>SNVD02013728.1:0-600000 GCA_013180625.2 Boswellia sacra
GAGAAGAAAAAATACGGTTCAGCTTGCAACCAAACTGGGGTTTTAGAGAAATACAGCAAGAGATTGCAAGGCGCTTTAGTATAGAGGACATCAGCAGAATGGATCTCAAGTATCTGGACGATGATGATGAATGGGTTCTTTTAACATGCGATGCTGACCTAGAGGAATGTATAGACATATATAAATCATCTCAAAGTCACACAATAAAAATCTCCCTTCATGGAGCTTCTCACCAGAAATTTGCAAAAGTGGTTCATAGCACTGCACCATCGTAAGGTAATGGATGGTTCCCTGCAGTTTATGGTGCTAGCAATGAAGAGTACATATGTCAGTTGATGGGAGACTGTTAAATGATCAGTAGATTAGGAATTTCACTTTCATTTTAGTGTAACAGCCATTGGATCTTGTTTTATATATCATAGGGTGTTGCCTAGTGGAATGGAGGGATAAGAAGTGTAGAAACTAAGGGGAATAGAATAAGCAATTTGAATGTACATGATGTTAAGCAATTTGAATGCACATGAATCATCATGTACATACATCACTATCATTGCTGTTGATGTACGTTAGCTAGATAGATTGGATTAAGAGGTTTGACAGTGTGCATCATAACACCTGCTTTCTTTGCTTTGTATGTGTATGATCCCAAGGTGATAATATGAGACTTCAAAGCTTATTAGTGTCCAACACTGCATATCAAGTTAATTTCCTTTTCATTATTTTGTGTTATTAGATGTGGTGGAATGGGTAATATCAGAACTTATTTTGCTTCGTATATCATATGGTAATTTTAAGTTGATAGAATGAAGATATTAATAATTTAGTAATAACGTCATACATGATGAATCATCTATAAATTAGAACTTGAGAAGCACATAGGCAAATTAGCGGGACCAAAGCAAGTCCAAAGCTTTTCTGGGATATTGATGGTTACAATACACATAATTTTAGACATTAACATTATGGGAAAACTGAAGCGATGCCTCCTAAAGTTCTTCTGCCAATTTTAAACCCTTTAGTGGTACAACGTACCTGACCCTGCAGCCAAAAACAAGGAAAAGATCCTATAAATCAAAATGCAAATAATGTTTACTTGCAACACTTTAATAGAATTATGGAATCTTGAAGCTCATTAGGGGCAAACAACAAAACGTAAAAATGAATTATAGAGATAAATCAATAGATTTGGAAATGGAATCCACCATGTGTGGACACAGACCATTTTTCACATCTCAGCTCAGGTGTCATAAATTTCTTCTGCACTATCCCAGTTATATACAAATTTACAATAGTATTTCAAGGGAACTTCAACTGAGCGTAATACAAGCCTCTCATGCCATGGACAGGCATATTAGGAAGTAATGAAACAGTAAAAGATAAAAGTGTTTACCATGAATGGCCAAAAATAGAAAGGAACATACTTCTTGCCTTGATAAACATATGCTGGTGCTCCATCTTGGTTTGCAACCGTTATCACTGCAAAAGCATGCATTCACAAATTAAAAATTAAAAAGAAAGAAGCTATTAGATGTCAATTGAAACCTTTTGTGGCGAAAGATAACTTAAGAAAGAAAACAAGGAAAATCCTATTAGACGTTCATTACCCTGTTCTGCTGACACTCAAGCAGGATCTTGCGGACATGTTTGAATATGAAGCCTATGTTTTAGTCCACCATTTTTCACATAGGCCATTCTTAAGAAATGAAACCAAGAACTTGCTCGTACTGGTCAAAGATCTTTAACCTTTTGTAATCATAAAATATAATATCTTCTGCTCCACATTTCATTTGCTATTTGATGCTTCACTATACCAACATACGGGAAGACCCTGATTCCCACAGCCAGAGAAAATATCAGCAGACAAAAGGTAACCCTATAGTCAATAATGAATAAAGAGTAGAAGTTACAAACAAAATGGCAACAGCTATCTTAAGATGAATGGCATTCAATTGCAAAATAAAACTAGCTTAGTAAAAGTAAAATACTATTACCATAGCTAGAGCAATAGAGTGAACACTAATAGACTAGTTAAAATAAAATATTATAAACATACCTAAATTCTACAAATGATCATTGATCTTGGCATTCAGTTTTTCCTCACAACAGAGGCGATTCGAATGATGGTCTCTAGAGCACAAGATACTTGTTTACTAGTTACTACCATCCCAATAATCAAGGAAGTCATATTTCTGTGGCTGCAAACTTGATAAGCTTTCTTGGCCCCACCCTCTCTGTACTCGCTTGAGAGTCTTCAATGCAATGCCACTGCCATCATCTCTGTGAAAAAATAGGAAAAAAGTACAACATCAGTAAGATAAATGGAAGGGAAACAATGCCTAGTTCTCTCCAGCAGTAGAGCTTCATAAATCAATTTGATTAAAGCCATTAAAGAGACCACTTTTTTGGATTCAAAAAAAAAAAAAAAAGTGAAAATTCTGGGACAGAACAAAGGGATACAATTTAATGAACAAGTCATTCTCATGAATAACTCTCAGTATGAGCATTACCTAATCATTCGTAATCGAGTTAAAAAACAACTCTTAACTGCTAGATACTTAAAATCAGAATGCAGTTGGTATATGATATCTTGTATTTGATTTTTCCTCAAACAAGATATCAGGCAAATTTTAGTTAGATTTTTAATTTTCAAATAAAGAAACAAATAAATGATTTGAACAGTTCAAATTTAGAACCAAGAACAAGAAGAATCAACAAGATCAAAGAAGAAAAATCTGAAGAAAGTATCACAAAGTACTTGATTAGCCCTACCTGTGCAATATGGTCTGCCAATCACTTCCACCATTCTTAATTTGTTTTCTGCCACCTAATTCCTTAGTTCTTCGATGAACCTTATTTAGCACCCTACTGTTTGAAGCCATTTCCATCATCCTCTCAGCAAGTTCATCAGCCTCATGCTTGTTTCCCCGTTTACCCAAGGCATCAATCACAGGCATAAATGAAGCAGGATCAAAACCATATCCTTTATCCATCATCTTATGTAGAATGCCACTAGCAATTTCTAACTTCTCATCCTTACAAAGCCTGTCAATGAAATCTTTGTACAGGAAGTTACCCAAATCAAAAGACCTGTCTAATGAAGCTTCAAATAACTCTCTAGCTGCAGAGACTTCCCCTGCAACAAGTAACTCATTGAACATTAAACTATAAAGGCCTTCTTTGTGGCCACATATGCTCAGAGCAGTCTCAAATACCTCCTGTGCTATTCTAAAATCACATAGCTTACAGAATGCTTGTAGTAGCATTTTGAAGGAGGAAATGTTAGGAGGTACGCCCTTCTGAAGCATGTCACTCAGACAAGAAGTGGCATCTTCTATTTTACCCCCTTCACAGTGACATCTGATTATGGAATTATATGTGCAAACATTAGGAGAAACCCCTCTTTCTCTCATCTCATCCAGCAGTCCATAAATTTCAAATGTTTGATTCTTACTTCCTAATCCCAGAATCAACGAATTGTAGGTCTGTAGGCTCTTACTGCAACCTCTTTTCTCCATGTCTTTAAGAACTCGAATTGCAGATGATATCTTTCCCTCTTTACAGAAACTATGTATAAAAATATCATAGATAACTGGATCAGGTTGCAAATTTTTTCCCATCATCTCAATGAACTTCTTCTTAGCTTCATTAAGCCTCCCAGCATTGCATAATCCACTAATTATGGTTGAATATGTGATCAAATCAGGCAAGCATTTCTTCCTGCTATTACTATCATCAACTAGGCCAATGAATGCGTTCCCTAAATTACCAAGGGCCGCACTTCCATGAGTCCACATCTCATCAACAATCTCTATTGCTTTGTCTAATTTCCCAGTGGTACATAGACCATAAATGACAATATTACAGGTCACATTATCTAAACCATAACACCTCTCATTCATTTTCTGCAGCAACTCCTCAGCTTCTGATATCCGTCCCTCATTATAGAGACTGTGCAGTAGAATATTGCAAGTATAAGTAGTTGGGAAACAACCATTCTTTATCATCTCATGCAAAACATTATTGGCTTCAAAAACCTTCCCATTACTGCAGTATCCATGGAGTAAACTGCTATAAGTTACCGTATCTGGGAAAATACCCTTGCTTATCATGAAACCCATTACCATTCTTGCATCAGAAAGCATCCTATTCTTGCAAAGCCCATCAATCAGAATGTTATACGTATATATATTGGGCTCTAGACCTTTATCTCCCATCTCTTTAAGAACTTCTTGAGACTCTAAAAGCTTCCCATTCCTGACCAGACCCCACAACCAAATATTATAACTATCCAAGTTCAAAAAGCCACCATTTTTTGTAATAGACTCAACCAGGGTCTTTGCCTCCTCTAGCATTCCTTCCTGGCAAAATCCATTGAGCATCAAATTATATGTTATGACATTAGGCCGTGGCAGCCCTAACTCTTCATCTATCTGCATATCTCTAAATATCCTAGAAGCTTCAAGAATCTTCCCTGCCCTACAAAGAGCCGATATCCGAGAATTGAAAGTCACAATATCTGGAAACAACCCATCCTCTCTCATCTTCTCTACCAGCTTTTCAGCATCATCAGTCTTACCATCCCTACAAAAACCCGAAATCAAAGTATTATATACAACCCTATTTGGCAGAAATCCTAAACCCCTCATCAAATCCAAAAACTCCAAACACTCGCTAGCACACCCAGCTCTACAATACCCGCGAGCCAGAATCGCAAAACTAAACTCGTTAGGTCTACAACCCTTCTTAGACATTTTATCAAACAAGTTTCTTGCATCTTCCAAATGACCAGAATCACAAAGCGCACGAATCAGAAGATTAAAAGTGTAAGTCTCTGGAGAAACCTTCGCAACAACCATGTCTTTATACAACCATAAAACGGTATCTACTCGTCTTTTCTTGATACAACATTCAAGGAGTACATTATACAAACATATAGAAGGCGGGTTTTCAGGGAAATGAATCCTTACCGACTTGAATTGCGAATAAGCTTTATCGAACAAACACGACTTGGCCAAGATTCTGACAAGTGAAAGGAGAGAAGAGTGCAAGTCTAGGTGTGGTTCAAAGGAGAGGAGGAGATGGTGAAGAGTGTCGATTTCTTGGAGCATTTTGGAGCGAATGAGGATGTGGGCAATGGTGGGTAGTGAGCGGAGAGGGAGATTGGGTGTGGGTGAAGAGAGAATTCGCTTGAAGAGCTGCCATGCTAGCTTTGGATTGTTAGTGTTCTTGAGGAGAGCCTTTGTGAGTTTGGTGCTCTGCTCCATTTTAACGCTTGCTTTCACGTTTGTTTCCATAGTTTAAATGTCAGTTTTGTTAGTTGGCTTTACGGTTTTCAGTGGCGGGAGGGGAGATTCTTTCATTTAACTTTAAGAGAATATTTGATTTTTTTTTGTTTGTAAAATCTTAATTTGTTTTTATTCTCTAATTAATTTTTTATTATTTACACAGATTCGATATCAAATTCAGTTTAATTTTTTTCGTAATAATATTAGATTTATAACTTTCATACAATTTGATATGGCAGTTTACATCACAACATCTTATTAAAGATGTAATTTCAATCATTTTATTTTATTTTTTTCTTCTTTTAATAAATTTTTATTATGTAGAATATGACATCATATTTAAAATTTAAGTGGTATAAAAGTTATAAATTTAGCACTATTCTTTTTTAAATACAGGTATATAACCTAATATTACTTATTTATTCGTAAGTATTAAACATTATAGAAAGTTTTTAAGTCCTTTTTAATTATTTGTTTACATCTTTAGTGATACCGACAAATATTTAATAAGATTTTTGATCGTCGAATTGGTTTCCTTGATAATTGAGCTAATATCAATAACAACTCTTTAGATTTGACTTAATTTCAAGTAAAAATCAACTTTGACTTATTTTTAAGCGGCAATCAAGTTTGGTAAGTTAATAAGACACCCAAAGTTGATAAATGCCAGTGATTCAATACACATTGAGGTATAAATTTTGAGATAGAATTGAAAAAGTCTCATTGAACTTTAATATTTTATTCAACAACTTATACACTTGATTACGCAATAAAAAAATAAAAAAAAAGAAATTAAAGCACTAATAAAACTGAAAATCGATTCAAATTTCACTTATTTTTTATTTTTTTTGAAAATAATAATATTAAAACTATTTATTCTTTATAAATTTTAATATTGATTAATTTCACTCGAAACACCTGTTTTTAGTCTACATTATAATATTAGACTTCTCTGCATTATATTTGAGCAATCTTGTATAAATTTGGTTCCACAGCCTTCAGAAGAAAATGGGTGATTCTATCTATGAATTCCAAAATATAAAAAAATATCTTCTCCATCATGATTTATTAAATATAAGATTTAGCTAACTATACAGTAATTGAGAAAGCATATACTCAGAATTTAAATGTAAATGATTACAATTTCCTATCCCAAATCTGTGCTGTGATATGTAAACGATCTATCTCTCTCTCTCTTTTTCTATTTCTTTAATCTACATCACGACAATTTTAATCACTTCTGGTGATATTACAGTACAACAAAGACAGAAGAAAGGAACGCTGTAATTCTTTACAGATCAACTCAAGCTGGAAGAAGTAGACGGCTCATCTTCTTCTTGCTTCTCAATGATCACATTTACATGCCTTGATGGTGGACCAAACAAACTCAATACCACCTGAAACCCACCAAAAGGACAATATGTAACTGTTGATCTACCAAAATGCGAATGTTACCTAAGGCCATAAATTTGGTATGCATGATATTATAAACAATAATGCTCTACTTATAAAGTCTGTATACAAAGTTGATGTTACATCAAGTGAATGAAAAGATTAATATGAATTGTCAATGTAATAAATGCTAATGAATCATGTGACATTGAATGAGTGATGTCACATCAACTTTGTAAACAGACTTTATAAGTGTAGCATTGCTCTATTATAAATCGAAATTGTGATTTAGAATATAGTAAATGGCCAATGAAGTCCCGTGGCCCGAATGGTGCGATGCCTACTAAGGAACTTGAAACACCATAAAATGGGCATGGGCACATAAATAGCATAAACCATATAGCTGCAAACAACAAAGGAACATGGTAACAGGAAAGTAAATTTACCTACCGGTAAAAACACAAGCCCATGCAAGAAGCCGCTAAGAACTAAAGCCAAGTACATTTGGAAGTAATAAACCTGCAAAAGACATGATCCTATATTAATATCTATGATACCGGGAGGGATTATTGAAAAAGAGGGGAAGTTTACAGACCACAAAAATTTCTGATCTTGAGAAGCAAAGCACGATCACTCCAACAAGCTTTGTGAGCGTGATTCCACTGCCAAAGAAAGGAACATTTAGCTTGGCAAAAATAAAAAAATTATAAAAAAAATAAAACAAAAGAATATGTATTGATCAATCTGGGGATATATCAGGAACTAATAGGGATGCTGAGAGTAAAATGCAAAAGGTATTATCATTATGTTTCAGATTAAAAATATTAAGAATATAAAAGCTCAGGGAAAAGACGAAGTGGATAACATTTCTTCATCCATGCATGTCCTATATGCAAAGGTTTGTAGTGGTAAATTACGACTGTGGTTGAAAGTCCATGATGCCTAGAGTTTTAAGACCAAATTAAAAATAAGGAAAGTATTGACAACAATTCAGAGCAAATACTTTATCCGCTAAAAACATAAGCAAGTTGAAAGGTTGGCTTACGTACACATTGTCATTTATAGTTTTAGACATGTTGAAAGGGCCTTATACATTTTAATAGACAGTACTTTGTAGACCAAAACAAATATGATACTACTTTGTGTAACTACCTTTCTCCTATAGTTAGTAATTTATTATGTGGTACCATATTTTTTGCATATATTTTATTTTATGATACATTCAATTTGTAAAAAATTTTACACTATCCTAATTATATTACCTATTTGACATATCTAGATAGTTTCGAGCAAATATAGCTCATATGATGTGCTAAAATAGACGTAAATGGTCAACCTGAAGACAGAAGCTCCCATGGTACTCAGAGCCTGTCTCATTCGTTGGTCCCCATTCCCATGGCTTACCTGCAAAAGAGTAGCATGGAATTTTAAAGTTAAAAAATTTCAGAAACTCTACCTACAAAGTATAGATTCATCAACCGCGTATTTTAAAGTGGCAGTAAGAAAATGGCTTGCCAGAAGATCACAGTTCTAAATAGGAATTATAAGTGCTCAACAATAATATAGAGCCAGAGAGGTTTAAAGCAGGTTTAAAACAATTAATCATCAATGCCCTTTTTGTACCATAGAATTAGACACAATAATTATCAACCCGGATATGAGGACCACAGGTAATTCAACCACAAACCATCTCCATTCCCTGCCAACTGTCACTACCTCATGCAAAACATCAACATGTAACTGACTTAGAGCCTGAAAATGATAATGCTTAAGGCACCGATACTAACCAAGAAGGCATGCACTATATGCACACAAAACTCGACAGCAATCCCTATCGACATTATAAGGTTCACGACAGATACTGCATTTAATTGAATGTCCAGAATTGCCATGACGCCCTGTAGAATTCAGTAAGTGTTAAGTCTTCCACAAATGGAACTTATTATAGAAAGCATATAAGAAGAAGGGCAAAATAGAAACATATAGAATTGTCCAAGTAGAGCATACCAAAAGATCCAGAAGAATCATAACCAGTACAAGTAAAATGATTGTTGAACTCCACAGACTGCACCAGAAAGCGATAAACATGAAACCATGGTGGAAAAAAATTGCCATTTGAAGAAGGAAAAATTTGACGTAAGTAAACAAAAGACGAAATGAGGACCGGAAAGGAATTAAACCTGGATGTGATAATTAGAGAAACAATAAATATAGCACCTGTTACATATCAGATGAGATGAAAAATAGTTAGATAAAAACAGATTTAATAAAAGGTGTGCAAATGCAAATTCTTAAATATAGCAAAATGGCATAATACCAAAGAATATCACATTATAAGACAGAGTTTCAATGTAATACAAGAATGAATCAAACAGAGATTTTCCTATGGTGTTTCTGAATACTGACCAAGTGCTATGGCAATGTTGATCAAAGCAACCCTCCAAATATCCAGATATTGCTCAAAGAAGATATAGAAAACTGAATAAGGAAAGATCTCGATCTGCGTCAGAAAAGGACAGCATCAGAAAAGTAATATTGGACAAGACCATTTCCAAAGAACTGGTGGGAAAACATGCAAACAAGTAACAAAGTATCACAAGAAACATACTCTTGAGGAACCATAATTCTATACTATCTACAGACACGCTTCTAGAGGTTTTTATTTGATTTGTATTTAGCAAAATCAGCATTACTGCATAGCCAGTTTATCATGGGTGTGCCATTCTACATATTGTATCAACAACCAGCAATATACGCATGTATCCTGTAGTCAGAACTCAACTAACAGGAAAAAAATACAGCCACTATTTCATGAAGGGTGTTCACACTTGATTGAGAATTTGTCAGAAACTAGAGCGCACGCATATAATTGTTACACTGAACAGTTGAATTTAAACCTTTAAAGAATCAGAAATTCTTGAGCTGAACTCTCTTGCAGCTCGCATTGAATTAACATAGTCCCCCTAAGAAAGATAATAGTCAAAAAGAAGTGAGCATTTGACATAACAGATGCCTGGAAAAATATTAAAACCATACTACTAGTACCAGTGGAATGCCATACTTGTTTGTTAAGTGGTGTATGATATGTACGAAACTCTGATGCTTGTATAACACCACTCTCATAACCTGCCAATCGAAATAAAGAAATCAAATTAAGCCATTCATCTGATTATGAGGCTTTGGGCTTATTAGGTTACCAAAATATGCAAACAACAACAACAATAATAATAAAATTTAAAATACAATGGAAAAAAGGAGCCAAAATTACTACCACTTAGATCCAAACTATTGGTGTAAGCCCCATGACCTCCCTTTGCACAATCAGCAGATGGCAAAGCATTAAGGAACCATGGAAGCTTCTCCCTGAATTGCTCTGTAGAAGGGCGATTGTTAACCAAGTCTGAATGACGAAAGCACTGAAACCAACAGAAACAGTAAGTACTTTAAACCCCTTCATCCGGCATTTGATAGTCATTACACCACTCGAAATTGCATTATGATGCACAGAAAGAGTGATGTCAAGCCACAAACAGGAGGAAAGCAACTACCGTTGTGCAGTCTTGGCAGACTCCACCTAATCCACAAGGTCCTTCATCAGGCGAACAGCAAGGTGGCTGGAGAAAGAATTATGTTTCAGTATTCTAATGGTAAATTCAAAAGCCAAATAGTGCTATATTATATAAATTGTGGTATAAATCCAAGCACACTAATTAAAATTTTATAAGGAAGACAATAATGCCTAAAAACAAACATAAATAGATCATCATAGATGAACAGGTATGAGTGAATGGATGTGTTAGGATATTTCCGTGAGTTTATGCATATATGTGCATTGTCGTGTGTGTGAGCTAATAACAAGGGACAAGGGGATTTTAAACGTTATTATTTCTGGGGTCTAAAGATTGATATAAGAATGAGATGACAATAATGCCAAATGTCCACCTAAATTTCAACCTGGCACATGAGAGGAGCACAAACCTGATCATCAGGTGGACAATAACTCCCATTTATAAACTTCCGACAGCAGCCAAAAGCCTCTGGTGATGTCCATACGAGAAAGTCATCAAGCCATGAAGCAGCTGGCTTAGCAATATAGCTTGACTCTGGAGCCAATGATGCTCTTGATATCTGAGGAAAAAAAAAATTACTAAATAGATAGAAACTAAACTGCTGCTGTTATTTCTACAGTCTAAAGATTGATTAGTAACAAAATACGATTTTATTTCACACATATTGGGTTTAATGTTATTGTTTTTTTCATTTGACATAGAAGTAAGAGCACCAAAATTATCCTAATCTCTAAATAATCTTAAAACTATACCCAGTACAGAGCCTATAAGAAAATATGGGTCATAAATTATTGTTATTAATGTTACATGTATGCAGGTGTAAAAGCTGGCAACTAGAAAATTTGATTGAATGTGAACGCTACTTGTACAACAAATTACCTCATTCAATAGAGAGTTTGAATCACACTGGCTGATAGAGCATAGCTGGTTCGTATGTCTTGATTCTGAGCTGAGCATGAAAGCCATTTAACATCAGAAAAAACAACTAGATGAAGTTCAATGTAGAATAAACCAACAATGGACGGAATACTTGAAGAGATCAAGAAACCTTTTACTTCAACAAAAAATTTATTCACAATTACTTGAGACTGCCTACAAAAATTGCTTTCCCCCTTCATGGCCAGAACTAGGGCAAAACTATAGATAATCATATTCCTTATTAGCGCTTCAATCTGTGTTCTGAACTATTTTACGCTTTATATAGTATCAACTCTAATTATCTTCCAATCTCCAGGTCACAAATGACAAGCTTCAAAAAACAACAGAAACACACCACAATATGATGACCTTATGGATCAATATTAAATTGTTTACAGCAAACTTCACCCACTTCCGTTTCTTAACACTTTATGACATGAAGTGTTGTCAAAAGGATGAGGCAAATATCAAAAAGTACCATTTCTTTTATCATATGTTCAACGGGCAATCCAAAAGTTTTCAATAAAACTACCTCAAGATTAAAAAATAAGATCTTACCTTGTCCCATTTCATCAGTCAGCCAACACAAAGCTAAAACCCATAATCTCTCATCATAGTTGATTGAACTTTAATTAGTGTAAAGAATAACAGTATTTTCATGAGATAGCAACATCATCCACTTGCTTTACATCTACCAGCAACCCCATTCACTTTTGTAATAACCCTTAAATTTTGAATAACTCTCTTCAAATGCTTAAGCCAAAAAAATAACAGAAAAATATTAATATGTGACAGGTTTGAGCACCACTGACTACCCTTTATATTATACAACAATAGTATGGCTCAATTTCTTCAAACAAAATTGATTAGCATAGAAGGTAGATTACAGTACGATAAAAGTGGACAAAAGAGCATGATATAACAACGAGACTGATACCTGTAATTGTAATCCTTAACAACAAAATACAAGGGAGGTCCAACTCTAAGGTATTCTGCGACATCATTGAAATACCCCTGATGCAAAGAAAAATTTATATGTAATGGAGGCAATACAGAAAAGGAAATCTAATCAAACACCACAACAAATAATCGGGTAAAGTTCTATAAACCTGAAGATATGAGTCTCGAGGAAGAACAATCTGTTGCTCCAAACCAGCTTCAATCCTAGTAGATAGTGCCTATTATAGATGAATAAAATTACATAACAGATTTATGCCTTTGATAATAGACCACCCATTAGATTCACATATGCGAGGAAACACAGCAGAAACACAGCAGACAGTAAAGCAGGGAAGAAACAGGGGGAAATTGGTGAAGCTGGGAAGTTAGCAAGAAATAAGGACTACCTTTAAATTTCGGTTACCCTTATTTTTCTGTTATGTTTCTTTTGTTAATTTTGGTGCTGAGCTGTTAAGCTGAGCTGGAGAAGTTAGTTAGAGTATAAATAGAATAAAGAAAGAGAGGGAAAAGAGAGAAGATTTTCCTAACAAACTTTTGAACGAGAGAAACTTTCTTGGAGAGAGGCAGGCTCTCGAAACACTGCCAAACAACTATACTGTCACCCTAATTTTCTTAAATCTACCCACTCATATTTCTAACTTTCGGAATTCTGTCAAGGTTCTATGTGTGCATTCAGTGTGTGGGTGAGTGAAAAATCAGGATTCTATCAATTTGGTATCAGAGCACTAAGATCTTGGGATGGCGAAGAAGGGAGAAGCAAGATTAGACGTGATTGAAGAAAAACTTACACAATTTCAGGGGGATATCGGAGTTGTCATGGAGCGGATGACTAAGGTGCAATTGCTGGAACAGAATCTGGCGACGGTGTTAGAGAAGCTGGAATCGATGGCGGAGAGGTTTGACAGCAAGCCGGAAAGGACCTCGGAGGTGAAAGGCAGGAGCGCGAGGTTTGCGTCGGGAAGTGTCGGCGAGGGATCATCGACTCCTCCTCCAGGATCGGGTGGTTTAGGCGGCGGCGAAAGTCACCGAGTCGATTTCCGACCACCGCGTCAGCTGGAGATGCCAATATTTGACGGCACGGATCCCGATGGATGGATTTTTAGAGCTGAAAGGTACTTTGCGCTGAATCGTTTGAGTCCAGTAGAAAAGATGGAGGCAGCGGCGGTGTGTTTTGAAGGAGAAGCTTTGTCGTGGTTCCAGTGGGAAGACCGCCGCCGACCGATGAGGAGCTGGGAAGAGATGAAGGGACTGATGCTGGTTAGGTTCGGTTCTTCACAAGAAGGATCGGGATATGAGAAGCTTATGGCGTTGAGGCAGATCGGAACCGTCCGAGAGTACCGGCGCCAGTTTGAAGCGTTGGCGTCGACTCTGCACGACGTCTCCGACAACGTCCTGGAAGGGGGATATATCAACGGGCTGAAGCCTGAAATACGGGCTGAGCTGAGACTGTTGCAGCCCAATGGGCTGGCCTGATTGATGGAATTGGCCCAGAGGGTGGAGGACAGAAATTTCATGCTGATTAAATCCAGAATAGGTAGTGTATCAGTGAAGGGAACGTATACACCTTCTGGCACCAGTCTAAAGACACAGAGTAGTGTACCACCAGCACCAAACGGGGCAGTGACCAAGAAACCCCTTCCTAATTCGGGAACTTCATTCAAGAGGCTCACAGATGCAGAATTGCAAGAGAGGAGGGAGAAGGGCCTGTGTTACAGGTGTGAAGAGAAATTCTCTCCAGGACATAGATGCCGGTTTAGAGAGCTCCAGGTGTTAGTGATCCAAGAAATGGAGGACCAACAGCTGGAAGCAAAGGCTGTCACTGCTGAGGATAATCGGGAAAATGCAGTAGAAACAGAAATGGTGGAGCTCTCCAAGAATTCTGTTGTGGGACTCACTACACCTAAAACAATTAAATTGAAGGGGACAGTGGGGAAGGAAGAAGTTATTGTGCTGATTGATCCTGGAGCTACTCACAATTTCATTTCACAGGCCCTGGTGAGCAAATTAAATTTACCAGTTGATGATACAGAAAAATATGGTGTTCTTTTGGGGACAGGGGACCCTGTCAAAGGAGCTGGTGTTTGTAAAGGGATAAGTCTGTCAGTAGACTCAGTACAGGGAGTAGAAATAGTAGAAGATTTCTTACCCTTGAGCCTGGGAGGGTCTGACTTGGTGTTGGGGATGATGTGGCTGCGGAATTTGGGAGTTATAAAATTCAATTGTAGGGAATTGACCATGGAATTTAAGATTAATGGAACAACAGTGGTTCTTCAAGGGGATCCTAGCCTTAGTAAAACTCAGGTGAAATTCAAGAATATTATAAAGGCAGTACAAAGTGGTGGGCAGGGAATATTGCTGGAACTGAGTGCTCTATCAGTGACACAAGGCAATGATGCTGGTGCAATTCCTAAGGCAGTGGAGAGTATTCTAACTAAATTCCAGGAGGTTTTTTCAATGCCTCCTGGCCTACCTCCTCCTAGAGGGAAGGAACATGCTATTGTCCTTAGAGAGGGATGCAAACCGATTAGTGTACGACCATATAGATATCCCCAGATACAGAAAGATGAGATTGAAAAATTAGTACAGGAAATGCTGGCAGCAGGGATAATTAGAGCCAGCAGCAGCCCTTTTTCTAGCCCGGTATTACTTGTTAAGAAAAAGGATGGTAGCTGGAGATTCTGTGTGGACTATAGAGCACTAAACCAAGCCACTGTCCCGGACAAATATCCGATTCCTGTGATTGACGAACTCCTAGATGAATTACATGGAGCTTGTGTATTTTCTAAACTGGATCTCAAGTCAGGATACCATCAAATACGGGTCAAACCTGAAGATGTCTACAAAACCGCATTTAGGACACACGATGGGCACTACGAATTTCTCGTGATGCCCTTTGGACTCACCAATGCTCCTTCAACATTTCAGGCATTGATGAATGACATATTCCGGAAGTACCTACGGAAATTTGTCCTAGTTTTCTTTGATGATATTTTGGTATACAGCAGTAGCATGGATGACCACTTGCATCATTTGTCGGCTGTTTTAAAGATTCTGGTTGATCAGCAGCTGTTTGCAAATCAAAAGAAATGTTTGTTCGCTCAAAGCAGTTTGGAATATCTTGGCCATGTGATTTCCAAAGATGGGGTTGCTGTTGATGATTCTAAAATTAAAGTAATGGTGCAGTGGCCTATCCCCAAAAATTTGAAAGAGCTGCGGGGCTTCTTAGGGCTGACTGGGTACTACAGGAAGTTCGTGTCAGAGTATGGAACCTTGGCTGCCCCGTTAACAGAACAACTCAGGAAGGATGGTTTTAATTGGAATGAAGAGGCCAATGAAGCTTTTAACAAGCTGAAACTGGCAATGACTACAGTCCCTGTGTTAGCCTTGCCAAATTTTTCAGAGCCCTTTTGTATTGAAACTAATGCTTCTGGAGTTGGAATTGGTGCAGTGTTGACTCAGCAGAACAGACCAGTAGCTTATTTTAGCCACAAACTTCCTCCAAGTCAGAGGCTCAAATCAGTTTACGAAAGAGAACTGATTGCAATTGTATTGACAGTCCAAAAGTGGAGGCCCTACCTCCTAGGCAGAAGATTTGTGGTTCGTACTGATCAAAGAAGTCTGAAATACCTCTTGGAACAACGGCTGGTTAGTGTGGAACATCAAAAATGGCTGACAAAATTATTGGGATTCGACTTTGAAATTCAGTACAAACCAGGCTTGGAAAATAAGGCAGCAGATGCCTTGTCCAGGCATCCTGAATTTGCTGCACTGTCGATTTCCCCAGCCTTTAACTTTGATACAGTGGACAAGGAACTCGAAGAGGATGCAGAATTAAGGGATTTGAAGGCTGCCTTACTAGCTGGAACAACTAACCAGGAGGGATATGCAGTGGTTCAAGGGAGATTATTATACAAAGGGAGGATTGTTTTAAGTAAGAAATCCTCTATGGTTCCTAAACTACTTAAAGAGTTCCATGACAGTCCGGTAGCGGGACATTCGGGTTTGCTTAAGACTACTCAGCGGCTGTCTAGGGAGTTCTATTGGACAGGCATGAAGAGGGAGATCAAGGCCTACGTGGAATCGTGCAGTGTTTGCCAACAAAATAAATATTTAGCTCTCTCACCAGCAGGCCTCCTCCAACCACTACCAATTCCCAATCAAGTTTGGGAAGATATCTCTATGGACTTCATTGAAGGTTTACCAAGATCGGACGGACATGACACTATACTGGTTGTGGTGGACAGGCTGAATAAATATGGGCATTTCTTGCCCTTAAGACATCCCTTCACTGCCCAAACTGTAGCTGACCTATTCACTAAACAAGTTGTTAAACTCCATGGAATCCCACGTTCCATTATTACGGATAGAGATCGAATCTTTCTCAGCCTATTTTGGACTGAAATATTCAAGTTACAGGACACTCAGCTTAAGCGAAGTACAGCTTACCACCCTCAAACCGATGGACAATCGGAGGTGGTGAACCGATGCTTAGAAACTTACCTAAGATGCTTTGTTGCCGGAAAACCTAAGCAGTGGGCTAAATGGCTGCAGTGGGCTGAATATTGGTATAATACTTCCTACCATACGTCAACCAAAACCACTCCTTTTAGGATCCTCTATGGAAGAGATCCTCCCCCATTGGTTCGGTATGGGCAGTCCTCTACTTCAGTTGCATCAGTAGAGCATTTATTGGAAGAAAGAGATGCTGTCCTGGCTGAGTTGAAGGAAAATTTACAGGCAGCTCAAAACAGAATGAAAGAGTTAGCGGATGGAAAACGACGTGATGTCCAATTCCAAGAAGGGGATCTAGTTTATCTTAAACTACAGCCCTATAGACAACAATCCCTGGCTAGAAGAAAAAATGAGAAGCTGAGTTCAAGGTACTATGGACCTTTTCCAGTGGAGAAAAGGATTAGACAGGTGGCTTATAAACTAAGGTTACCAGAAGGATCAGCTGTGCATCCTGTTTTCCATGTCTCTCAACTTAAGAAAAGTGTGGGAAATGCTTCTGTCGCATCTCTACTTCCCAACCAGTTGAGTTCTACCATGGAATTGGTGCTGGAACCCGAGGCTGTTCTGAATATACGTCGCAAATCAGACAGCTCTGGAGCTATTGGTGAAGTTCTTATTAAATGGAAAGATCTTCCTGACTTTGAGGCAACTTGGGAACAGTTTGAGTTAGTTAGACAGCAATTTCCTCACTTTCACCTTGAGGACAAGGTGCATGCTTGGGTGGGGGGTAATGATAGACCACCCATTAGATTCACATATGCGAGGAAACACAGCAGAAACACAGCAGACAGTAAAGCAGGGAAGAAACAGGGGGAAATTGGTGAAGCTGGGAAGTTAGCAAGAAATAAGGACTACCTTTAAATTTCGGTTACCTTTATTTTTCTGTTATGTTTCTTTTGTTAATTTTGGTGCTGAGCTGTTAAGCTGAGCTGGAGAAGTTAGTTAGAGTATAAATAGAATAAAGAAAGAGAGGGAAAAGAGAGAAGATTTTCCTAACAAACTTTTGAACGAGAGAAACTTTCTTGGAGAGAGGCAGGCTCTCGAAACACTGCCAAACAACTATACTGTCACCCTAATTTTCTTAAATCTACCTACTCATATTTCTAAATTTCAGAATTCTGTCAAGGTTCTGTGTGTGCATTCAGTGTGTGGGTGAGTGAAAAATCAGGATTCTACCAGATAACAATATTTATTATTAGTAATAAAGTAAGTAAAAAGGAGGGAGGGAGGGGGAGAGAGAGAGAGAGAGAGAACTGTAAATATTTAAATCTTAATCACTTACGATGCTTGCCAAAGCGAATGCAAGAAAGACGGTGATGACAGTGATTTTAACTCCCCAAAGGCTTAGTAAGGGTGCATGAACTTCCTACAATATAGCAATGATTTGTTGAGAAGAAAAGAGAGTATATATGACTTCTCATGTTTTCCCCCATGAAATTTAGAATTCTTCACATATGCCAATAAAGGTAAAATTAAATTTCAATAACACCACCTTCTACAAAGACATACCTTCATATATCGAGCCAGAGGTCCAGCTGTTCTCTGATTGACGCCTACAAATCACCAAAGCATTCAATCAGAGTCCACTGACATATAAGAAAAGAGAAATCTAACAATGTAATGTATAAGTTAACATTACCAATGTTCAATGCAAAAATGTCATGAATGCTTAAACAATTACCTTCATCAGATTCTCCACGAGAGGAGGGAACTTTCATGCATGGAAAACAGTCAACCCTGTTATCCTCAGCTCTCAAACAGTCAAAAACAATCAATGCAACAAAGGCAGTAACTTGCAGAAGGAAGTCAAGTAGGACAGCCAAAGCTACAAGGAAAACCAATTTAGACAATGCTAAAGTGCTAAGCATATAGATTCAAAATTAATCCACTCAGAATAGGAGAAACATTTTGGGACCTGCAAACATGGAGAAGACACGGCATGCTGGCATGGGAATGAAACTTCCCACTGCAAAGGCCAAAACCTCAGATAAACTAGCAAGTGTTATGGATGGACCAACTTCAAACAGCGCATTGCTTATTCGTTGCTCTAAAGGTAACTCCAACGGTTGTCGTTTAACAGCATGAACCAATATACACATGTTATCCACTCCAACCTAATTAAATTTTACGGGAAGCAAACAGAAGCAGATCAAAAAATGTTTGTCAAATGCTACTAATGCATTTAGACAATCAATATCGAGATCAAACAATCAGGAACAATCAATCTTCTCTAAACACAAACATAATTTAAGCACATAACTGGTGCAAGCTCTAAGGTACTAATACATCAAAGAATAAAAGTATTGACCAGTTGATTGGTAAAAGCAAGAAGCACATTTAGAAGAATATTGGATCAGCAAGAATTAGACCACAGAAGCAGCCAAAAATAATAATAATAATATAATAAATAAACAAAATAAATCATAATTACAGTAGAATGAAGAGAAACAAAGAGAATAATATAAAATTGGTATGCATTTCATCTGATTCTGGCAGAACTTAAAGATCAACGTAGGATGCAACTCCTCCCATAACAAAACAATGGCATTCAAAGAGAATTAGAAATGACTTACAGCTAAGACAAGGAAAGGAATAACTTCCATTATGATTAATGTCGATTTAACTCCAATTGCACTGAAAAATCCAACAGATCCAAGAACAGAAAGCATGACAAGTATAACTCCTGAAAGACCAAGCAGCACCTGGATTTCATTAGATAAATTTGTGAGTTGAATAGACTAATAGTACCAGCAATCTATGCTTCAAGTACACAGATAATGCTAATTTGCACAAGAATGTGCTGTGTGCATTGCTGCATTCATCAACATTTATGTCTACATGCATTAATGAATAACTACAAGTTCTAAGAAGCTTTTCAGAACTTAATAAAAAAAAAAAAATTTGCGAATAAATGAGGACCCAGATGACACATAATAGAAGCAAAATTATTGCTACCAGCAGCAACCATGATTATACAACAAAACTGAGTAACCGCTTCCATGAGCAAGTTGTATTTAGCCACACCCTACACATATAGCACATAATATACTACTCATGTCTACAAACAAACATATTGATATAGAGCATGCACACAAATCTATAAAGAAACAGAGGTCAACCTAAAGCAAGAATAAAACGACACCTTGGATGAGATGTAGAAAGTAGATAAACGAGGTGTATCTCCCAGTGCCACAGATATGTAAGCGAACATTACAAGATAGCTAACCTGAGATGAAAGTGGACCAGAGGGGAGAAAAGAATGAGAAAATCATTTTCCAAAAGTAATAGCTAATTTAATTAGTAAGAACAAAAGTTCAGAATGACACTGATTATTTTAACAAGTTGAATAATGTTTGTCACAATAAAAAGCACATGATACAAATAATTTTGAAGAAGTTAACTAATGTAACAAGAATGCTGGTGGGTGACTTACTACAATTGTGACAACATCTGCAGTACTTTCTCTTTTCAACTCTGCCTCAATTGAACTTTCAGATGAAAATGAAAGAGTAAGATTTCTAGACTGCACCATTGGTAGCAGCTCCTCCTGTCAATTTTAATCTACTAAAATTTAATGCACATTTAATCATCCACACTTCAGTTAATACATCTGAAATGCAAACTATCTACAACAAAATCACACACACACACACACACACACACATATGCTCCAAGGAAGGATGAAACCACATTAAAGAAATTCAGATATCAGGATCTGACATGCTCAGACCTTTGCTAGCTGGATGAAAGCTTTTTCCCAAGCCACTGCCTTTCCATACTCGTCGCTTGTTTCAATTGCATTATTAACCGGATAGGTAACAATAAAAGCAGAAGCCTGGAATTAAAAAAATGTCAAAGGATAAGGAAATACTCATACTCAGATTTCTAGGAAAGGGATGAACTATTACCTCAGAAAAATTATTCCCAGAAAATCCTCCTATGGCGGTGCTTGGATCAAGTGGGGCCTCAAATGCACTCAAACATGTGTCTGTAGAAGCATAATGCTGAAAGTAGGAAGACGTAGGAACAAAAAGTCAACATACAATCATTAATCCAATCCAGTAAAAACCTCAACAACGGTCAGGAAGCAATAACAAGCTTTAGATGAGCCACAAGAACAAAAGGCTAATCACCAGAGAGAAGTGATTCAGAGGAAGTACCCAACAATATTCTCACTTTTATGGAGTCTAAATGTCAAAGCAGGCAGTTCACCAAAACATACCTGAAAGCAGTACTCAGCGTGTCCAACCCCACCATAGTAGCGATAATTTTCGGGGTCCATTTTGAAATACTACCAGAAAACACAAGAGATCCAAAAGCAAATATGTGAAAACTCTGAGAGATATTTTACCTATATTCAGAGGCACTAAGCATATAATTTTAGAACCACAATGTTCAAGAAGGAAATGATGAGCATAAAAATGTAGCGTCACGGACAGCCTAGCTAGTTAGATCTCTTGCAAAGCTCAGCAAGAAACATTAGAGGGAGATCAATTGAATTTGTGTTTGTGCATGGGAAGGGATGGGATCGGGTGTGTGGTATGAAAGATATAAAATTAAAAATGAAAGTAAGACAAAGAGGCAAAGCTCTCCTGCCAATTCCATTCTGTCATCTCTTCTATACACATACATGGCAAATAATAGTAGACACTTCAACATAAGAACTGTAAAAAATGCAGGAAAAGATTAGAAAACCTGCAGAACACTCTGAGTGGCGCAATCCTCTCCAAGAGGCTTTAAGCAAATGTCAGTAATTGATATCAATGAACCAGAATAATTTGCACGAATTCCATCAACCTGTCAACATGAGCAAATAACACGAGAGCTAATTACTTCTTTAGTATAAAGTTATAGAAAACGAAAAGCATATATAAATTAATTTACAACTTAAAAGCATTAACTGATGTTAACATATCCAAATGGCATTCGAAAAGTAGCGCAAGGCACAGAGCATACCTTTTTTTGTATTTCAAAGAGTAACTGGATATTATCCTCTGTGACAATACTTGGTGTCTTACCATGCTTTCGGTCAGGTGAGGTTGCTAATATAAGCTGAAGAATCAAAAGAAATCAAAACTTTGAAGATTCAGTTTCTACTTTTATCAATTAAAGATCTCTTTCCTATTTTAGATAGGAAGGGGGAGTTTACATAAGAGTTCTACGATCTGAGATAATCTCCTTTATCAGTTCCATAAAAATATAAACAAAAAACGTATCCTCTATGAATAGAATTTAGTTAAAATAAACAACAAAAGGCAACCACATGAGAAATCAAATAGAGTAAAGAAAAAGCAAGATGAATATTCAAAAGGACCTGTTCAATTCTGTAGAAAGGGGCAAGGTGTCTGTCAAAAAATTGTTTCTCTTCTGCCGCCTTGCTTCCATGACCTACCCACAACTATAGAGTTATTTCAGTCAAACCCTCACCAATGTTAAAATGCAACATACAATAATTTTATAAAAATGGAAAGCGAAAAATTAGTCCTCACCAGGTACAAGCTTTGGAAAAAAAGGTAAAATAGTTAACAAAAAATATATAATTAAAAAAAAAAAAAAAAACTCTCCCACAATGATACCTTCTCCTGAATTAACTTCACATTTAAATTAGGTCATCAAGTTTTATCATAAGTTTTTGTTGAAGTAGTAATTTAAGATTACAGGGATCTCATGAACTGATTTTAACAAATAGTCAATAAATCACATGAGAAATCTCTCCCACAATGATACCTTCTCTGGACGAGTTTCCACCTTGAAACGAATTAGACCTAAGCAAAGCACAAGAACAATTGCCAATGACATACAGAGCACAAGAGTGGGACTTCTAGCAACCCATATTCCATAAGTCCTGTACATATCGTGAAAAGTTGTTCAGCATACATTATGTATGATATAAGTTACAGTATAGTAGTTACCTATAAAAGCTTGAAATGTATCCCTGAACCACAGAAAGCCTGTCCTCCGTCAGTCGAGGATCCCTGTCATGCACCTGTAATGAGACAGCAAGGCGTTCTACTTAAAATTTCCGTGTTTCCAATTATAGAGGGATGCCAATAGAGACAAGTACAGAAAACAGGATCAGTGGCAAATCAAAGTTTTACTTACATAGTTTCTGAAACAAGAAAGAAGTTTCTAAAAACACAAGTCAATAGATACAGTTTTCACATGCACATAATGTAGACTCAAAATCTGCATACATGGTTAAGCTTAACTTCTCCATTCCTTCACCACACCACAAAAAAAACACAATACCATAGTCAATATAGCAACAAAATATGGAGCACAATCAGTTCAACAGCATGCAAGATAATCTTCGATCAATCATCGCAATTATATCAAGAAAACATATTAAATTTTAATCTTAAACAAATGTAAGATTAAAACCCCCACCTCAAATCGAAGCTACTTTTACCCCTGTTCTATTCTTTCTTTTCTCCTCTTTCTTTTCTTTTCTCCCTACTCTTTCCTATAGTTTCTCAAATGTTCTAGAAAATGAGATATTTTCTAAGTCACCAATGTATTTAGCACACTACAAAACATATACAAATATATAGGCTTAATTTCAATGAACTTAACAATTTCATCATCTTGTATGTTAATAATGTTCGAATACAGTAAGGCAAAAACCTACCTTCAAGAAAGGATTATCATCATCTTGTATGTTAATAGAATCAGTTCCACCTACCTTTAATAATGGTTCCGTGCTAGATGCAGATATCCTCCCTTCTCTAGTCCGCTGGAACAAAGCCCATCCAAAGAATGTTGAAACCAAAAGAATATACGCGATCACTATCAAAAAGTCAACACATTTGACCTACAAACATTCAATGTACCAAGTAAATGGTAAGCACCAATGAAAATTTTTTTTTTTCATTTACCAAATTAAGACATTTCCAATATTAACCTTAAGAGACCCAATTCCAACTTCACAGGGTTCTCTTTTATGTGGAGAAGGAGGTTCAGAACTGGAGCACACGGGGGACAAAGGACAGTCGCCACAAGAGCAACCCAGGGAAGTGTCACCACATGAATAAACAGACACATTCATAAGCTCCATTGCAGATGAGTCAGGAGTCCTTAACTTAAAATTTATGGCATAGGGTGAACCAGGCAATCCAGGAGCTGCTTTCTGACCAATAAAATCAAACCATTCTGGCACAAACAATAGTCAAGAAGAGGATTAAAACTTGGAGAAAATCAAACAACTGCTTACCAAAAACAGTTAGAAACATGTCAGTTTGCCCCAAAAAGGCAGCAGAATGAAATTTCCTTGCACTGATGAGGACGTTAAAGCACAAATTCACACTTTTGAGCCCTTGAGTGTCCAAATTCTTTTACTTCACAAGGACAATTAAAGGTGGCAATAAGATCAAAATGAAATGCGAGGCATAGGGTATATTACAAATTCTGGTTTTGGGGGTGTTGGAGATTAAAGTAAAGGGGGAAGGTCCATTTGCTAAGCAAGAAGAACCAGCTTCGTCCAAATAGGAGTCAAGCCACCAAGAATAAAGAATTCATTCAAGCCAGTTAATTGTGATCTATGTAGTAATAATCATCTCCATGCTATTATAACTGAAGGAAATCTAACCATCTGTGCAAGTGGATGCACCCATAATTATATACAGATTCATTAATTCGTTTTTTCATAAAGCCAGATGTAAAGCTTGGGTCTAAGACAAGTCAAATTAGGCTTGGGACATTAGTATTCCATCTTCAACCCATGGTCCTTCTCGTTGGATAGTTTACAATTTCATGTATTCTGTTATTCTCACAGGCACAAATCCAAATTATCTGCCTCATGAAGGAGCATAGAAAATATAAGGCTTCGGACATGATAATGAACAAAAATTCACATAATAGCATGGCAAGGTCAATTCCCATATTCCGCTGCAAGAAGTATTATCAAGACCCAATAATTGGTCTCTGCATTGTTTCAATCAAAGATTTGATTTCAAGTTGAGTTTTGGGGTTTAGGAAAGAAATATGCTTCTACAAGGGAAGGATAGAATATATGAAGAAAATGCTGAAAACAAATAACTGATAAGATGACCACTTCCTATGTGGAGAAATTGATACAACCACCCATAGATAGTAATCACCTTTAAAATTTTTAGCACCAGCACCAATGAAATCAATGGCCCGAGTATTCATAGTCCCAAACTTTACATCCTTGCAGGAGTTATATAGCCCTTCTCCAAAAGTACTGGTTACATAATAGTCAATGCCATCCACGGTCAAATTTCCATTAACCTGGAAGAGAAATTATTCACAAAAGATGCAACAATAGTGAAATATAAGTGGACTATACATTGTATAGAGGTTAGCAACATCTCAAGGACAAAAAGTTACATAGCTCAACAATGAATTCACTGATTGTCAATTAACATAATCTTCCCAGTGTGAAAAGAGAATTAAAAAAGTGTACATATAACAGCATTTTGGGATCAGGAACTAAAAGCATCGCTTCCAAAGATAAATTCTTATTACCAATAAGAGAACTACTAAAGTAGGAATAGAAGCCATTGCGCTATAATAGAATGGTCTCCTTCAAGTGATTTAATCTAAAAAGGCACACTGCGCTATACTAGAATTAGAATGAGCTTTTAATGGAACCATCAGTTACCTCAGCGACAGAAGTCACATTGATGAATAGGCTTTGGTCTGGAGAGCAAGAAAGCTCACAGAATAGGTTCAAAAAGTTCCTCAAGCATGCAGGGCAACCCACAAGGAAAGGTATGGCCTGCAATAGATTGCATACGTTGTGGTTATGCTGTCTAAAAATGGCATCACTTAGAAATTAGTCAGGTGAAAAGTACTAAAAAACAAGATATCTTACGGTCTGACCTAAACATGGGCCTAGTAAACCACTCACCCAAGCATAAATCATTAAATGCAGAATACAAATATTAGAAACACATTCTTACCTGTTGAACTTGCACTCGCAGTGTTTCAAATTGAGTCTCTGTACAACAGACATTCCCGCTTATTGATGGACACAAGCTTTGGATTTTTGCAGAAAGTAAGTCATCAGGCTGGAAAAACATATACCATTAGTTGTAAGACCATCCTTATGCTTCAGATGCTAGAAAATTTTACATTCTAGAATAAATGTTACATGCATAGCAAGATGTCACCTTCACAGAGGGGGAACCGTAAGGACAGTTAAGAACTCTCCCATCACTGCTTTCTCCACATATGTCATACATTGCACAATATTCTTTAGAATGCCTTTCCCTGACCAGCAAGCCCAAACTAAGTGGTTGCTCAAATAAAAGAAAGAGGAAGCAACTTGGAAACATTTCAGGGAAATTCAGAAGTTAAGACAGTGAACTCTTTCACCAGGCCTTTGGCCCAGCTATTGCAGCACAAGCAACAAAAGAGATTGTGACTGAGAGACTAAACCCAACGATAGTAAAATCATTAAGGGGAATAAGAAGAATTAATTCGTCTTACACTACTTTTCTAAGTTATACAAGACAATATTTACAAACCAAACACCTATGTTCTCCTCACAAAATCACAAACTATCATCAGAAATGGTACACTATACACGCATTAACTAAATCAGAACTCCCAAAATAACCAAGTGACATCTGAGCAAAAGCTAACTTCATTAAAAAAAAATAATAATAATAATAATAAACTAAAACTCTCGCAAACAGAAGCCATGAATGGATAGATGATCTCATTGCACACTGACAAGACCTCGACCAATTTATACAATTAAAGCTTGCAACTTGCAAGTAAAGTGAGAGTGGCCTTACCCAACTGTGACATCCTCTCTTAAAAGATTCCATGAATTGGTCTTCTCAGCACTCACTAAGAATGATACAAGAACAACCTGCCGAAATTGAAGTATCCAGTTAATTTTAACATGCAAGAAAAAGCATCTAACGAGCATGGAAAGAAAGCGTCAAAAGGGTCTCCGTTTATTTGCAAAAACATTCATATACAAATTTCTATGCTCTCATTTCAACTCTGCTTAGAGTAAAGCTATCGGAGGTGATCATATACTTAGACAAACCAAACAACTCAGCCGAAGATAATTGAGTTCTTGCCTGTAAACTAACAAAAGAAGCGAAGAAACCCAGATAGGAGATCATTATTCTGCTGTAAGATAACAGAGTTTACGTGTGGTGGTTTTGCTTGGTTGCAGAGAAAATATGCTAAAATGGAAGTGAGGTTGTGAACACGGCTTGAGTCAACTCAGTGAGTCAGATGTTCAACTCTGTTTATCGAGTAATAATGAGTAATTATGAGGAAACGACACGAGAATTTATTATGGGTCATTGGAAACGACACGAGAATTTATTATGAGTTATTGCTTTGATCTCACCGTAGAAAGACATTAAACGCATCGTTTTCGTGTCATTTACGGTTGTCACCTCACCGAGAGGTCCAAAACGCATCATGCACTGTCGTTTCTTTAAAGGTCAAAATCATTCACCTCCCTTAAGGTTTGGCTACTGATCGCTGCGCACTTGGTTTGGAGAACCATCAAACGCCTCCCTCACAATCAGCGGCGGACCCAGAATTTTGTCAAAGGAGGGACACCGTAATAAATCTAAATTTATATAATTTTTTTGCTAAACAATACAAAACATAAAGTATTTACTATTCAAATGAATTTTTTTCAATTTGTAGTCTTTTTATAATAATCAATTAATTAATTTTCAATGTAACAAAAGATATAAAGAAAAAACAATAATTTATATCAAAATAAATAAATAAACATTAAAAAGGTTTACATAAATTTTATCTGTAGAATACAGTAAAATGAATTAATTACAGTGAGTGACGATATAACTTACTTGAAAGGAAGAATAATTAATTATGAGTCTTGTATAATTGTGTTCAATTGCATTTACTATAAAACGGGTAAATGATTGCCTGCAAAATAAAAGCAAGATACTGAAAATAATAAACGTGCAAAACTACATGAGAAGAACATAAAAAATTTGATTAAAATTTCATGTATAAAATAAAATAATAAAATATTAAGTATAATAAAATATAAACTCACTTGATGCTTGTCTTTTGTACCAATTCGAAGGGTAGAAGAGTAGAAGGGACATGGTGGGTAGATGACAAAGTGAGTGAAGAGGTGGCTGGGGAGTTTAAAAAGTGAAAAAATTGTAGAAAGTCAAAGTAGGTTTTGTATTTTTAATAAAGGGGTATATTATAACTATTAAACTTAAGGGACTATTAAGAGATTTTAAAATTTAGGAGGGGACCGAGCCCCCTTGGGTCTCAACATGCGTCCGCCACTGCTCACAGTATACCATATTTCTAAGACAATTTTTAAATTATATTTAGAAAATTGAGACATCGAACATGTTTTTTATATGTAAAATCACAACCATATAAAATAATTTAACTTGATAATTAAATAAGACATTAAAAATAGTGTTATGAACATTCCCTACATATAGTCAAAGTTTGACTCTTTAACTAAATTTGTTTTATCTTTTTATTTTTATTTTATATCTTGTGACAGACCCAAGATCTTACGTAAGGAGAGACGTTTTAAATGCTATAATATCTATAATTTTTTTATAAACATTGATAATAACGGAGAGTTTATTAAAATATTAAAAAAAGAGTGTGTCTAGAAAAGACAGACACAGTGAACTTTGCCCCTTACATAAACTAAACATAATCTATAATTTCACTAAAAATATTTTCATAAAAAGAATTAGTTATTACCATTTACTAAAAATTCTTAGAATTTTTTCAAAAATCAATTAATAAATTACAAAATTTGAAAAGAGAAATAGAAAGACATAATTTATATTGATTAAATAAAAAATACAATTTATGAAATTTAATAATTAAACAAAAATTCAAAAAAAAACTCATGTGCTTGTAAGTTATAAAATAATATTATTTTAATTATATTACATCGTTTAAAGAGTGACATTCATGTTGTACAAGAGTGAGATGAGAAGGTTTCTGAAAGTTTGACAAGCTAATAATTAAAAAAAAGATTGAAATATAAGACTAAGAAATAAGAAATTGGGTTCATTTTTTAAGGAGGGGTGTAATGTAACTAATTGAAATAATTGGACAAAAGTGAAATTACAAATTTCAGGTGGTGCCCGAGCCCACCCGGGCCCCTTCCTGGGTCCGCCTATGGACTCTCATAGAACATACAAAGCTCATTTGTAGGGGTGTTCTAGTTGGAAAATGCCAATAATAATAATAATAATAATAAATGAGTAATTAATTAATTAATTAATTATTACATTAAAGTGAGAATTCCCTTTACATGTTTTCCTTGTATACTCGCACCAAATAATTCTTCACTCAAAGGTCTCCAGTAGTTCATTCCTCTCATCAATCTTAACACAATTATGTAATTGCTCGATTATAATATTAATCTTAGGAGCCTGTGAGTGAGACTTTTCTCCAGCAAGAAATTTACATGGCTTGTTGTCAACATGCACCAAGCTGTAACCAGCAATGACTCTTACACCTCTTTCCTTTGCTAACCGTCTCATTCTTGCAGCATCAACCCATGACCCACCTCCTGCATACATGCTTGCTGCCAGCAAATATCCAGCTGAGTTTAGAGGCTCCAACTCCAGAATGCGAGATACAGCTCCTACTCCAAGCTCTCTGTTTCCATGGCTTCTACAAGCACTTAAGAATGCCCCCCAAGCGCTTCCACCTGCCTTCAAAGTTTCAGGCATTTTATTGATGAAATCCATAGCTATTTCCAGTTTTCCAGCCCTACCCAACATGTCAATTATACATGAATAGTGTTCCAATACAGGCTCAATGCCAAAATCTTGAACCATTGATTCGAAAAAGGAGAGCCCCTCTTCAATCAGCCCACCATGGCTACACGCAGATAAAACAGAAAGAGTTGTCACTGCGTTGGGCTTTAAACCGTGCAATTTCATTTCAGAAACCAAAGCCAATGCTTCATGTGCAAGGCCATTCATACCATAAGCTGCTACCATGGCACTCCATGACACTATATTTTTCTCCGAAATTTGATCAAAGGCATTTCTTGCGGCTCCGATGGCTCCACATTTTGAGTACATATCAACAATTGCAGTGCCAACAGCTACTTCTGCTGCCAAGCCTCTGCGAACTGCAATTCCATGCGCCCATTTGGACTTCCTTAGCTCAGATGAAACTGAACAAGCCTCAAGCAGATTTATAATGGTAACTGCATTGGGCTTCTCTTGTGCCTGGTTCATTACTTGGAAGACTGCAATTGCTTCATCAGGCAAACCACAGTGTGTGAACCCAGCAATCATTGTACTCCATGATACCACATCCCTTCTCTTGATGCCACTAAAAAGTTCCCAAGCAAGCTCAATAAGAAAGCACTTTGCATAAGCATCAACCAAAGAATTTAATACCACTTCATTTGATACGTAAGCCAGCCGTAGTATTACACAGTGAACTGACTTGCATTCAAGCGGGAGGACAAAATACTTGCATATCTGGAGTACATTCACAAGAGTAATCTCGTCTACTTCATTTACTTCCTTCTCCATTGAATAAAAGAGGGAGAGAGCCTCAGAATACTTCTCATTGAGCACAAATCCAGACAAGATAGAATTCCATGAGATTTTATTCTTCCGAGGCATCTCATTGAAAACTTTGAAAGCAGAATCAGTATTTTTACACTTGGAATACATGTCAATCAAAGAGTTCCCAACAAATAGATCACAATCTAAACCTCTACAGACAACCAATCCATGAACCATTCTTCCCGAAGTCAAGTCCTTTAAATTGGTGCAAGCTTTAATAACACTAACCATGGTTACTCCATCCGGTTCAATCCTCACGTCCGTAACCATTTTTTGAAAAATCTGCAAGCCAGACGATGCTTCCTGACTTTGCACATAACCCCCGATCATCACACTCCAAGAAACAACATCTCTGTCAGACATTTCCTCAAACAATCTTTGTGCGGAACCCATGTCAAAATCCACATACAGACCCAACAATGAATTTTGGAGCGAATGAATAGCCCAGAACCCATTTCGAATCACATAACCATGAACTTCAAATCCCTCAAAGTAAGCTCCAAGACTACGACATGCCTGGACTACAAGCACCAAGGTGGAAGTATTGGGTTGAAACCTAGCAATCCTTGCTTTATTAAACCACCATAATCCTTCTCCTAAAGCACCCTGATTAAGGTGTCCATGTATGATTATATTCCAAGAAACTGAATCTCGATAAACCATGCTATCAAAAAATGTCATTGCAGAGTCTGTATATCTGCATTTCATGTAAAAGTCCAAAAGGGAATTCCCGATGGATGTAAAGGATTCAAGCCCTTGCTTAATCAAACAAGAATGAAGGGATCTTCCATGGATGCAAGAGAGGTTTGAAAAGGCCTTAATAACGAGAGGATAAACTGAAGGGTCTATAAGATCAGCTCCAGCATTTTTCATTTCTTGATAATGATGAGGCAGTTCTTGCCGTTTTCTATTGAATATTAAATCTCTGATCCTCGAGCTCCAACTATGGAGCTTTGAACCCAAAAGACTGCTGGTGGAGGACATTGTCAGCAAGTGAATACTTGAACTTCAACATATATTTATACGTGCAGGTTTCCATAGTTTATGTAAAGTAAATTTTGCTTTATACTAGCATGCGCAGCTGCAATGAAAGCTGGATAATCAAAGAGGCTTAAACTCCTTTCCAGTCTTGATCTTTTGACCTATGAGCGTAATTTCGCGAATAATTACATTTTCTCAAAATTCATAGCATGTGCAAGGCAGATTATCATTAACCATGCTTGTGCAATTTCGGCAGTCAATAAAAGTTAGAGAAAAAAAGTATACAACAGTAACAACACAAAGAACATTAAAAAAATAAAGAATAAAAACTTTCATTTCACAAAATACAGCATGGCACTTCTAAGTTCTAATTTTCCTTCTATTTTTTCTGTAAGCTATTGTGTGGGCGTGTCATCAAGAGAGGAGAGGACAAAGAAATTGTTATTCCCTAATGTTGCAAAGTTTAAGATAATAATTATCAAACATTACATATTTGGACCAGTAAGACTTGTACTTAGTGATTGCCAAATCCAACCACGGTTTGTAGTTTCCATTGTAATGGATGACAGCCCCATTCTCTATCTCGGTTAGGTTAAGGGCTGGGTCATAGCCAAGTCCCAACACATGCCATCCCCGGTCCAGTGGATAGGTGAGATTATAAAATGTAATAAGTCCTGGTGGCAAAGAGCCAAGTTTCCAAAGAGTTCTGTCCTCATTCTGCAAAAGTATTTTTTCCATCAGTCAGACAACAAGGAATAAAAAAATCTAAATAGATGGGTTTTTTTTATATTTTCTTTTCTTTTCTAAGGCAAACCGAAAGGAAATAGTCCTGCACTTGAATATGGAACATGCCACTTCAAAAGACAAACATATAATAACTAATTTTCACCAGAACTAAAATTTACAAACGAAAAAAATGAAAGACTCAAAAGCATTATCAACGAGAAAAGCACAAAGAAGCTTTACCAGATCTTGCCAATGATGATAGATACCAGTGATGTTCCGCTTCCTCCACTCCTTCAAGTCAAACATATTCATGCCAAATGCCCAGCCACAAGCATTCGGATCAAAATTCTCATTGATTTTTGGATTAGAGAAGTTTAGATATTTATCAAATCTGTGGAAGCTCTCCTTACAGGTCTCCACTGCACCATTCACCATTCCATGCAGATCAACGGACCAAAGAGGTGTTAAATCCTTCTGAACCACAATATCATCATCCAAAAATAGGATTTTGTCTAGCTTGGGGTAAACTTCAGGAAGGTAAAATCTAAGATGATTCAGCATAGATAAGTACTTTGGATTCCTGTATTTGAGATTATCAGAGCCAGCAGAGAGCGAGGATGGGTTGTTTGCCTTGAAATAATACTCTTTAAGTCTGGCTGATTCAAGTTGACGGAGAACAGAACAGTAGGACGAATTCAACCACTTGAAGTCATCAATGTTCTCAACTTGGACTGCAGCTTTTGTTGGAGCATTGACAAGAAACCACATTCTCATTGGAGCAAAATTCAGTTTATCTGTGACTATATGGAAAACATGTTTCTCAGGTTCCTTTGCATGCAGCACAGTAGAATTAACAACCACAGAAGTCGCAAGTACATTGTCAGAAAAGATGGCATAATGATAAAGAGATGGATCTTCAAACTTTTCATAGTTCAGATCCTCTTTCAGATGGTGACCCAGCAGAAAATAATCTGCTGCCAGCTGCAAAGGTAGGCAATGCAATGGTCTTGGGACAATTTTCGCAGCCAGCTGAATTAAGAATGAGCTCTTTTTCTTTAACTCACTAACAGTATCTTCATTTGACTGTATCATAGCTCGAAATTTTCTCTCCACTGTAGGGCAGTCATATAAACGATCCTTTGCCACAGAGAGAACATGACCCATTGATTTTGCTTGATTGAGTGCACTGGAATGAGTAAAAAGAATAATCTGCATGAAAACAAAGAAAGAATATGACCAAAATAAAAAAGCCAACCATGAAGTACCAATACCTTGGCTGAAGCTCAGCATCGGAAATAGCTTCTCCAATAGCATTTTGACTTTCTCTGCAGTGTTCCATAAGAGAATTGTAAAGACCAGTTTCACCCATAGAGTTGGCAACCTGTGCATACGCTTTGGCCAAAAGTATCTGATCTCGCATAAGTTTCATGGTAGAAGCAGAATTTGGACTTTCATAATCTCTCCTCCATATACTGTACTTTCCCATTAATCCGGTTTCAAGGTTTTTAGAAAGTGCGAATGCTGTTGATTGCGCATTGTCATTGTTTTCCATATCTTGTCGAATTAGATCTGCAGTCCGGAGTTCCCTCCTTTTCTTCCGCAACATCTAAACAGCAAGGAACTGTCAGAAATCTGATCAACCTTTTTCGTAATCTATAGATTTACGCAGACAGATAAAAACTGATATTTCACCTGGCGCTTAAGCTTCACTGGCCGCATTGATGCCATTTTAGAGAATAAAGGTCCGCCTTCTTCAGAGTGAATTTCCTCCGTTGCATGGTCAATGTTCTCTCCTAATCTTACAACAGCTTGATATGAATCTCCCAGTGACTACAGGTACAAATAATAGACCAACAGATTACATATAGTTGTTTCTACCAATAGAATAACTCATTATCATGATATCAGCCACAGAATTAAGATGGCTAAACAAATAAAGCCAAGGAGATGCTGCATTATCCCCATACATGAAGCTCTTATTATTAACGAGACCATTTCAACTCAATATTTAGAATGCTTTTTCCCTTCAGATGAATTGTTCCAATAAAAGATTTGATGCTAATATCAGTAGTCAGTACCTGAGAAGTGTTTGGCAAGTCATGGTCCCCATCAATAGGGTTTTCCAAGATCCATGAGTCAGAAAGATGACTCATTTTCACTCTACTAATCCGAACAGCACCAGAAGCATCAGTATATGTAGCAATTATGTCAATATCCTGCACAAAATAGAGAAACATAACTAACATTTCTTCATTTAGTGATCAGCCCCCAAACATTCCCCCAACCCGCTTAGCAAACTCAAATTCAAAACTGGGTCACAAGACACCAAAGCTTGCAATCTTTCCCAACCAAGGATTAAATATAACATAAACCACCATCAACGTCAGCTGTAAAACAAACAAAAATCGCTGATTACCTCCTTATCATCTTGATGATCGGTGAATCCACCAGCTGAAGCACCCTGCTCAAGAAGCATTACAAACACATTCAGTAACCTGGAGCTGGAGGGAAAGATCAATCACCTCAAAAAAAAAAAAAAAAAAAAAAACACACACACACACAGACGGAGAGAGAGAGTACAATTCAGAGAAATCAAACCTTGTAATACAAGGGCCGGTGAGCTCTGAGTTGCCTTGGACTGAAAACAAACACATACATTATTAATTGTAATAATTACTATTGAATAAAAAAATACAAACACTAATAATTTAATAAAATTTAATAAAGTGAATAATCTCACATTGATACATAATCTGCATTGACAAAATTAGAGCACAATATAACCTGAAAATTTTGAATAAAATTAATAAATTAAAATGAAATGAAATGAAACGAAATGAAATCCTCAAAGAAAATCAGTGATCAGATGAGCGATCTATGAGTCAACAGAAGTAAAACGGCGGCGTACAAATGTAGTATGAAAATGTAAATCCAATTGAGGAGGCGCACCAGTGAGATAGAGACGAGAAGCAGAGAATCAAAGCTCGAGTGTGCTCTTAAACGACGAGCTTCCATGGAGAGAAAATCAGAGAGAGATTCATTCATTCATTGAATCGACATGGGATGGAATCTTTGAAGGTATGCTGCACTGCAACAAAACAAGGATGAAAACGACGTCGTTGGGGAATTTTTTTTTTAAAAAAAGGAAAAGACTCGTTTCTTTCTTAACAAACTAATAGAAAAAAAATAAATAAAACAGTAACGGCAGGGAGTAACGTGTTTACTTAAATCAATAAATAAAATTAGATTACTTGCACCCAAAAAAATATTCTCAATATTTATTAGCTAATTGTTATTAAAATTTTTTTATTGAAATATCTACAAGTGAAATTTAAAAAGAAATGAAATAAATTAAATTATTTATTTATTTATATTGATTTATATTAATCTTAATTTTTTTCTGTTTATAATCTTTCTATTACTTTCAAGTCCATATATAGTCCATATATAATATATTGGTATCACTCTATGAAATTATGGATACATCCTTTTATTTGATAGTTTGCTTTATTGGAGATCACACTGTTGTCAGCTCTATTATTTTAACATTCAAGAATGGGTTATGCAATTTTCAAATAAAAGTCTTTTGCTCCAATTTGATTGAAAACATCCGATCACATGTTCAAGAAGTACTATTTATTAAAACAAAATTAAGTTCCAACCAATTTCAATTTTTTTTTATATATAAAGAAAGTGCTTGTGGCCATAAAACGATAACGACAAATAATTAAAATATATAACTAAAACAAGAAACTAGAAGATTGTGTTTGTTTTACAAATTCTAAAAACTGTATTATGAATGGTATTCTTGATTATGTTCATCCTTGTGGATTAGTGCAAAGAGAATTGATGAAATTATGGGCATAGTTTCGAAAGGAACATCAACAACATTGTTTAGGGAATCTGATTTTAAATGACCATGTTGCTAGTTTGTAAAAAAATTGGATGGGAAATAAATCCCCGACTCATAGAAGGCGTTTAAGCCATTACTGGACGTAAAACCAGAGGAAGATGTGAGCCATAATCACAACTACTTGTATTTATTTGTTTTGTTTTTCAGAACTTTCATGTCAATGTGATTTATTGTTGTTCTTATTGATTTTTTTTATTCATGAATTTTTCATATTGTTGTTTCTCTTTCAAGTTTTTGTTATTGTTAATTTGTTTTTGTTGTTGTTAATCTTTTTGTTTTTGTTTGTTGTCACTATTATTTTTTTTCTTTTCTTTCTTCTCATTGTTTATCATGTTATCATTGTTTATTAGTCATTTTTTATTGTGTATCTTTTACTTTTGATAAATCACGTAGCTATCCAGAAAGTAAAAGTGGGAGATAAGCGAGGAAAAAACAAATGCGTGCATCGATTAACCTCCTACCAAAAGCAGATTTCTTTTAAATATGAGTGGGAGTAATAATTATGCATCGAGCAACACCTATTGACAATTGTCCCCACGTTTTACAAATGATAGTGCATGCATCGATTATTTCCCACCAAAAGGTAGATGCACATGTTTTATATATAGGAAAGGGATTGATTTAGTTGTGTGGCTAAGCCTTAATTGTATATCAATCAATGCCCACCTAATTTTCCACCTCCATGTGTTGGTTACAATAACTTTCATCTCTTTTCACCTCCATATATGCAGCACCTCATGTACTAAAATATCATGCGTAGGGTAGGTGATTAAAAAAAATTATGGAAAGAACACCAGTTCGAAGATTTCAAAAGATTTGTGTGTTTTGTGGATCTCAACCTGGAAGAGATGGTGAATTTGTGAGAGCAGCAGATAACCTAAGCGGGGTATTAGCTGCCAAGAACATAAATGTCATATACGGAGGAGGTAACCGTGGGTTAATGGGATGTGTTTCTACAGCTGCATTCTTAGGAGGGAGTCGAGTAGTAAGTATTATTCCCACTCCCTTGGCTATACAAAATATATCTGGGAAAACAGTTGGGGATGAACTTAAAGTCACATCCATGCACGAACGCATGGCTCGGATGCTTGCTTATTCTGATGTGTTCATAGCTTTAACAGGTGGTTTTGACACACTAGAAGAAATTTTTCAGATAGCCTCTTGGTCCCAACTAAATATCCACAAAAAATCCATCGTTTTGTTAAATGTAAAAGGTTTCTTTAATAGTTTGTTATTTTTTTTAGATAAAGCTATGGAAGAGAACTTCATGTCGCAGTCGGCACGTAAAATCCTAGTCACTGCTTCAACTGTTGAGGCTCTGATCAACCAATTGCAAGCATTCACTTTTGAACTTGATCCAGCAGTGGCCCAAATAAATAGGTTCAAAGGAAGTGATTAGAGGCGTGAACTGGATTTGACACTCCGATTGTAATCAGCAATTCGGGTTTGAACCTCTTTATTTATGTTTTTATTATGTTCATGAAAGTTTTTTTATTGTTACTCCTATTTAATAGCAGTCCAGGAAGCTAATCTATTAGAGTGGCCGGGTGAAAAGTTTAAACATTCCTGAAGTGCATTTCGGTTCTGTTATGTCCGAAGTGCCAGAGTTAGAGAATATAGTTTAACCTTTTTAAACCCATTCTAACTAACTTGTATTAGGACTGACTTGTTTTATAACAAATTAGTGTTTGATTTGGTTTCTTTATTCGTGTGTTGTTTTCTTTTGAGTTTTGTGGGCCTATGATAAGAAAATGATTGAATTGATAATAACCGTTGGAAAATGATAAATTATGCACGGATCTACTTGCTCAAACTGTTTGGTTTTACTTTACTTTTAATTCCTTAGACAACATTGAGCATATTGTCAGGATCATTGAGTTGTTATTTTCCTTAGAGAAGGTTTACGCAATTTAAGTGTTTCACAAGATTTCATTGAATTCTAGAATCTGCTTGATTGTCACTTGAGGCGAAATCCTAGATTGTACGATATTAAGGAAATGATTTAGGTCATCTTTAAATCGTTTGAGCCTTTCTAGCCAACCTATGTTTGAAATTCGATCCCTAGTTTCCTCTTTTATGCCTATATAATCTTTTTTTCTTCGATTTAACTCACTAAAATTTCTCTTAACCAAAAAAAAAAAAATTAATTTCCCAAACAGTTTATCCCTTACCTATGAGCACGTAGATCATTCAAGAGTATATTTTGAGCTATGCTATGATTTTAAGAAGTTGAGGGAGATTGGGAGGTGTAATGAGCATTGATGTTTATGATTGAAAAAAATTCAAAAATTAAAAAAAAGAGAAAAAAGAGTTCAATTCTACGCCCTTGAGAATATTTGAAACAACTAAGTTTGGGGTGTAATTTCTTTTGGTGTATGTAAATAAATAGATTGAGTGTTGTAAATAAGTTTGAGGAAGTTACTAGGTGTGCTTTATAGAATGTGTTTTGGGGTTGAACTCTGCACAATCTCGATTGATTTGTGTGTGTTTTTGGGTGATTTGAGCCAAATTTTTATCCTTTATCATACATTCATCCTAGCCAAATGTTACGAGCTTAATAAAGTCTTATTTGATCGTTATCGTTGTAATTGTCTACATTAGTGGAGAGTGGCTTGAAAAGCATACTTATGAAATCCATTTATGCTCAACTCTTAATAATCAAATTGAATTCACTTTTAAGAATAAACTGATCCGGGCTGTAAATGATGAAGTGTGAATGACTTACATACACACTTAAGGAATTGAGGTGAAGTGAAACTATCTTATGAACTTAAATTTTGATCAGTGCTTGATTTTGAAATTTTCCTTGAGTTATATTTTGATGCGATCTTTGAGGCAAATTTTTTTTAGTTCAAGTGTGTTTTTATTTTTGTATGTTTTCTATTTTGTTGTTTCTCTCCTACTTTTTGCTCGAGGACTAGCAAAACTCAAGTTTAGGGGTATTTGATAAGTCTAATTTTTATACATTATCTTCATCTTTTATCTTGAGTTTTTTTTTTGTTTCCCTCTTTTTTGCGTTTGACTGACGAATTTTGTATAAGTTTGTTTAAGTTGTAGGGTTGCTTACTAATTTTGATCATTGAACTTCTGGTGGGGGCATTGTGTCCTTCCCTTTTTAATGTTGTCCGCCAAGCACTTGGGGGGAATCAATTAAAGCTGGTTCTACATGCATATTTAAAAACAAATATATATATATATTTATTTATTTATTTATTTATACTTTATTGTGGAATCCAATGACTTGGCAATGAGGATGTTTCCTCTCTTGTTGGTGGAGGGATTCAAAAAAAATTGAGGGAGAGAAGGCAAGAAGGAAGGGGGATTCAGATTGAGACAAATCAAGGGTGAGCAAAGGTAGATCTGGGGGGTGATTCGAACTTGGAGAGGAATTGCTTACAAAGGAGAGGCAAAAAACGGACAGCCATCATCTTCATCATCAAAGATTCAACTCTCCATAGCTAGTTTTTTTTTCTATCCCTATCTTCACTTATGTTTAAAAACATGTTTAGAATTGTGTTGTTTGTAATTCGTAATATGAAATAATTTCCATTATCTAGGGTGAAGATGTAGTCGTATTATGATGTTTAATTTCTCTTGATTTTGGTTGATTGATGTTTATTCCAATATTGTTGAGCAATTTAATTACATGCTTAATGCTTGTGATTTTTTGGCCAATTGTTGCATGAATTGAGATGTGGATTGAGATTGAGAAGTGATATTCACATTAGTCCGTAATTATTTTGTCATAAATCATGTGAGATAGAGATATGAATGTGATTTGTGCAATCTTGTATGATTTCTTGCGCTTAATGGGTATTAATAGTGAGTTAGATGAGACAGAGATGTAATTCTAACCTATTGATATACATCATTATTACTTGAGAAAGAATAATAATCAAATTAGTGAAATGGATTGGCAACAATAGGAATAAATATTGGTTAATTAAATTAGAGAAGTTAAATTGATTAATTTGGTGAAATTGGATCCCTAGATCCTTAATTATAAATTTCTTCTATCCAGAATTTCCGTGAGCGTACGTAGTGTTAATACAATTTCGGTATTTAGTGGCAACAGTCCTTGTGGGACGATACTTATACTCTCATTTTATTACTTGTACACGATATCGTGTACTTGCGATTTTATGCAACAATCATCAATACCAAGGTAGTAATAACTACTATCATATGCATGCATAGAGTGAATATGTATACCGGTGGAAAACGAGTATTTCATAAGGTGGTTTGAAATCACACATACTTTACATTAACAAAACATCAGTTTCTACTTAACAATATCATAATTTCGTATTCTAGACTCATATCAATTCTGATAGATTATAAAATAATTTAAAATGCAATTTAACTCAAATTCGTATACACATCACATAAAGATGCTTAATGATGCAATTAAAAGTATTCAAATTCAATAAAATATCACGACATATTAAACGGCTTTTTTAAATAAATATTTAACCATTTAAAATTTATCCACTCCCAGAATATGGATGTTCAAGTTTGGCTAACTCCCGAATCCTCAAATTGGTCATCTACATGGTCTCTACCTATAACAATATATTCAAAATAAATATTAGACTCAACGTAAACTAAAATATAAAAATAACAAATTTTGAAATCCATCAAATATCACTTTGAACTAATTACACTATTAATTAACCGGTAGAATTCCCCTTTTTTATTTTCTTTTCCTCCTGCTCTTCCTTTCTTTTCTTTTCTTTCTTCCCTTTCCTTTTTCTCTTCTTTCCTTCTCTTTTCCTTTCTTGCTTTTCTTTTCCGTTCCTTTTTCTCTCTCATTTTCTCCCTTTTCACTCAATTTTCGCTCTCGGTTTGGAGAGATAAGCAAGCAGCCAGGTGAAAGTTTTATAAACAACTTTCACCGCCTCTGCCAAACAGCTCACAAGCTGCTTAATTGAATTAATAAAAATAACAGCAGGTTGCCACCTCCTGCTTCTGATTAAACTAGCTCGCCAATTCCTGATTTTTATTACACTAGCTCGCCACCTCCTGTTTTCAATTAAACTAGCTACTTAATTAATTTAAACACAATCAGGTGCATGACAAGGACTGTGAGACGGCAAAGAGAGCAAGAGTTGAGAGCTCTCAAAGAGAGCTGAGGCAGTACAGAAAATGTAGAGAACTGAGAGAGTTCTCTGGAGCGAGTAGAGAGCTGTAGCTTCTAGAGATCTAGCGCTGGAGCTGCAGAGCTTGGAAACCTGTGAGACAGCAGAGAGATATATAGCTGAGAGTTCTCAAGTGAGCTGAAGCAGAGAGAGGTGCTGGAGCTCAAGAGAGTGTAAGAGAGCTGGTTGACTTCTGTAGAGCTGAAGGAATTCAAGGAAGGAGCTAGAGAAGCAGAAAATTAAGCCTTAGACTTGTAAAATTTTCTGCACAACATTTCCTTGTAAAAGATCTTGAAACACTTGATTTGATATAGTGGATTTGATTTAGACCAGCAACTGGATGAAGGATCGCATTTTGTGGTCTGAATCAATAGAAATTCTTGTGTTGCCTTTTCTTTTTCCCCGGCTGTTTGCTGCTGTCTGCTATTTTCTGCTTGCTGTCTGCTGCTGGTTGCTGGCTGTTTGCTGTCTTCTCTGTTTTGCCTTTGCAGTCAATCCTTGTGAGTGTGTTCTGGACATTTTATCCTCAACACATTGCACCTACCGATAGTTTTTTGGCAAGACTGCAGAGACAAAGAAAAGAAGAAGAAGAATATTTCAGTATCCAAATTACTATAAATGAAAAATGAAAAGTGAAACTTTGAAAATATACCTTCATAGATTTCAATTTATCTAGTTCCTTAAGTACATGCATCCCGCTTTTGGAATCCAATGTTCTGTTCTCCGAAGCTTTCATTGCATCCTCTATATCTTCATAATTTCTCTTCTTTGTATGATTTTATCTATCTCTCTTTCCTCATCCACAAAATTAATGCAACGCCTTAAGCATTGCATCTACCGACAGTTGCAGCCTAGACTGCAAAAACAAAGAAACGAAGAAGACTTTAGCTGCAAATCAATAGAACCAATAAATAAAAGTGAAGTTTGAAAATATACCTTCATGGATTTCATTTCATCTAGTGTGTCAAGGATGTCTAACTTTCTTTTGGAATCCAACGCGTTGTTCTCCAAAGCTTTCATTATATCCCCTGTTTCTTCATGATTTCTCTTCTTTCTCTTGAAGCTCTGATGCATCTGATTACAGTTAAACTTAGCAGTAAACACCCTTCTTGCACGTAACAAGCCCAAGTAAACATTAATTATAATTCAAGACTAATTTTTAATGAAATTAGAGGAGTACCTCTCACAGATTGTTGTTTTGCCGAATCTTCCAGCACCAAAGCTGCAACATATATTTATAAAACAAATAAGCAAACAATATAAAAAACAAAGAATTGAAGATCGATTTTATAGAAAATTGTTCAAATCTTTTTCTTTAGCAGAAATTATTTTTGAAATCTTTGTATTTATGAATTCATTGTTTGGTAATTTTATTTCATTATAAATAACTAAAAGCTTAAAATAAAACTCAAACAGTAATTAAGAAACTTGAGAAGTATAATATATTCCAAAGGCCCATAATATTTACAAGTCAAATACTAGGCACCTGAATTCCAACTGCCACAGAATGCCGATGCTTAACATCCAGAAGATGTAAAATGTCCATGTAATAGTTCCTTCTGTGCATTAATGAGATTGGAGTTTAAATTAATAATCTGAGGATGTTTCAGTTCAAGCTGATTTATAGGCACTCACCAGCTTGTTTTTTGTTGGTGCATTAACATAAACATAGAAAAAGTTAGGAAAAGGACAAAAAAAAATCATTTTCCTTGAAAAGAAAAAAAAATCATTTTTCGTCTGAGAATCTTGATGGTTCATTGACTCTGCATCTTCATTTTACTGTTTCATCACCTGAAATTGAATTTCAGCAAAATTTACCAAGTATGAATTTACAAACAAATAATCTAGAGTAGAAGTTTTCATTAAAACGAAATCAGACAAAAATAACAGAGGGACGGATTAATCTTACCTTATCAATTGGGTTCTTTGATGATCTTCCCATCAACTTCAATGTGGGTGTTATGGGCAATCTTGGGCAGTCTTTGATAATTTAAGAAACATTTTGCCTCACCATATTCCGGTTTGCATCTTTCGGTCACTGTTGGACAATCTTCAATTTCTGACTCCCTCAGCGCGGTGAGGCAACTCATATCCTCCGGCAGAGACGACAATTTTGAACAACCCCAAACACTAAGTTGTTGGAGTGATTTGAGATTTTGAATTGACTCTGGTCGTGCCATGAAGTCAGGACAATCTCCAATAACCAAGGTCTGTAGACTGCCTTGAAGGAACCATTGCGGTAATTCCACCAACTTTGGCAAATTTATAATAATAATGAATCGAAGTGGAGGCCCTTTACTATTGAGATCTTGACGATTTTCTTCACTTCCTGATTCTATGCTTGAATTAATAACAAGGCTTTCACAGTCAACCAATATAAGATTCTCCAACGTGCTCAAGCATCTCATTTTATGTGGTAAAGACATTAGCTTTGCGCATCCTCTGATAAATACTGTTCTAAGGGCTTTGAGACCATCGATATCTTCAAACAGAGACTCCAAATTCACACAATTCGAGATCCACAAACATCGAAGCGAATTCAAACAACCAATTCCATTCTTTGGTAGACATCTTTGCTTTACGGTGAAGAATAGCGTTCTGAGATTAATTAGATACCTTATGTCTCTTGGCAACTCCTGTAATTCCTCACATTCGGCAATAATCAAAGTTTCCAGACTATGTAGCTTGCACATGGAGTTCGGAAGTTTCTTGATTCTGCTATTTCCGAACAAGGAAAGATATCTCAAATGCTTTAAATTACGGGTTTTCTTTTCTGGCAATTCTTGTATATCACAACCACATAAATCCAGAAATCGTAAGAACTTGAACCTTGGGATGACTGATCCAGCAAAATATGATCGGCTAGTTTCGTCTCCCTCAGCAGGTGAGAGGATGGTTCTCACCTGATAAGCATGTGACGAGGCAGAAAAATCTATTTTCAGTCTCTCATCATCAACAAATGTCAGATGCCGAACTGTTTTTGGAATAGATTGACTTCTAGACTTTAATATTACCGATTCATTTTTCATCAATAATTCTGCGAGGTCATGCATAAGATCATGCATTTTAAATGTACAATAAAGAATCCCACCTACTCCATCAATATCATCGAAATCTTGAAAAAAAGATCTCGATACCAGTTCCTTTAAATATTGAATGCCGATATCTTCAAAATCTTTATTTTCGTCATGGGATTCAATAAGCCCATGGGACATCCAAAATTGAATCAAAGTATCTGTACACAAATCATAATCTTTCGGAAAAATAGAGCAATAGGCAAAACATGGTTTCAAGTAATATGGTAAATGATCATAACTTAGTTTTAAAGCATGTAAAATGTCATTTTCCTTTTGTGGTATTTTCCAAATCTCATTATCTCTCACATTCTTCCAGTATTGTTCATCAGTTGAAGAAAAAAGTAGGCTTCCTAATGTTCTCACTGCTAATGGAATTCCTCCACATTTTCTCACAATTTCTTCTCCAATTTTAATTAAATTGCCATGTTTTTCTTCTTGCCCTTTCTTGAATGCACATTTAACAAACAAAGACATACATTCCTCGTGAGAAAGGCCTCTTAAATTATAGCTAGGCATAGTGCCCATAATTGATGCAACTTTAAAACTTCTTGTAGTCACTATGATTTTACTCCCGTAGCCACCTCCCATTAACAAAGATTCCAATTCAACCCATCTTTCACGAACTTCATTCCAAACATCATCTAATACGAGTAAAAACTTTTTACCGTTCAAAATTTTTTGAAGTTCACCCTGCAACTGGTTAAGATCCAATTCACTACATTTCTCATTAGTTACAGATTTGACAATTCTCATTAGCAACTGTTTGAGATCAAAATCTTCTGAAACACATATCCATATTTTTAAGTCAAAATGTTTGTCTACTCTTTCATCATTGTACACTAGTTTTGCAAACGCCGTTTTTCCTAAGCCACCTATTCCAACAATTGGATGCACGGAGACATTAACATCATTTGCCGGAGACATTAATAGCTTTACCATCTCTTCTTTATCTTCATCTCTACCAATAATATCTGAAGCACATACAAAGGAGTGGGTTTCTCTCTCCCTGAATGATGTGTATTTGTTTTCAGTTTTCTCAGCAGTGAGACTGAAATTAGCCTTATCAGCTGCAATTTCATCTAGCCTCTCCCTAACCTTCTTAATTTTATGGCCCATCACAAAGCGGAAAGCAAGTGGATTTGAGGTTGAAAAGAAGTTGCGTACCTTCCTTGTAATGCTTCCACGATGCATCGCTTCTGCTCGCTTACGTAGAGATTCAACCTCAAATTCATCCAACACATCTTCTGCATCATAGCAGACATCCTTCAGGTTTTCCAACCAAACTTTCACTTGGTGGTTGTGAGTCTGCTGCTCTTCAGCATCGACTAGAACGGCTTTAATGGTGGTTAAGGTGTTTTTAAGCTTCTTCAGGTCATTTTTGACATCCCATGCCAAGCAAATTTCTTGGTAAGCAAGAGACCCCACCTTACCCAAGACTTTCTCAGCAATAACGGAGACAAATTGTTCCGCCATATTTTTGAGATGGAGGACCGGAAGTTACAGGTTGCGTGTGAAATAAGATAGTTGATGAGAATGTTTATAGTAAGGTATGAACTAAGCTGCAATATACAACTTATTGAAGACTACTCGTACATATTCTTTGTTCTTTTACAGCTATATATTTTGAATATGTTCTTTGCTGTGAAATCAAGCAAAATAAGATTGACTTGAAGTGTCTGTAAGTCAAAGAGATGCTATTACGCGTCAACACCCCGTATAAAGGGATTAGTCGACTTTGGATTGGTTGGTTGGGGCTCTGTCTGCGAATTTTTCTGGTCATCTCTTTGTGGACGAGGCGAGTTATGATATGTTCCTCATTTCTTTATGCCTTTTCCTAATTGGTCTAGTCATAAAGCAAAGCAAACATTTGGAGGCAAATGTTAGCATATAAACTTCGTTTAAACATAGCCTCTGTCATACTTTGCTTCATCCTCTATTACTCCTTGATTGAGGTGCAATCATTTCTATATTCCCCAGTTAGCCGATCCTTTCCTTTGCCAAATATACTAAGTAATGAGATACATGCTTAAACATGGATTTGAAATGGCAATGCATAAGCTAAAAAACCAATCATGGGAAACTGTTTATTTCACATTGATCCCCCAGGAATTTCCACACATTTGCAGATAAATGGCAAAACGATTCTCTAAACCAAACGAAATTTAACAAAGGAAATATAACATTATAATTTTAACTCAAACAAAAAGTGAATCAGCCAATTATATTATTGTAAAGCAAATATAGCAAAGAATCAAGCAAATATGCAATTCAAACTGAACATAATTACTTACAAAATGCACAGAGAAGCTTGGAATATTGAATGAAAACGATTGCCTTAAAAGAAAGTTTAGCATCATCAATAATGTCAAAATGTTTCAGAAGTTCAATAGCAAATCCAGTGGACTGCAGCTGCTAGAAAATGAAGAAGGGGCCTCCCATCGTTCGACATCAAATGATTAAACGAAGGAAACAGAAGTCCTGAGACAATTTCAAGGCAGAATAGTTACAATAAAGGAAAGATAAAACACAACAATGGAGATGACAACATAACATCCTCTCACCATCTGACTTGGACAGGTGGAATAGGAGCAACAATCTTCCATAAACTTATGCAAAAATGGCCTTAATTATTCCAAATTGTGTTGAGAAGCCTGACCAAAATCATCTTAAGAACTTGGGAAATCTGTAACATATGGGACACAACATGGATGAACAAAGTCTATATATTTTAATGTTTTGTATTATTATTATTATTATTATTATTATTATTATTTCATTATTTTTAATCTAACTTCAGATTCTATTTAGTTAATTGCTGACAAATCAAGCAAATAGGCTGTTCATTTATTGTTAAATGTCTTAGTTAATGAAAAGATATTTAGCAGATCAACACAAAGTCAATAAATTCCTAGTAACTTTGTATGTTTTTTAATTTTGTGCATGTATCATATATGTTTCTCAGAAATTTGCTTGTATAACTTTTGCTAGTAGTTTAGGCAAAACAAACTACAAAGTTGATCACCAAATTAATCAGACCTTAATCAGACTCATTACATTAATCAAATTACAAATCACCATACAATTAAAAGTAAATAGTAAATATTATTATTTACATTATGTGGTTTGGTCACCTAACATAGATCATAATTTATATTACCTAATCTTACCAAACCACTATCCGGTTTTTATTATTAGATTTTTTTACACTTATCATAACCATTAGTCTCATCAGCGCCTATATATTTAATATTAAATCATAACATCAAAAGCAATTCAATATGATGGTTATTTAGTTAATTAATTTTTAGGAAAATCTTCTAAACGAAGATGTAGATTAAAGAAAGACATGTTGCATCTTTTGATGATGACAGTGATTTTCAACTCCTCCACAAGAATATATTATTAATAACTACCTAATCTTAATATTACCTTATTGCTAGGCCCATCCGAACTTGTAATTAGCTAGATTTACAAGTGTCTAATAGTTATATATTAATCGTTTCTATTCAAGTTGATCCAAAATCGAATAATTATTTAGAAGAATCAAGTGAATGGAAATTAAAGGTTCACCAACAACAGGAACCAGCCAACTACTATTGGGCTTTATTATTATTATTATTATAAGATTTGATGACACATGTTATAACCGTTGGTCTTAAGGTTGGCAATTGTATCCGGGTGGGGCCGGGTACCTGGCTCCCTGGCCCAGAAATGTCCGGAGAATTATCCAAAATTCTGGGGATCTACGCCGGGGACGAGAATGAATTTTTTGGGGATTACCAGGGGTCGGGCAGGGCCCCCAGCATGGAATTAATTAAATAAATAAATATTTATAATTTATATTCAATTTATATATAATTTAGGCCCACATCCCCACTAATTTTTCAACTAACCCAACAACTATAAACTTAGCCCAATCCAATTTAGTAATTTCACATGTCCAACAAATATAAAGTAAGCCCAACCTAATTAAATTACTATTCACTAAAAAAATTGAATAACAAGGATTAGGTGGCTTGAACCTAGGTGTTTAAGAGAGACAACACACCAAGACACCACTAGGCTAAGCCTAATAATTAAAAAATGAGGCAAACCTAAGTTATTTATCAATTATTGTCTAATTCATTATCTTAAAAAACATAAAACAAAGGAAATGCAACAAAAAAGGTTTGAACCCAAGTGCTCAAGGAAAGCAACATATAAGCATACCACCAAACCACACATAAACATTAAACAAAAACTTGTAAATCAACATAAAATACTTTAATTACATACAGAAAATTAAAATCGAGTACATATCTGGGGAATTAAATTCCCCGGCCCTTGGATTAAATTCATCGGCCTCGAAATTTTCGGGGAATCTTCCGAGGACAGGGATTAAAAATTTTTTTGGGGTCGGGGTCGGGGATTGAGATCCCCAGCCTGGCCCCGGGTTTTTGCCATCCCTAGTTGGTCTCGTTACTTTTATTCAATGTTATAGATGGCCAATGCCCTATCTTGATGTCTTGTATCTACATGGTCGCGGAATATATATTAATGGTATCTACTCTAATCTTAACAGTATATTTGCTTAATCAATCTTTAGATAAGGTCAATTGCACCAACAAAAAAAAAAAAAGATTGGAAGTGATATTCAACTGCTCCATTTCTATATTACAATTTCAACCAATTAAATTCATCAATTGCACTTGCATCATTGAGTAATTACCAATTTATAAGAGAAATTTATAATAATTTCAAAGTGTTGGTCCCTAAGTATCATCTAGATCAATGAATGAAATCTGTAGTGGACTTTGGTTTCGAAAATTTTAATTCAAATAACTAGTTACTGTAATAAATCAAAATTGGGGACAAAACAGTCATCTGATGATAACCTTTCTTAGAATGGGCTGTGTAGTTATGGTGTCTACGTGAAGCTTATGCCCAATGACGGAAGTGAAATTGTTATTTAGATTTTGAACCTTCTTGATTCTTGACTAATTGGAATCTTTTTAGCTGGCCTATTTATTGTGGGCTTAATTACAGGTTTTGGGACTTTACAACATTCCCCAAAAATTACTTTTTCTAAATTTATTGGAATCAAATTCTACAAGTAACGTTATTTGCCTCCCTCCCTATTAGACTAAATAAACTCCATGACTTCTTTAACCCCATTTAAATAATTTTTTTAATAATAGTGAACTTTCAGTTTTTGGCTGTCTGCAATACAACTAAATAGCAAAAGGTTCTTGACTTTTTTGGGCAAATATGGGAACCCACTGCACCTAACAGCGAGGAAATAAGCTGAAAATTGCAGTCTCAATTCTTCTTTTAAAACATCTGTAGATCAATACTTGGTCATTCTATTATGCAATTGTTATATGGCTGTATTGAGGTCACCCTCCCAATAGTCTTTATCAAGAAACTAGTCTTCCTTGTTTTGACAAACGATTTCCAACTTTGACATGCTTAAGGCGCCTTCACAGAAAATCATCATCTTGGCGCAGTCTTTCACTATCAACACATCCAGTGATGGCAAATTGAAGACTTTGTAAACTAACAAGGGACAACTCCAATTTGTTGAAAACAATCTCATCTTTTGCTACATCTCCCTCATTTACTACTATATCTGTCATTGTTCTGCACCCTTCTATACTCATTTTTCTTAGATGCTCTAGTCTTTTGGCCGTTGAGGATGTTACCAAGTTTATCATTCCATTACAGTTACATACTTTTAGAGCTGTCAAATATGGCAAAAATGCTGAGGGTGGCAGTAGACTAACCAAACTGTCACATTTTTCTACTTCCAAGATTTCAATATTTTGAAGAAGCAAGTTCATTTGGGAATCATGTTTCCACAAGTACTTCATATCCGAAAGATTCTCAGCAATAGTTATTTTATCTGTGCCATACTCCCAACATGTTTCTGCACCTCTCCATTTAAGAAAAACTCTTTGTATAAACCATAGCATAGTGTCACGCCCCGCACGCATGCGCTCGAAAATTGTTCGGATGACCCCCAAGGAGTTAGAATTTGGGGCAAGTGTTATAGTGTTCCGACATTCTCATAGCAAGAAGAATTCAATGGTGCATGAATTAGGCGTGACGTTCCCGAAGTTTCTAGAAGGTTCTAAGACGTTCCAGAATATTCCGGACACTTCTAGAATACTCCGGAAGGCTCCGGAAGCGTGCGGAAGACATGAAAAGGCCCTGTAAGACCCTAGAAGACTCTAGAAGGTTCTGGAAGATGATAGAAGAGTGTGAAAGACTATGGAAGCTTCTAGAAGATCATGGAGCACTCTAGTGTCTAGGGTTCTCTAGAAACGTCTGGAGCCTAGTAGATATTTCCAACTAGATATTTCTAGGCTTTGTAAAATATCTTAGGATATTTCTAGATAACAAGTAGGATGCAGACAAGTGGCGCATTAATAGCCACATATTGAGGAGGTTCTCCTCTATAAATAGGGGAAAGCTCTCATTTGTAGGCAACAAGTCCCCTCCTTGAGAGTTCAAGCAATATACTTCCTTGTAACACCTCTCTTGTACAATTGCCTTATAAAGCAATAACATTTGTACATTCCTTAACTCTCTCTTGCTTCCTTTGATCTAGCTTGGTATTGTCAAGTGTTCGAAGGCTTACTTAGGTGCGAGATTGGGTCATTAAGCGCCTAAGGCTGCACGGTCTAAGCGGTGGAACATTGAGGCCGTGACAGTTGGTATCAGAGCAAAGGTTTGCTAAGGCAAGGTCTTGTGTGATCAAGAGCAAGAAGGGTAGGAGGTATGGCATCAGAGGTTACGGTGACTGAGGAGTCACGTGGGCGTGAGACCGCCCCACCCACTGGCAAGAAACCCCGTGGCCAAGAGAAATCTCGTGATGTTGTAAGCGCTTTAGAGACTCGGTTAGGCAAGGTGGAGCTAGCCATGGCCGATACATTAGAAAGGCTAGATAGGCTAGAACAAGGCATGGAGCAAGGCAGGGATGAGCTCAATGGCAAAGTAGAAAGCCAAGGTAATGAGCTCAAGGAATTCATGCAAAGTTCCGAGGCCACCATTGAAGCGCTACGCCAAGAGATGCATGCCTTCCAAGCAAGGGTGCTGGAGGTCTTGGCCAAGGTCGAAACTCGGATGAACTAGTTAAGCAAGGGGTTGGAAGATACAAAGGCTGAGGTGGCCTTGTGTAAGAAGTCGGTGGCTAGTGGCACTGCGGTGGTGCCACCTACGGTCGTTATTCCGAGGGTTGAAGCCCCTAAGCCCAAGGAATACTCGGGGAAGAGGGACGCCAAGGAGTTGGACAACTTTCTATGGCACATGGAGCGATACTTCGATGCGCTAAACTTGCTCGATGAGAAAAGTAGGGTAAACACCGCTACGCTTTACCTTACCGATCTCACAGCAAGTTGGTGGCATCGCAAGTATGCGAAAATGCAGGCTGGAACGTGTGTCATTAACACATGGGATGACTTGAAGAAAGAGTTGAAGCGGCAATTCTATCCAGAGAATGTGGCGCATGATGCCCGAAAGAGAATGAAGGAATTGAGGCACACCCGTTCAATTGTGGAGTACGTCGAAGCGTTCTCTGCACTCATGTTACAAATTGACAACATGAGTGAGGATGATCTCCTTTTTAACTTTATGGATGGCCTCCAACCGTGGGCTTCTCAAGAGTTATAGCGGCGTGGTGTGAAGGATATCTCTTCAGCGCTAACCGTTGCGGAAACCTTACCCATCATGGCAAGGGTGGGGGAGCACGGAGCTCCCAACCTTCGCATAAAGAGGGGAAAGGCAAACCACCTAAGGGCAAGGAGTGGAGGAAGGAAACAAAGAAGGAGACCCAACCAAGGATGAATTGCTTCTTATGCGATGGTCCGCATTGGGCAAGGGACTGTCCCAAGCGGAAGTAGCTCAATGCCATGCTTGACGAGCGAGAGACCCAAGAGCAAGCACATATGGGTAGCCTCCAAATCCTTAATGCCTTGAATGCCAATCCCACTCCAGCCAAGCTGCAGGATAAGTCCCTCATGTATGTTGAAGCGAGCATCAACGGGAAGAAAGCGGTAGCGTTGGTGGACACGGGCGCTTCCCACAACTTCATTAAGAAGGAAGGGGCAGAACGACTAGGCCTCAAAGTAGACAAGGAGCGCGGATGGTTGAAGACAGTAAACTCCGAGGCAAAACCCCTTCTAGGAGTAGCACGCCAAGTGGAGACATGTTTGGGCACTTGGAGTGGTAAGGTAAACTTCTCCATTGTTCCCTTAGATGATTTTAATGTTGTTTTAGGGATGGAGTTCCTTCGCCAATGTAATGTTGTGCCACTTCCTCGACTCAACACCGTGTGCATCCTTGAGGGAGGACCGTGCATGGTGCCTACTATGGCGAAGCCATCTTCCCATCCCAAACTCCTCTCCGCCATGCAACTTTGCAAGGGCATGAAACGTGGGGAAGAAACATACTTGGCGTCAATACGAGAGATAAAAGATGAGGGGGACACTTTGGGGAAGGGCATTCCACAGGAGGTTGAGAAAGTCCTTGAAGAGTTCAAGGACGTGATGCCTCTGGAGTTGCCGAAGAGACTCCCACCTAGGAGGGAGGTGGATCATCGGATTGATCTTGAGCCAAGGGCACAACCACCCGCCAAGGCACCCTACCGAATGTCACCACCCGAGTTAGAAGAGTTGCGAAGACAACTAAAGGAGTTGTTAGATGCTGGGTTCATTCGACCGTCCAAAGCGTCGTATGGAGCACCAGTGTTATTTCAACGGAAGCATGATAGATCGCTTCGATTGTGCATTGACTATCGAGCACTCAACAAGGTAACAATCAAAAACAAATACCCCATTCCTTTGATTGCAGATTTATTTGATCAATTAGGGCACGTTAGATACTTCTCCAAGTTAGATTTGAGGTCCGGATATTATCAAGTGCGGATTGCGGAAGGTGATGAGCCAAAGACTACATGTGTGACACGTTATGGTGCATACGAGTTCCTCGTCATGCCCTTTGGCCTCACCAATGCACCAGCAACATTTTGCACTCTCATGAATCGGATCTTCCATCCATACTTGGATCAATTCATGGTAGTGTACTTAGATGATATAGTTGTATACAGCCGCACGCTTGAAGAACATTTGCAGCACCTCCGGACAGTTTTTCAATTGTTAAGAGAAAATGAACTCTATGTCAAGAGGGAGAAGTGTTCATTTGCCAAATGCGAGGTGGACTTCCTTGGTCATAAAATCCGAGATGGCAAACTCATCATGGACCAAGAAAAAGTACGTGCCATCGTAGCATGGGAGCCGCCTACGAAGGTTTCTGAGTTGAGATCTTTCCTTGGATTGGTGAATTACTATAGGCGGTTCATACTGGGGTATTCAGCAAAAGCGTCTCTACTCACCGACTAACTAAAGAATAATCGAAGTTGGGAATGGACGAACGAGTGCCAACAAGCGTTCGAAGCACTAAAAGATGCGGTGATGAAAGAACCTGTCCTCGCGCTTCCAGATTACAATGTGCCATTTGAAGTACATACAGATGCCTCTGACTTTGCCATTGGTGGCGTGTTGATGCAAAATAGGCATCCCACTGCTTTTGAAAGTCGAAAGCTCAACGACATAGAGCGGCGCTACACGGTGTAAGAAAAAGAAATGACCGCCATCATCTACTGCTTGCGCACTTGGAGACATTACTTGTTGGGATCCAAGTTTGTAATAAAGATGGACAATGTGGCTACGAGTTATTTCCAAAGCCAAAAGAAACTAAGTCCGAAGCAAGCAAGGTGGCAAGACTTCTTGACGGAATTCGACTACGTCTTGGAGTACAAACCAGGACGAGCCAACGTCGTGGCGGATGCGCTAAGTAGGAAGGCCGAGTTAGCTGCTCTAAGCAAGGTCCAAGAAGAGGTTCTTGGCCTTATCAAGCAAGGTATGTCCCATGACCCTCTGGCTCAACAATTAATTTCCTTAGCACGTGAAGGGAAAACCAAAAGGTTTTGGGAGGAAGGTGTCCTTCTCTACACCAAGGGACATAGAATCTATGTTCCCAGATGGGGAAACTTAAGGAGAAACCTCATCAAGGAATGCCACGACACGCGATGGGCTGGTCACCCGGGGCAAAGGCGTACACGGGCATTACTTGAGGCAGTGTATTATTGGCCTCAAATGTGAGATGACATCGAGCAATTTGTGAAGACTTGTCTTGTTTGCCAACAAGACAAGATTGAAAACCAAAGTCCCGCAGGATTATTAGAGCCTTTACCTACACCCACACGATCATGGGAAAGTCTTACCATGGATTTTATTGTTGGACTTCCTAGATCCGAAGGTTGTGGCACGATCATCGTGGTGGTGGATCGGTTTTCCAAGTATGCAACCTTCATTCCGGCTCGTAAGGATTGCACAGCCGAAGAAACCGCCAAGTTATTCTTCAAGAATGTGGTGAAGTATTGGGGGTTGCCTAAAACAATCATAAGTGATCGGGATCCGCGGTTCACTGGGAGGTTTTGGACAGAACTGTTCAAACTCATGGGATCCACACTTCACTTCTCTACAAGCTTTCACCCACAAACGGATGGGCAAACTGAGAGGGTGAACGCGCTCTTGGAGCTATACTTGCGGCACTTCATGAGTGCTAACCAAAAGGATTGGGCCAAGTTATTGGATGTGGCGCAGTTCTCATACAACCTACAGAGAAGTGAGTATACCAACCGAAGTCCATTCGAGTTGGCGACAGGTCAACAACCTCTTACACCACATACACTCGAGACACGCTACACAGGAAGAAGTCCTTTCACCTTCAAGGTTGCTAAGAGTTGGCACGAGCAAGCCGATATTGTGAGGGCTTACTTGGACAAAGCAACCAAGAAGATGAAGAAGTGGGCAGACACCAAGCGGCGACGAGTGGAGTACAATGTTGGTGACTTGGTGTTCATCAAGATACTCCCCTAACAACACAAATGGACGCGGTCAGTACACAAGGGCCTTGTGCGAAGATACGAGGGGCCATTCCCAATCATAAAGAAGGTGGGTCCTGCAGCCTACAAGGTCGAGTTACCTTCAAGACTTAGGCTCCATCCTGTCTTCCATGTGAGTTGCTTAAAGCCATTTCATGAAGACAAGAAAGATGCTTCAAGAAGCGAGCCTAAAAGGATACCCATTGGCACTACCGTCTCCTACGACAAGGAGGTTGATCACATCATGGCTGAAAGAATGCTACGACGACAAGGCTATCCTCCAAGTCGTGAGTATTTGGTGAGATGGAAGGGACTCCCCGATACAGAAGTAAGTTGAGAACTAGAAGAGTCCTTGTGGCAATTCAAAGACAAGATATGAGAATTTCGCGAAGACGTGACGAGGGCGTCGCAAGCTTAGGTGGGGGAGGGTGTCACGCCCCGCACGCATGCGCTCGAAAATTGTTCGGATGACCCCGAAGGAGTTAGAATTTGGGGCAAGTGTTATAGTGTTTCGACATTCTTATAGCAAGAAGAATTCAATGGCGCATGAATTAGGCGTGACGTTCCCGAAGTTTCTAGAAGGTTCCAAGACGTTCCAGAATATTCCGGACACTTTTAGAATACTCCGGAAGGCTCCGGAAGCGTGCGGAAGACATGAAAAGGCGCTGGAAGACCCTAGAAGACTTTGGAAGGTTCTGGAAGATGATAGAAGAGTGTGGAAGACTATGGAAGCTTCTAGAAGATCATGGAGCACTCTAGTGTCTAGGGTTCTCTAAAAACGTCTGGAGCCTAGTAGATATTTCCAGCTAGATATTTCCAGGCTTTGTAAAATATCTTAGGATATTTCTAGATAACAAGTTGGATGCAGACAAGTAGCGCATTAATAGCCACATATTGAGGAGGTTCTCCTCTATAAATAGGAGAGAGCTCTCATTTGTAGGCAACAAGTCCTCTCCTTGAGAGCTCAAGCAATATGCTTCCTTGTAACACCTCTCTTGTACAATTGCCTTATAAAGCAATGACATTTGTACATTCCTTAACTCTCTCTTGCTTCCTTTGATCTAGCTTGATATTGTCAAGTGTTCGAAGGCTTACTTCGGTGCGAGATTGGGTCATTAAGCGCCTAAGGCCGCACGGTCTAAGCGGTGGAACATTGAGGCCGTGACAGTAGTCTGGATGACTAAAAATTGTGCATTTAATAAAAAAAATTCAAAAATAATTTGATTGTTAATGCTTAAAAAAGAAAAATTATAGTCAGATTCAAGTCTAAATATAATTTATAAAAATATGACAATAAGTGTAATATGAACTACAATACTTATTCGATTGGTACGCTAGCTCTAACATGAATTAAACCCATTTATTTATGGAACATAGAGTTTCTTTTATTGAATGCGACCAAGGGCCTGGAGAAATGAGCGTTGAATTTCAAGTTACTTGAAAGTTTGGGCTGAGTACTTTCAAACATCTTAATGAAGATCAAATATAAAGACTTTCTATGCCAATGTTTCATGTATTTACTCTTGAAAAAGGAGACCTGAAAGGAAGCGAAAATTTAACTAGGCACACTACCCCTTCAAGCTTGTATCATCTGCTGCAAGTCCGCAACCAAATTAAGTATTAAACGATGACTCTCTTTTTTGTTTCTTGACCTATCCCACCAACTTAATTGAGCATTAAATTGGACTTCATTGACACTTCGTCGGTAAAACCAGATCGAAAGTAGACTAAAGTACCGTGTAATGGAAGATGGCCCGACAAGGCAATAATTGTTTTTATTATTATATAAAGTTTCATGCAATTACTGCAGATAATAGGAACTGAAAAGCTACCCGAGAGTAATAACTTCTATTTACTACAATAAATTCGTAGAAAATTTTTGGTTTTCCTTTGGCCTTCTAAGAAATAAATCGACAAAATACTAAAACATATATACAACTCTGCACATAAGTTGACATAAGATGGCTTTTTCTGGAAATTCCAATTGCATTAATAGATGGGTTGAAAACGTTTTCTATATTCACTGTCATGTAGGCTTGACAAATTCTATACTATCCGCTAACATGCCATGAACCAATTGAATAAAAATGTGTTTTAGGTATAATATTATCGGATCATAAATGGGTTAAGACGGTAAAACCGTTCGATATTAGACCGTATTTGAACTTATCCCATAAAAAACCGTTTTACCCGTTAATGTTAAGGATAATATAGTAAATTTATTTATGATACATAAAGAAAATATAATAAAATGTAACAAATATTAATTTATAACTATGTTTAACTTAATTAAAATTATTTTACTACAATTACGCCATCTCTTTCTTAGGTGTAATAGTATGACATTTTGATGGAGAATACAAGAAATAAACTTATAAAAGTCTGATTTCAATTTCTGAAATCATTTAATAATTAGACATTATTAATTATTTATCTTAAATATGCTTTAAATAGATCTTTAAATGATGTTGGATATAAAATTTTTTTCATGATTACGAATTATATTAAATTTGCATATTTCAATAGATTTCAAAATATTTGTTAGATATTCAATTTATAAGCTATTGGTTGTAGTATATGTTTAGAATTTATACAAATCATGTTATATATATTATTGTCTACCTTGAAAATAAAAAATGGAATTAATGGGTTAAATTCGGGTAATACATTAAGTTAATAGTTAGATTTGGGTTCCAATTTTTTGACCCAATAAGTTAATGGGTTAGATTTGGATTAATATAATTTAACATGACACTAAACTGCTCTAACACAACTTGTTGACAGGTCTACTGTCATGGTTGGGTTGTCGCTAATATGTATTTTAAGATGTATTTTACCATATATTTTTCTATATTTGATCATTGTATATTTTGTTTAAAAATTATCATTATCATCATTATTATTTCATGATTATTTTGGTATGGAACAATGTTATTTTGTGATCTATTCTAGTTTACGATATTTAAGGTGTATACATTTTAAAATTTTTGAAAAAATAGAAGGTCCACTTTGCATGAATGCTAATGAAATTTATATATCCTTTTTTATTTATATAGTCTTTTGCAGGATATACACAAAATTGCTTAATTTCATTGTGGATTAAAATCTAACTAAAAATTTCGTAATTTCATTATTGTTCATTTTTTTATAAACAATTATTACGCAAATCAAAAGTCCAAAACATTCGACAATTAATCGTAAAAACAAAAAATATAGAATAAATGTTATAATTAAGTGTCCAAGTTAAGAATAATTGGATGTAAATGAAAAATAAACTCATCATTTCACAAACAAAGCCTTTAACATTTCAAAGAACGAACTTCAAACGATAAGTCCATACCAAAGACATCTTAAAAAAACTAGAATATCTAGTTTCTATCATTCTATTCCAACACATGTTATGGAGACACTCTGCAATGTTTTGAAACCTTGGCATAGTTTTCCAACATTTGAACTTTGAAAATAGAAACAAAATCCGATCAGTCTCGACTAAAGTTTCACAGATTACACATCTCACACATGCTTCTCCAAAAACTGCCACCTCCACCAACTTTCAAAAGTCTGAGAAGGAAAAGGAATTAATGAAACAATAAATAAAAAATTGCAGGAAGTAACTACTCTAGAATACCGAAACTAGGCGAAAATAATAGCATATATAGCAGAGTCGATTGACTGCCTACAAAATTGGAACAAAAATAAGCTATGGTGTACCACTTAACTTACCAATTTCTTCCTCCTCTGAATCTTCCAAAAAACCTTCTTGCCTTTGTCAATTGCTTCCTTTCAACAATTCTTATGAGCCATTGTGGTTTTCTTATGGCAAATACAATGTATCCCATAGACAAACCAATCACCAATCCACAACCGTAACCCATTATAGCAACTTTCCAATCAAACCAGCTTGAAGTATTGTCCTCTTCATCAAATTCTGGTGGAACCCACTCAAAGCCACATTTTTTTGACAATGGCAATCCACAGAGCTCCAAGTTCCCTTCAAAGGAATCATTTTGAAAGGTATTGAATTGCTTTCCTACAGGTATAGGTCCAACAAGTTGATTATATGAAAAGTTTAACACGGAAAGATATGTGAGACTTGTCAACTCCTTGGGAATCTCTCCAGTAAGCTTGTTTGAGGAGAGATCTAATGACTCAAGCTCTGTCAAATTTTCTAGTGAAGATGGAATGTGACCAGTAATCTTATTATGGGAAAAGTTGAGCACTTTAAGAGAAATAAGCTTCCCAAGTACTTTGGGAATTCCTCCTTCAAATAGGTTGTCTGACAAATCAAGGACTGTCAAAATAGTTAACACTCGATCTATTTCTCTTTGGACTCCTTTAATCACCAAAGTCATTGAGTAATACCCAGCAATAACATAGTTGTAATCATAGCCAGATATCTGTTCGTCTTGCATATATGCCACATGATCAATGTCAAAGGGACTTTGCATTATAGCCTTGAAACTATCAAAATACCTTGTTGGTAAATGACCATTGAATCGATTGTTGGAGAGGTCAAGTATTCTCAACTTTGAGAAGGAGAATGTTGCAGTTGGAAAGCCAATTGAACCATGAAATCTATTAGATCTCAATATAAGAACTTGCAATTCTGGAAGAGAAGCTAACCAATAAGGAAATGTGTCATTAATATGATTATACCCAACATCTAAAATTTCCAATGAGCTACAATTATCAAAAGAACCGGGTAATGGTCCTTCCAATTGATTGCCATTAAGGTTAAGATATTTGATATCACTCATTGTTAATGATTGAGGGATGTTGCCCTGTAAGTTGTTCATCCGGAGGTCCAAGTGTGAGAGTTGATTATTCTTTCCTAGGCATTGTGGAATTGTTCCACTCAAGCCATTATTAGACAAGACAAGGTGTCCTATATCGCTCAAATTGCAAAACAATAAAGGAATCTGTCCGGTCAGTTTATTGTTTGAAACTGAAAAGAGATCAAACCGAGGCGGTAGAGAGAATGGTTGTCCTTGAGGATTTTCTATTTTTGATGAAGTCTGCTCAAAACTCGTCAGATGATTGCTAGAGAGATCCAAATAGTATAAACTTGGCCAAAAGCCCAGTTTTAACAGTGAAATTTGGCCAGAAATTCTGTTATTGGAAAGGTCTAAAACCTCCAAATTTTCTGCATTCCTTAAAAAAATTGGGAAGTCAGTTAAGTTGCAAGCAGAGCAATGGAATTCCAAAAGGTTAGGCAAAGAAAAATTGGGAGTAAACGACAATTGGCTGTTATGTGAAAGGTCTAAAAGCTCCAAGGTTTTTGTGTTCCTTAAAAAAATTGGGAAGTCAGTTAAGTTGCAAGAAGAGCAGTAGAATTCCAACAGGTTGGGCAAAGAAAAGTTGGTAGTAAATGACAATTGGCCGTTATGTGAAAGGTCAAGAACTTGGAGGCTCTGCAGCATCGAGAACGTGTCTGGTTCCAAAATGCCACTCAAGTTGTTTGATGAAAGGTTGAGCTGAAAATGATCCACAAGTTCAAACTTGGAACTTGGAATTGGACCTGCGAGGCTATTGTTTTGGAGTTTTATAGACCACACAAATGGTAGAGAAAATAACCAAAATGGTATTCTACCACTAAGAAAATTGTGAGAAAAATCCATTTCAGTTAGATTCGAAAGCCCACTTACTTCATAAGGAATGTCACCAGTAAATCGGTTTTCTTTGAAGAGTAACCGACGAAGTTTTGTGAGGTTGAAAACTGATAATGGCAGTTGACCACAGAAGTTGTTACTTGAGAGCGATAAAAGAGTTAGTTTGCTGAGGTTACCAAAAACATCTGGAAGTTGTCCTGAAAATGTGTTACCTCCCAGTTCTACCCAGGTAAGCTCTCCAAGGTTACCTATAGATGTTGGGATTTGACCAGTAAAATCGTTGTATGATAAATCCAAAGAAATGATTCTTGTGAGATTCCCAAGTGATGTTGGAATGGACCCTTTGAAGTTGCAATGAGAAAGATCCAACAAATTCAGATATTTGAGGCTGCCGATTGTTTCCGGTAGTTCTCCTGAGAAACTTGCGTCATAAAGATACAATACATTCAGGTATTTAAGACTGCAGATTGTTTCCGGTAGTTCTCCTGAGAAACTTGTGCCAGAAAGATCCAATACATTCAGGTATTTAAGACTACCGATTGTTTCTGGTATTTCTCCTGAGAAACTTGTGTAAGAGAGATCCAACAATGCAAGGGGACCACTCCAGTTGAAGGTTGGTAAATTACCTGTGAGCAAGTAATTACCAGGCAAACATAGCCGCTGGAGAAAAGGAAGGTGGAAAACATCATTTGGAAACCTGCCTTGTAGGTAGGAATCTTTAAGACTAAGAGATATCAAGGAAGAAGACAAATTCACCAAGGAACCGGGGGCAATTGAAGACAAATTGACAGAGTCAAGATGAAGATATCTTAATTCCGTCAAGTTTTGCAACATCTTATTTAAACTATCTTGGGAAAGCTCTAGTACTCGTGCATTAAAAAGAGAATCATAATAATAACAATTATAAGAGAGATCAAGTGAAACAAGCTTAGATAGGTGAGAGATCTCAACCGGAATTACGCCCCAGAAATCTGAGAAAGAAAGATTGAGATGCGTCAGTTCCTTGAACTGACCAAACTTGGATGACAAATTGAATGCACGTAAATAATTATGAGCAAGATTGAGCTTCTGAAGATGATGGAGGAGGAAGAGGCTGCTGTTGTCATCAATGGTGCCAAAAAGGCAACTGGAACTAAGGTCAAGGCCAATAACATGGCCAGTGAAGGTATCACAAGTGACCCCATCCCATGAGCAGCAATCTCTATTCTCCTTCCAGGACTCTGTTTTAGAATAACCAGAACAGTAGTACCTTGAAGTGGAGTTCTTGAAATCGATTAAGGCAAAGCTTTGTTCAGGAGAGCAAAGTTCATTGGCTGATGGAGGAGACGATAAGTTAAAAGATGATGATGATGATGATGATGAAGGAACAGCTTGAAAATGCATGAACCAGAACAAGAAGTGACAGAATGACCCAAACCTCATCTCTCTATTTTTACTGCAAACGCGAGAAAAGGAAAGCTAGCTGCATATGTGTTTTATAATCTCTCATTATCTATATACACACTGCAAGGTCGATAGAGGTCCCCTGTTGAATAAATACCGTTAATCGGCATGAATCACATGGTCACCACCTTTTCTTTCTTTTGGTCTAAATTTGATTTTGATTCTTCAAAACATGATAGATTTTTAGTTTTTTAATATGCAATCATTAACCCAGTTCAAAAGCCGATTAAAAAAAAAAGTTAATAAAGCACTTATGACGTTTATGTTAAGTAACAGATTGAACCCTTTTTTTATTATTAGTTTCTCATACACTCAAAAGCACATTTAAGCATTAAATACATGACTCTCTTTGGGCTCCTTGAAAATGTAACATTTCGTCCCCTGGGGTTTTAGTTTTTTAATATGCAATCAATAAATTAGACCAAAAGCAGATTAATTAAGTTAAATTGATTTGTCCTTTTAGTAGAAGATGGGCACCATGTGCTTTCAGTTTATTAGCTTTTCTCCTCTTAATCTGGAGAAAATTTATGCTTTTCTTTGTCGCCTTCCAAAATATTAAACATCACGCTCTATAATAATATTTTATATGTTATTATATTTGAACATTTATGTGTTACAAACATCTTTGATTGCTTTTTGATATAATATGTTCATAGCTTTATTTCTATAATAGCTTCTTAATATTGCTTCCATTATAAGCCTTAGAGAGAGTGTTGATAGAGATTTAGCGGGGGAAAAAGATAGCACAATTTTATCTTGATCATGCAAGAATAATTATTGGGTACTATAAAAGATCTTAATTAGGATCGCTTTTCTCAGTTAGCATAAACAGAAAAAAAAATTAGTTCATCATTGATTTCTATTAAATTTTACATATTTGTTATAAAAATAGTTATTTTCTTGTAAATATATAAAGTATAATATAATAAAAGTAGTGGAGTTTAATGGAATTTATTAAGAATTATCAGCAAAGGAGCAGATGAAATAATTGGGTTGGGGGCCGTGAGAAAATGTTAAGAAGAGAAGAGAAATTGGCGAGGAGAAGAGAAAAACCAAATAAGGAAATGAAAGCAAAACGAGATGGAGAAAAGAAGCCATACTATAATCGATCTTAATGATCTAGTTTAGCTTAGATCTACTATACTTTCATGCCCTTAGTTCATTGTGCCCTCACAATATCTAACCTAACTATAGTAAAATTGAGTTTGTGTGTTCTACCTAGTTTTGTTAAAAGAGTGATTATAAATTAGTATTAACATGGACCCTGTAATAGAAGATGTGCTATTGTCCAAGCAAGCAATTTTTAAATTTTCTCCTATTCACACAGTAAAGCATTATGAAAAACTAAGAAAAGTCTCTTTTGGGTTTCGGCCATTAACTTCATTGCACAGTGAGGAATACTTTGAAAGTCTTGGTCAACAAAAAAATTAATACTCGGTCGATATCTTTATTAGTCTCGTGGACTTTTGCTGTTGGCTTTGCAAAATGGAGGCTGATGGAGACGTCTTTTGTGGACATAATGGTCTTCTTACACAAAGACAATAAAGGAGACATGTGAACCAACTTACTGTATCCTTCAAGAGAACAATTAAAGAGGATAGGTCGCTATCAATATTTAAATAATGTTAATTAAAGAGTTGAGAATTTGACAGTGAAGCTAATTCCGTCACTGGTCTCGTGGTTTCCATTTATAGTAATAAATGAAGAGAGTCGTTATGTTACTTTAACATATCCAAAATAACAAAATCTTTAAAAAGTAAAAACAATTTTTTCCTTTATCTTTTTTAATTGAACTTTGATTGATATTAGGACAAAATTCTACACTGACTAAAGTGCTTTTTTCTTTTTTAACTACCTTTATGATCATCTTACGTGTTTCTGCTCGTACCCCATATTCAAATCGGCCTTCAAATCCGTCCCGAATTGACCGACCTTAAAATGTATGTTTCTCTTCTGACCTTAGAAAAAAAAACTTTCTTGCAGCTCATGCATCACGCATCTAGTACTTGAAATAATATGATATATTCGAGTAATAAAAAAATTAAAAAAATAAAGAAATAATAACTGTAAAATTTACTATTTATCTCACTTTTCTTCTAACGTAGACATAAAATACATTATATGCCTCAAGAGATCTACTATATTATATCAACATAGACCAATGAACTGACCTCTTTATATTTGGCCCCATCTTATCATCCCAAATCTTTAAACAATAAACAGAAAAAAAAAAATACTAAAACAAATTAAATTATGTGGAATAAAGTGGAAGCAATTTTTTCCTCTTTTTAATTTTTTAATTGAACTTGATTGATATTAGGACAAAACTCACATGACAATCGATTCTCAAATTTAAGGACGAAGGAGTAGATGAACATAAACTCATCATTGATCAAGAGATTACTCGGCCCCATCTTATAATCACAAATGCCCATCATTGTAGCCGTCCAGTAATCCTGATCTTCATGCCAAGAGATTGAAAAAACAAGGCAAAACAATAAAATTTGGGAACAAATAGTAAATCCACCAACAAGAATCCACGATCCATTAATCAAGCAAAGAGATTGATCTTTCAGTGGGAGACTGGGAGTGTGGGACCATTCAAATTTATGCTAAATGATGCAACTTTGCTTCGATGAATGCACTTTCTTTCTAAAAAAAAAAAAAAGTATTAATAAATAATACACCCAATCTTAAGACCCAATGCAATGGCAAAATCAAAGCCCAAAAATCTGTGATGCTCAAGCTTGGTGGGACAGTCTCTGAAGACCTCCTCCATGTTAGGAGTCTCCTTCAATTCACGGCAAGCAACTTCAAGAGCCGAATCTATAGAATTTCTTTGTTACAAAGTAACCAGCCATAGTGCCTTGGTACAGTAGCACGGCAGCAACAACACGCACAAAGATGTGGGGCCAAATTCTTCCATAGCTGTCATAAACTTTGAGTGCCTGTTGTCAAATAACTAAACTTATAGACGAGAAATCACTGTCTTGAAATTCACAGCGCACATCATATACTGTTTTAGATCTATATGCACGGCATTGTGCTATTAAGAAAGTTGTGCCATTCTTAAAGCACATCATGACAAAAGAAGATTTAAAACTGCTGACGCTTTCTAGTTATCATCCTTCTAATGGAAAAGATAATTACCAAAGAGAACATAAGAATAGTCTAGCACTAGAGATGACAAAGCTTGCAAGATATAAGAAAGCACATAAGATGGACTGAAATTTCAAAGTGATTGAATGCAGTGAGATGCAGCTGGGTGGCATATTAGTAATCAGGTTTTTTTTTTAATGTATATATAAAATGCTTAATATTTCAACTTTCTAAAGAGTCATGATGGATTTTGACTCATGGAAATGGGGCAGAACACCTCAAGTCACCCACTATATATGAAGCTATTTGACTCGTGGAAGAGGGGAAGAAGACCTCCCAAGTCTCCCTCTGTGAAGTGATTTGACTCGTGGAAGAGGGGAAGAAGACCTCCCAAGTCTTCCACTATGAAGCTACAATGGTGAAAAATTAATAATGATAATGGCCATGCCGTTGGGCAGAATCTTTTAGTCTATAGGTCCTTTATATGTGTCACATCCAGAATTTGGAGATTTTCCAAATAGCAAGGCTCATTATGATGACCCTATCCGTGGGGTTAAAATTCTAATCCAAAAGGGGAAGCCCTTTGGAAATGTTTCACTTTGTATCAGTCAATGTTAAGAAGAAGTTAGTTATGGAATCCGGAATTCTGTTACTGCCAGCTCAGGGTGATGTGTACACAAGGTTGTTGTTGTCTCCAGGAATTAGTTACTTGCCAGCTAAGCTGAAATTTAGTTAACTCAGTTTGTATATATATACTCTACAAAATATGTACAAAGAATCAATGAATAACAGTTCATAAAAACAAAGAAAAAGTTTCTAAGAAACTCTCTCTCGATCATCTTCTCTTCTCTCTGTATTATTTTCTTTTCTCCTCTTCTCTAAAATCAACATGGTATCAGAGCTTATGGTCATGAAACATGACTGATCATCAAAACAGTTTTCCTGGAAACACAAATTTTCCTGGAAACACAAGTTTCCCAGGAAACAATCAGAATCATCCTCCTGGATTTTCAAGCTTTGTTGATGGAAATGCTTCCAATTTTCACTGTCAAGGAACTATAAACTCCTCATCATATCAGATCTCTCAGATCTCATTGCCTTCAGTGCTTCCCTCACTGTCAATCAAGCTCACACGCAACAACTATGGATTTTGGCGTTCACAAGTGCTGCCTACTTTAGGAGCTTATGAACTTGAAGGATTTATAAACGGAGATAAGCCTTGTCCTTCCTCTGTTATAATTGTTCTTAATTCTGGTGAAATTGATAACTATATAACTCAACCTAATCCTGAATACTTAGCATGGAAAAGAACAGATCAGTTTATTCTAAGTTGGTTACTCTCATCCATAACAGAAAGCATGTATGGTTATGTAGTGAGATGTCAAACTTCAATGAGTGTTTGGACAACCTTAGAGAGACTCTTTCATACAGAATCGAGAGCTAGAATAATGCATCTAAAGCACACACTTCATACTACCAAAAAAGGATCCTGTCAATTGCAGACTATTTTCTTAAAATGAAAGAAATCTCAGACACCTTATTTGCCATAGGTACAGAAATTACAGAGGACGATTTGCTATTACATATTTTAGATGGATTATGTCCTGAGTTTGATGCAATTGTTGTAAATATAACATCAAAAGTTGGCTACATTTCACTTGAAGAAGCTCAATTTCAGTTGCAAAGCTATGAGTTAAGGCTGTCACAGCATAATTCCTTGCAACAGATTCATGTTAATCATCTTGCTAATGTAGCACAAAAGGGAGCCCAGTACTCTAATTCTTCTCAGACTACACAGTTAGGTAGAACGCCTTCTAATAATGCATATTTTAGAGGTAAAGGTCGAGGCAGAAATCAAAATCAGAGCCCTGGTGGCTTTAATAATGTTGCTGGAAAAGGAAGTGGTTATGGAAAACCAGTTTGTCAATTGTGTGGGAAGATTGGACATGTTGCACTAAAGTGTTATCATAGGTTTGATGTCAGTTTTCAAGGAAATGCTCAAGGGTCAACAGGTATTTTCCAAGGAACAACCCCTCAATCTGCTCAGCAGCATCATCCTCAAGCCTTTGTTGCTTCTCCAACAACAGCTACTGACTCTTCCTGGTACTTAGACACTGGAGCCACAGATCACATTACCTCAGATCTGGGCAAGCTTGACATCAAAGAACCATATACTGGTGCAGAAACAGTCCAAGTGGGGAATGGTAATATCCTTTCCATCCTGCATATTGGTTCTGCTTTACTTAATACTCTCTCACAAAGCAAGCCCTTATTACTTAAAAAGATTTTACATGTACCTATGATCACTAAACATCTGTTGAGTGCATCTAAACTAATTCATGATAATGGTGTATTCATTGAGTTTCATCATGATATTTGTCTTGTCAAGGACAAGATCACAAACTCAACAATACTGGTTGGAAAACCTGAAGAGGATCTTTACAAAATCACAGCTGCTGAACATAGCCCTGCAATTGGCACATATTCTGTTACAAGAAGAAATACAACAACTCAGCAGGCTGATCAAGGAAAAATACAACCATTATCATTACTTTCTTGTGTAATAGGTACTAATAATTCAGGTTCATCCTTGATTAGGTGGCATCAAAGACTTGGCCATCCGAATGAAACTATTATGGCACAGGTTGCTTCTAATTGTAACCTGTTCTCTAGTCATGTTAATAAAAGACTATTATGTGAATGCTGTAGATTTGGAAAACAATGTCATACATCTTATCCATCTTCATTGAATTCAGCTTCACAACCTTTAGAAATTGTATATGCAATGTCTGGGGACCTTCTCCAGTTCAGTCAGTGGATGGTTATATGTATTACTTACTGTTTGTAGATGGCTTTAGTAAGTACACTTGGATATATCCAATACATTCCAAATCAGAAGTTGCTGGTATATTTCCTTCATTTCTGTCTTTGGTTGAAAGACAGTTTAGTTACAAACTGAAGTGTTTACAATCAGATTGGGGAGGTGAGTTTAGACCTCTCAAGTCATTACTTCAAAAATTGGGCATAATTTTTAGACATCCATGTCCATATATACATCAGCAGAATGGATATGTAGAAAGAAGACATAGAATTGTGGTTGAAATGGGGTTAACTCTACTGGCTCAAGCATCTCTTCCACTACATTTTTGGTGGCATGCATTTCACACTGCATGTTTTCTGTTGAATAGACTTCCTACACCATCATTGAGTCATGTATCTCCATATCAAAAGTTGTATAATATTCAGCCAGATTATAAAATGTTAAGAGTATTTGGATGTGCATGTTTTCCAAACCTCAAACCTTATCAGCAAAACAAATTCTCTTTTCATACTTCAGTGTGTGTTTTCTTGGGATACAGCAACAATCACAGAGGTTATTTATGCTTGCATTCATCTGGAAGAATATATATTTCAAAAAGTGTTGCATTTCACGAAGAAGTTTTCCCTTTTCAGCAGGGATCTTTCACTACTACCTTCACAAACTCAGCTGATTGTTATTCATCACAAAATAATTCCTGGATTTTCTCAGCAGCAACACTGAAGTCCATACTCAAGTCTAACAGCTCCTACATTCCTGTTGCTACACTAAAGTCTCCTACTCATGTTCCTATATCTCATTATTCTCCCATAATGCAGGATAAATCACTACTGCATAATGAAGACAGCTCATCAGATTCTTCAATACATTCCTCTGTACCTGGTGTAGCTACTTCTCAGCAAGGTGTAAACAACTCAACAGCTTCTTCAAATTCTATGCAACAAGAAGTATTATCAGGTGCTTCTATACCTGTTGTTTCTTCAATTTTCAGACCCTCAAATCGGAATGTTCATCCCATGATCACAAGAGCAAAAGCTGGTGTTTTTAAGCCAAAGATATTTCATGCTGCTGTTAATGACTCTTTTCTGTATTCTGAACCATATACAGTATCTCAGGCTTTGTCCTGTGCTCATTGGAAAACAGCCATGCAATCTGAATATGATGCTTTAGTTGCCAACTCTACTTGGTCTTTAGTACCTCCTTACTCTAATATGCATATAGTTGATTGTAAATGGGTTTTCAGAATTAAATATAACTCAGATGGTAGCCTGCAGAGATATAAAGCAAGACTTGTTGCTAAAGGATTCCAACAAGAACCAGGCATAGACTATTTTGAGACTTTCAGTCCTGTCATAAAACTATCTACAATCAGGGTATTTTTCTCACTTGCAGTTACATTTTATTGGGACATTCAGCAAATTGATGTCAACAATGCTTTCTTACATGGAGACCTTTAAGAAGATGTTTATATGAATCAGCCAGAAGGTTTTGTTAACACTGAACATCCTCATTTTGTCTGCAAGTTACATAAGTCATTATATGGACTAAAGCAGGCTCCTAGAGCTTGGTTTGACAAGCTCAAGGGAGCTTTGCTTCAAAGGGGGTTTATGATGTCTACAGCAGATACAAGTTTGTTCATTTATAAGAAAGACAAACACATTATACTTCTACTTATGTATGTTGATGACATTCTGATTACAGGAAGTAATTCTTCCTTAGTTAAGCTGATAATTTAAGGATTTAATGAGCAATTTGCACTAAAAACCTTAGGAAGTGTAAACTATTTCCTAGGCTTTGAAGTGCAGAGAAGTGAAGATGGTTTGCCACTAACTCAGAGAAAATATGCCTTTGATTTGTTGAAAAAGTGCAATCTAACAGAAGCCAAGAAGGCAGCAACACCAATGGTGGCAAACTTGAAACTGTCAAAAGATGACAGTGAAGTATTTGACCATCCGGCATTCTATAGAAGTATTATTGGAGGCTTACAATACTTAGCCATGACACGACCTGATATAGCTTATGCTGTATCAGGTCAGTTTCTGCAAGCACCAACCAATTTACAATGGCAGACTTGCAAGAGGGTGCTGAGATACATTAAAAGAACTTCTGATAATGGTTTATTTTTCAAGCCTATGCAGAAGTTAGTCCTAACAGGATATTGTGATGCAGATTGGGCAAGTTCTATTGATGATAGAAGATCCACCTCAGGATGTTGTATATATCTCGGTGACAACTTAATCTACTGGTCTGCAAGAAAATAGAAGGTTGTAGCTCGTTCATCAATAGAGTCAGAATATAGATCATTGTCCCAAGGTGCAACAGAAGTAATCTGGTTACAGAGTCTTCTCACAGAATTAGGATTTCAGCTGAATGAAGTTCCAGTCATATGGTGTGACAATAAAGGTGCTGAATCATTAGCTGCAAATCCAGTATTCCATGCAAGGACAAAGCATATTGAGGTAGACATACACTTCATTCGTGAGAAAGTATTGGCAAAGCAACTGATTGTAAAGCATGTGCCTACAGAATTCCAAATAGCTGATATAATGACAAAAGCTTTGCCTGACACCAGGTTTAACTTGTTAAAAGCAAAGCTTAATATTTGTTCTGTTAGCAAGTGTGCAGATCAAATAGATCCTGCTACACTTGAGGGGACATGTTAAGAAGAAGTTAGTTATGGAATCCGGAATTTTGTTACTGCCAGCTCAGGGTGATGTGTACACACGGTTGTTATTGTCTCCAAGAATTAGTTACTTGCCAGCTAAGCTGAAATTTAGTTAACTCAGTTTGTATATATATACTCTACAAAATATGTACAAAGAATCAATGAATAACGGTTCATAAAAACAGAGAAAAAGTTACTAAGAAAGTCTCTTCCGATCATCTTCTCTTCTCTCTGTATTATTTTCTTTTCTTCTCTTCTCTAAAATCAACAGTCAAGTCTTTCAAATCATCAGTTCATGAACCATGTGATTCTATGAGTCTTGTGTACAGAAGAAATTTTTTAAATTTCCAGGCCTTTTTGTATTTGGAAAGAATGGGCTCTTGAATGTAGAAATTGGAACAGAGAAGCTGAAGTCTCCTTTCAACCATGTATATATATTTAACTATTATGAATCATTAGCTCACTAAAAGCTGAAAGGCCCAAAACCAATATCTCTCTGTCCAATGTCATCGATCTCATGTAAATTTGATTGAAATAGTTGAACCAAAATATAAATTAATCGAAATGGTTAAACCAAGGAAAAGGCTGATTGGTACTTTTATTATATATGTATCCTTACTATTTTCTTAAATAATACCACATTAATAATTTAACCATATATATTTTCTGCACTGTAATCTAGTTTTCTATTGAGTAACAATGTTTTAAAAAAGAAAAAAGAATGAATTGATTTGAAGTTGTGCTAGTTTGTAATCATTGTATACGCAATGGGTTTGATTTACATAAACCCCAAAACCCTCTCAACAACTCTTATTTAAGTGTACTCAATATTTATTATTTAAAAATAAATATATAATTAATCATCTAAAATAATATGAATATATTGTGACAGACTATGGATCGTGCAACCAAATTCCATCCAAGAATCAAACAATACCAAACACAATAAAGATATTAATCACAGTAAATAATAACAAGCAGAAAATATAATCAAAAGACGACACCAAGAATTATAGTGGTTCGGCACATTATGCCTACATCTACTTTGAAAGACTACAGAGAATTATTTCACTATAAAGAAAACAAAATTACAAGGCTTGCAATACGCTCTTACATCAAGAAACACTCTTTTCTTAGCCATCACTTTTCCCCAGAAACCATACAAGAGAATATTCAGAAGTCTCTTACAAAATAAACAAAACAGTCTATTTATAGTGTCCAGTTAGTGTACAATAACTGCCTCTGGTCCAACAACACCAAGCACTTGGCGTGGTAGCGCCAACTCTCTGCCTTAACAGGTTTGCATGTTCTTCACGTTGGCGCAGCGGCATGGACCACCTTGCGTAGGAGCGCAAGATCTCTGTCTGCAAGCCATCTAACAATGCCTTAGAAAAATCTATAGATAGGCAATTATTGTAAAACACTGATACTTTATGAAGATATGAACTGGCTTCAAAAGATAATCTAGACTGAAAGTCTTGATGAGTCTAAATTCAAGCTCCCCTGGTATAGCATCTCATACGTGCCCTTCCAAAATTTGTTATCTTCTGCAATAAACTCTCAAAGCTTTGAAAAGGGAAAAGGACAAACCGAGTTTGATAGCAAGAAACTACAATTACAAAAAGTAAATTAACATGTTTTTAAGTAATCGATAAGAAAATGATGTTGTAATTGGAAAATATATTAAAACAAACTAATAATTTTGTTAAACGTAGTAAAAACTATAATTGAGCTATATAACAAATAGAAAACATACGATTAGAAGCATCACTTGCGCTTATCAATTTCTTCTTGCTCTCAACCTTCTCCCCAACCTTCGCCATCATTGATTGCTTCCTTTCGACCATGCTTGAAACGATTGTTGTTTTCTTGTCTCAAATACAATATATCCTATAAAGAAACCAATTACCAATCCACAGCCACAACCCATCATCGTGACTTTCCAATCAAACCAGCTCAAAGTGTCATCTTATTTAGGGAATTTAGTTAGTTGCAATGGTTTTTGTGGCATGTTACTGCCAATTTTTTTTCTTGACAATGGCAATCCACACAACCCAAGTTACCCGTGTAGGAATCACTTTGAAATGTATCAAATTGCTTCCCCTTAGGTATAGGTCCCTTGGGCTGGTTGTGTAAAAGGTTTAGCATTGCAAGAGATGTAAGTCTTGCTAACTGCAAAAGAATATCTCCAGAAAGCTTGTTTGAGGAGAGATCCAACTTCTTGAGCTCTTTCATATTTTCAAATGATGATGGAATAAGGCCTATAAGCTTATTTTGAGAAATGTTTAGCATTTTGAGTGAATTAAAGTTTCCAATTACTCCTGGAATTCCTCCTTCAAACAGGTTGCCAGACAAATCCATGGCATTCAAAAAGGTTAATATTCGATCTCCGCCTCTGATGACTCTTTTGATTGTCAGATTTATTGAATAATATTCATACACACACACACACACACACACACATATATGAACTTGTATGTAAGTATTAATATCAGCTTCTCATAAAAATATACAGTTATATATATACTATTATAATTTACATATATTACTTTTATTTGTCTAATTGGATTAATTCCACTGCATTTTATTTTGTCTTTTTTTTTTAAGAAAAAATTTGCGTAACATGAGTTGATATAAAAATCAGTTGTTTGTACCACTGAGTTAATTTAATTTTCACTTCTATTTATGTATCATGCATTTGAATGGAAAGATTGATGAAGCTAAGTGGCTGCAATGTGTGTACACGTATAGTTAAAACCCACTAATCTTTAGTCCAAAGAAGGAACCATATTGTCATCATTGTCATAAATTTGGCCTCAACACCTTTGATAACTACGCAAATTAAAGTATCGTTTAATATCACGCATGGTTGTACGCGCGCGCGCACACACACATATATATTAAATAATCTGACGATACAAATGACAAGTTCAATTTAACAGTAATCATTATATAACAGAACTTTAGGTCACCATAGACTACATATAGATGCCAGATCATTTTCTCGGTGATTTGACATCGATGGATACGTCTTAATCAATACATTCTTCCTTGTTTCGTTTCTTATCACAAAAGAAAACTATAATCAATAAAATCATTTCGTCAATTATTTACTGCTGTTAGTAAAATGTGTAGTGTTGTTATGGGGCGAAACTATGGTAGAGTTGATGTACTATATTTTATTTTTTAAAATTGTGTAAAATTTGTAAATATATGTATAAAAGTTATAAATGAATATATAAAAGTTGAAAAATTATAAATTTATATATAAAAGTTATAAATACAATTTATATATACTCATTTATAATTTTATACATATATTTAGAACTTTTATATAATTTAACAAAATTGATGTACGGTACATCAATTGTACTATGGGATGACCCATTATCATGTGACCCTCAATATGATAGAAACTACATCATACATTACGTGACATTGCTACAGGAAATGTATCCCCTTAATATGATCAAAACTGTGTCATATATTACATAATACTTTTAATAAAACGTAAATATTTATATTTTCATAAAACCACGACATAAATGTATATTATATGTATACTGTACTAAAACTATTGCATCATAAGGATTAATATATAATTATAATATTCTTTTGATTTTGTTGTATAATTTATAGTTGATTTGAGATTGAGATGTGCTAACCTTTTGGATGTTAGGATACATTTGACTTAGTACAAGTAATTCTATTATTATGATCGATGATGATGATGAAGAAGATTTCTAACTCATTTTTTATTAGAATGCACAACATTTGATCCTCCTTTCTGTTTTGCGTTTATTTTGGGTTTTATAATATTTATATATGCTTCAATTAACTCTTGAAACTCATAATAATATCAAATTTACCACATTTATAACCGCTTGAGTTCCGTGAAAATTTGTAACGTCCCTTTCCTTCCTTTCTTCTTCTTGTTGCTTTGGGCTTTTTTCCCCCTTAAATTCCTCTACAAATTACAAAGACCAAATGTTTCACGTATTTGCTCTTTATAAAGGAGACCTGAAAGGAAGCAATTATTTGACTAGGAACTACCCGTTCAAGCTTGTATCATCTGCTGCAAGTCTGCCACCAAATTAACGAAGACATTAGCTTAAATCTCCAAGCAACAACAAAATTTACATGCTCAGGTTTTTCTTCGCATTTCAAAAGGTAAAATGAGTGTTGCCATCAAAATGAATAGCTGTTTTTTTTTTAATAATAAATTAGCAGTCATAAATTCTTATAGTGTACACTAATTGGAAAAAAAATAGCTTGATTCTTGGACAATTCCTTCGTTTTGGCCCAAAAGGAAATATATATAATTTTTTTAAATTCTCGCTCTCATAGAACAATAACATTAACAAAGATTCTATTTAATTTCTTTAAATCAAAAGTAGCTAGATTTCGAATATTCAAAAATGTCCTAGTTTAGATTTTCTAACTTGCGGATCAGACTTTCTTTGTCATAATTCTTATGGTCTAATTAAAGTCAAAAGATATCAATTTTTTGGTTCTATATATAATAGATAATGAATAATAGGAATTGAAAAGCTCGCTTTGTCTGAACTGTAAATTAATGCAAGAGTAATAACTTCTATTTCCGACAACAAGTTCGAAGAAAATTTTTGGTCTTGCTTTTGGCCTTCTTAAAAAATCGACAAAATACTAAAACATGTATATAACTTTGCATATAAGTTAATATAAAATGGCTTCTTCTGCAAATTCCAACCGCAGTAATAGGTGGGATGAACATTATTTTCCATACTCACCGTCATGGTTGGATTGCCACTAATACATAAATTAAGATGTATTTTATCATATATTTTTCTGTATTTGAATCATTATATATGTTGTTTAAAAATTATTATCATCATCATCATTATCATCATTATTTTATGATTATTTTGGTCAGGAGCAATGTACAATATTATTATTTTGTGATCTGTTTTAGTCTACGATACTTAAGCTATATGCCTTTTGAAAATTTCCAAACTACAGAAGATCCACTATACATGAATGCTTATGAAATTGACATATACTTTTTTATTACTATACATGAATGCTTATGAAATTGATATATCCTTTTTTAGTTATAAAATCTTTTGGAGGATATACACAAAATTGCATAATTTCATTGTGGATTAAAATCTAAATAAAAAATTCGTAATTTTAGTATTATTCATTTTCTATAAATAATTATTGCGCGCATCAAAAGTCCAAAACTTTTAACAATTAATCATAAAAACAAATAATTTAGAGTAAGTGTTATAATTAATTGCGCAATTTAAGAACAACTGGAGGTAGGTGAAAAATAAACTCATCATGACACGAACAAAGCCTTTAACATTTCAAAGAGCCAACTTCACACGATAAGTCCATACAAAAGACATCTTTAAAAGACTAGATAATCTAGTATCTATCATTATATTCCAACACATGTTATGGAGACACTCTAAAGTTCTTTGAAACCTTGCCATGGTTCTACAACATCTGAACTTTGAAAAGAGAAACAAAATCTGATTAGTGTCGATTAAGGTTTCACAGATTCCACATCTCGTACATGCTTCTCCAAAAATAGCTACCTCCATCCACTTTCAAAAGTCTGAGAAGGAAAAGGGACAAATGAAAAAAAAAAAAATTGCAATAAGTAGCAACTCTAGAATACCGAAACTAGGGGAAAATAATTGCATATGCACCAGAGTTGATTTACTGCTTACAAAATTGGAACAAAAATAGGCCATGGTGTACCATCTAACTTACCAATTTCTTCTTCCTCTGAATCTTCTAGAAAACCTTCCCGCCTTTGTCAACTGCTTCCTTTCAACAATTCTTACAAGCCATAGTGGTTTTCTTATGGCAAACACAATATATCCCATAGACAAACCAATCACCAATCCACATCCATAACCCATCATAGCAATTTCCCAATCAAACCAGCTTGACTTATTATCTTCTTCATCGAATGTTGGTGGACCCAACTTATGCTCTTTTGTCTTATCATAGCCACATTCTTTTGACAATGGAAATCCACAGAGCTCCAAGTTCCCTTTGAAGGAATCATTTCCAAAGGTACCGAATTGCTTTCCTCCAGGTATAGGTCCAACAAGTTGATTATATGAAAGGTTTAACACGGAAAGATATGTGAGACTTGCCAACTCCTTGGGAATCTCTCCAATAAGTTTGTTTGAGGAGAGATCTAACGACTCAAGCTCTGTCAAATTTTCTAGAGAAAATGGAATGTGACCAGTAATCTTATTGTGGGAAAAGTTGAGCACTTTAAGAGAAATGAGCTTCCCAAGTATTTTGGGAATCTCTCCTTCAAATAGATTGTCTGACAAATCAAGGACTGTCAAGATAGCTGGCACTCGATCTATTTCTCTTTGGACTCCTTTAATCACCAAAGTCATTGAGTAATACTCATCAATATCATGGATGTAATATTTTGCGCCATCATACTCCCATTGGTCTTGCATATATGCCACATGATCAATATCAAAGGGACTCTGCATCATAGCCTTAAAACTATCAAAATACCTTGCTGGTAAATGACCACTGAATCGATTGTTGGAGAGGTCAAGTATTCTCAACTCAGAGAATGAGAGTGTTGCATTTGAAAAGCCAATGGGACCATGAAATCTATTAGATCTCAATATAAGAACTTGCAGTTTTGGAAGAGAAGCTAACCAATAAGGAAATGTATCATTAATATTATTATTCCCAGCATCTAAAACTTCCAATGAGCTACAATTATCAAAAGATCGGGGTAATGGTCCTTCCAATTGATTGCCATTAAGATTAAGAGATTTGATATCACTTATTGCCAATGATTGAGGGATGTTGCCCTGTAGGTTGTTCATCCGGAGGTCCAAGTGTAAGAGTTGATTATTCTTTCCTAGGCATTGTGGAATTGGTCCACTGAAAGCATTATTAGACAAGGCAAGATGTCCTATATAGCTCAAATTGCAAAACAATAAAGGAATCTGTCCGGTCAATTTATTGTTTGAAACTGAAAAGAATTCAAACCGAGTCGGTAGAGAAAAGAGTTGTCCCTGAGGATTTTCTATGTTTGACGGAGTTTGCTCAAAACTTGTCAGAAAATTACTAGAAAGATCCAAAAAGTGAAGCGAGTGCCAAAATCCCAGCTTCAACAGTGAAATTTAGCCAGAAATTCTGTTATTGGAAAGGTCTAAAACCTCCAAATTTTCTGTGTTTCTTAAAAAAATTGGGAAGTCAGTTAAGTTGCAAGAAGAGCAATGGAATTCCACAAGGTTGGGCAAAGAAAAATTGGTAGTAAATGACAATTGGCTGTTATGTGAAAGGTTTAAAAGCGCCAAGGTTTTTGCGTTCCTTAAAAAAATTGGGAAGTCAGTTAAGTTGCAAGAAGAGCAATGGAATTGCCAAAGGCTGGGCAAAGAAATGTTGGGAGTAAACGATAATTGGCTGTTATGTGAAAGGTCTAAATACATAGTTTTCTGTGCTTCTTAAAAAAATTGGGAAGTCAGTTAAGTTGCAAGAACAGCAGTGGAATTCCGAAAGGTTGGGCAAAGAAAAGTTGGTAGTAAATGACAATTGGCTGTTACGTGAAAGGTCGAGAACTTTGAGGTTCTGCAGCATCGAGAATGTGTCTGGTTCCAAAATGCCACTCAAGTTGTTTGATGAAAGGTCGAGCTCAAAAAGATCCACAAGTTCAAACCTGGGTCTTGGAATTGGGCCTCCAAGTCTATTGTTTTGGAGAGATATAGACCGCACAAGTGGTAGAGTAAATAACCAAAATGGTATTCTACCAATAAGAAAATTGTGAGAAAAATCCATTTCAGTTAGATTCGAAAGCCCACTTACTTCGTAAGGAATGTGACCAGTAAATTGGTTTTCTTGGAAGAGTAACCGACGAAGTTGTGTGAGGTTGAAAACTGATGATGGCAGTTGACCACAGAAGTTGTTACTTGAGAGCGATAAAAGAGTTAGTTTGCTGAGGTTACCAAAAACATCTGGAAGTTGTCCTGAAAATCTGTTACCTCCCAGTTCTAACCAGGTAAGCTCTCCAAGGTTACCCATAGATGTTGGGATTTGACCAGTAAAACCGTTGTATGATAAATCCAAAGAAATGATTCTTGTGAGATTCCCAAGTGATGTTGGCATGGACCCTTTGAAGTTGCAATCATAAAGATCCAACACATTCAGGTATTTGAGGCTGCCGATTTTTTCTGGTATTTCTCCTGAGAAACTTGTTTCAGAGAGATCCAATAATTCAAGGGGACCACTCCAGTTAGAGTTTGGTAAATTACCTGTGAGCAAGTCATTGAGAGACAAACGTAGCCGCTGGAGAAAAGGAAGGTGGAAAACATCATCTGGAAACCTGCCTTGTAGGCCGGAACGTTCAAGACTAAGAGATATCAAGGAAGAAGACAAATTCACCAACGAGCCGGGGCCAACTGAAGACAAGTTGACGGAGTCAAGATGAAGATATCTTAATTCTGTCAAGTTTTGCAACATCTTACTAAAACTCTCTTGGGGTAGTTGTAGCCATAGTACATCATTATCATCATCATAATAACGATCAGAAGAGAGATCAAGTGAAACAAGCTTAGACAGGTGAGAGATCTCAACGGGAATTACGCCCTTGAATGGTAAGTAGTAAGAAAGATTGAGATGCGTTAGTTCCCTGAACTGGCCAAACTTGGATGGGAAAATGGATCCATCGAAATAATTATCAGCAAGATTGAGCGTCTGAAGATGATGGAGGAGGAAGAGGCTGCTGTTATCATGGATAGTACCAGAAAGGCAACTGGAACTAAGGTCAAGGCCAATAACATGACCAGTGAAGGTATCATAAGTGACCCCATCCCAGGAGCCGCAATCTCCATTCTCCGTCCAGGACTTTTTCTTAGGATAACAACCATAGGGATAAACAGAAAAGGAATTCCTGAAATGGAGCAAGGCAAAGCTTTGTTCAGGAGAGCAGAGTTTCTTAGCTGGTGGAGGATAAGATAAGTTAAAAGATGATGATGATGATGATGATGAAAGAACAGCTTGAAAATGCATCAACCAGAACAAAAACAAGAACAAGAGGTGACAAAATGACCCAAACATCATCTCTCTATTTTTACTAGAAACACAAGATAAGGAAAGCTAGCTGCATATGTGTTTGATAATCTCTCATTATATGCATATATATACACACACTGCGAGGTCGATAGACGTCCACCACCTTTTCTTTCTTTTGGTCTCAATTTGATTTTGATTCTTCAAAACATGAAAAATTTTTAGTCTTTTAATATGCAATCATTAACCCCAGTCCAAAAGCAGATAAAAAAAAAAAGTTAATAAAAGCACTAATGACGTCTATGTTAAGTAACAGATTGAGCCCTTTTTTTACTATTAGTTTCTCACACACTCAAAAACACATTTAAGCATTAAATACGTGAGTCTTTGGGCTCCTTCAAAGAGTAACATTTCGTCTCCCGGGGTTTTAGATTTTTAATATGCAATCAATAAATTAGACCAAAAGCAGATTGATTAAGTTAAATTGATTTATCCTTTCAGTAGGAGATGGGCACCATGTGCTTTCAGTTTATTAACTTTTCTCCGCTTAGTCTGGGGAAAATTTATGCTTTTCTTTGTCGCCTTCCAAAATATTAAACATCAGGCTCTATAATAATATTATATATGTTATTATATTTGAATCCTTATACTATTGCTTTTCTCTCCAAAATTGATTAATTTAATTTATGTTTAATTTTTATCTCTAATTTTAGTTAGTCATCAAGTCAAGACCAACAAAATGACCAGCCTCATCGCAATCTATGCCGCTCCAGCCACAACAATCTGTTGAACATTTATATGTTACAAACATCTTTGATTGCTTTTCGATATAATAGCTGCTTAATATTGGTTCCATTATAAGCTTTAGAGTATTGCTAGAGATTTAGCGGAGGAGAAAAATAGCACAATTTTATCTTGGTCATGCAACAATTATTATTGGTTACTATAGAAGATCTTAATTAGAATCACTTTTCTCAGTTAGCATAAATAGAAAAAAAATTAGTTCATCATTGATTTCTAAAGAATTTTACATATTTGTTATAAAGTGGACATCTTAAGCTTTGTGGGTGTGTGTGTGTATTTTTTCTAAATTTTAAATTTTTAGAGGACGACACTTAAATGAAAGCGAAAATGAACATGAAACTTAAAGGGGGTTTGGGAATTAAAGAGGGTTTCCTACACGTTTGAACTTCATTGGCCCACATCAATGTGACAGTACTTTAGTCAAACTGGAGACTTATCATTCACGTCTGGAATTCACATTTAATCAAAATATAATGTAAAATGAAGTCTCGATCGTGTAGTGTGGTATACTCTATCAATCAATACTATAGGGTCTACATTATTTCATGATTCATTCAATAAATAATTTGTTATTACCTTATCGTTTGGTATAAAATTTTAAGAAGTATGTCATTACTTTAAAATATAAACTACGATTGAAAAACATTAATATCTTATGCATTTAGGGAGATTATTAATTTAGCACATAGGTTCTAATCAAAATTGAAAGATTTTATTATTTAAACAAGGTTATTAATTTATCAAGGTTTTTTGTATTACAGTGCAAGTAATTAATATTTTAACACTATCCTATACCACTTTCCAAAAGCATCTTAAGCTTCTTCTATCTATTAATGTGCCACTATTGTATTATTTATTTTAATTGTTTAATTTAATTATAATTTATACATCTCTAATCACACTAAAGTTTGTGTGTTTTAACTAGTTTTATTAAAAGAGCGATTATAATTAGTATTAACATGGACCGTGTAATAGAAGACATATGCTACTGTCCAAGCAGTTTCGAAAGAAAGCAATTTTTAAATTTTCTCCTATTCAAGCAATAAAGCATTATAGAGAGTACTCTTTTGGTTTAATTCTTTAGCTTAAAAGCAGAGTCATTAATTGGGGTAGGGCGTAGTGTAATGAAAGATGAAGAAAAAGTGAGTTCATTGTATGGAAAGTTCCTGGATTTTTCTACTCCAAAAGTAAAAATGTTACTTTCTTACAGTATTTTGTAATTTATTTCATTTAATTGCTTATAATAATTTTTCTATCATTATTTAATTAAATAAGTTACTTTTTTATCTGATATATCATATATTTGTGATTGTGAAGATTCTTAATTAAATTAGTAACTGAACAGGATGATGAATAAAGGTTTATATATAATGAATAATTACCACAGAGTAAACAAACCAAGAGGCTCTTTGTTTTAACCACTTAAATCTGAATCTAAATAAAATTAAATGGTATAAAAAATTATTTTCGTTTGTTTGAATCTCTAATCACTTATTTTCGCATAAGCGGGGGGAGAGAGAGAGAGGGTGAGGGAAGAGAGTGAGAGGGAGAAAGAGAGAGGAGAAGTTAAAAAAAATAAAAATAAAGTTAATTATAAATTATAAGTAAATTTAATAATTTAAAATTATAATTAATAAATATTAAATATATAATTATTGATAATTTTGATTTAATTATATCAATTATTTAATTTTTAAAAGATTATAACAAATATAATATTAACTATTTAAAAGAAAATGATTTTTAGTTCAATTTTATTAATTACTTAATTTTTAAAGAAATTATAAAAAATATAATATAGAAATTTTACATTTCCTATATAAGGGTAAAAAAGTCATATTAAAGTTAATATATTCCCTTATTACTTTTTTTAAGTGGTATATAAAAGAGTAAACAAACATGTTATTAAGTAGTATAAATTAAGTATTAAAAAGTATTTAGATCTAAAAAGTGTTAAGTGATTTAAACAAACATCACCTAAGAGTAAAATGCAAAAGCTTATCCTATTAAATTAATTGCTTGTTCAAATGTCAAATTAGCGTATTTTAATCTCATGACAGATGAATATTATATATGATTAATTTTAGGCAGTTCAACTGACATGTTTATACATATGTCATGACGATATAATTTTTATTGGAAATTATCTAGAAATATTGCATACAGATACAACTATGAAATTTTTTATGCCAAGAATTTTGAAATGAAAGAAATGACTAATGTGGCTCTTGCTTATTGGAAATAGAGGTCTAGGTCGTGCAGTGAGGATTACTCTTGTCAACATATGACTTAACAATTTAAAAGTCTTGGTCAACATATAATTTAAAAGTTCATGAGACTTTAATTTAAAAGTTCATGAGACTTTATTAGTCTCATGAACTTTTACTGTTGGCTTTCCTAAATGGATGCTGATGGAGACCTCTTTTGTAGAAATAACGGTCCTCTTTCTTTCTTTTACACAAAGATATATAGTAAATGACTAGACATGTGAAGCAACAGACTGCGTGCTTCAAGGAAACAAAAATAAAGAGGATACATAGGCATTTGAAGATAAGAAATATCAAGAGAATTTCCTTGATGCGTGTCTGACCAACTCTTTAACTTTTGTTGATACCAAGAAGGGACTCGGACGAAGATGACCCATGTTCACATTACACTTGATCATATTAATTATACATAGGAGTATTTATCAATTTGAATTCGATGAATTTAGTCAATAACTAATCTAATTTAATAATGATCGGTTTAGAGATTTTTTAATCTAATTCAACTTAATTAAAGATTGAAATCCAATCCAATCGGATTTAAAAAAAGTCATCCGATCCGATTCAATCCAATCTAATTCAAACTTTAAAAAATTTAAAAAAGAAAAAAAAGTCCAATATGATCTAACAATAAACATAAGTTATTATATAAAAATAATGATATCAAGCAAATCAAGATATTAATAAACCATAATATAATGAACAAAAATTCATTTATAAATCGATTAATGTTCCTAAATAAAAATTTAAATCATTCCAGTACAAATATTTTAATTTAAATAAATTTATAGCACTCCATGCAATAAGCTACCATGCATAAAATGGAACTTAGAAAAAATTATTACCACATAATTGTATTAACTCAATGTCATCCATGCATATTAAAGAATGTCTTGCAAACGTGAATAAATAATTAATAAGTAACTAATAGTTTTTATATTGAGATAAATATAATTGACATGAAAAAATAATTCATTAAATAAAAATATAACAATAACTAAGTTATATTTATACTTTCTAATTACACATAGCACAGATGCATTACCTCAATAATTATCAATTGTTAATTTTAATTTTTAGATATTACATAGTTAATTTTATTACTTATTATTTGGATTGAATCAACGCAATTTGCTCATCATTAGAATCATCACGTTCTTTCTTTTCTGAAGCAGTAGAGAAAGCAATGCTCTTTTCTTTCTTCCTCGATTTCGACCCCATCAACCCTCATAGTCTTCATATTATTGCTTTCTTCATTGCTGTAACCTTAGGCTGAAATTTATCCAGTAAAAATACTTATAAAGAAAGTAGTCCACATGCTATGCCTTTTTTCTTGGAATCAGTAATGATCTTTTTCATGTTACATGCAGCCTCTAGTATCAGATCTTGCTCTTGGATTATGAAGGTAGGTAAGCACTATATCTGCAGTTTTAATTGTTTGGATTGATTTAATTGTTTTAATTACTACCTATTATTTGGATTGAATCGGTTTATGATTAATTTTTATAATAGAGTCCGTTATCTGATCCAATTAATTCGGTTCTCAAAGGATAATTGTATGTTATAACCATTAATTTTAATGAAATTATAACACTAACTAATGCCATTATTATGTAAATTTTATATTTATTAATCATCAATTATAGTATTTTATTTGATCAATAACTTTTACTCATATTTAAGTATCTAATTAGTTTAATCGAACATTAATTATTTAATTAACTTTATGATCCAACTTAATTCTTAAGAATCAAAGTCTACTTCTGAGGACTTAAGATCGACCTTGCTTTCTTAGTCTTCTTTATTATTAATAAAAAATTACTTTTTCCCCCATCTCCCATTACACGTTGCGTCCATTACATAGATGGACAAATTAACTAACTTTAATTTGTCTGCCTTCAGACTGCTTTTATAGATTGTATATTAAAAAACTAACGAAAATGCTATCGCTTTGCGAAAACAAGATCTACTTTAGACCTAATCAAACAAAAAGAGAGTCATTTTTAATTCTTTTAGGTATCGTGTGAAAGGGAGCAAAAAAAATTAAAAAGCTGACCGCTAACTGTATTATTTCCACATTGACCTTACACTTCAACCGAATCACAGTAAATGATTCGACTGATCGATGCAATTAAAATGGTACAAATGAACTGCAGTAGAATTGATGGGCTTAAAGGAGTAAATTAAATATAAATTCAAATTATAAGCGGCAATGTCTGATACTAATTTATATGTAGAGCTTGTATTGATGGAGTTGTTTCTTGGTTTCTTACACTTTTCTGTGGATTCCTTCATTCAAAGTTCAAAGCCGCAAGGCAAATGGTGAGGCCTGTCTTCGACTGCATGGTGTATAATATAAAACTAGAAATATGGCTAAAGAAAGAAAGAAAAAGAAAGTAATTGTTTAATGCTTAATTATATTGTGTGAGGAGATGTGTTTTGTGACTGGTTTAATAATGGCACATAAAAAGAATTAGATTTCAATGTTTAATGCTTAATTATATGGTTTATAGATGGAATTATTAAAATACTATAGCTATGGCACCTACCGAATAATCAAAGTCTAATATTTAGCCGCGAATCAAATATATTGTTTAATGCTTAATTCTTCTAAAAAAAAACTTAAGACGGGTTTGGGAGGTGTTATATATCTCATCCAAAATGATATGTCAAATTAAAAGAAATAAAATGTCCATAAAATAGAAAAAAAAAAGAAATGCAAAAAAGGGTCAATACACGATAAGACAAAAGTTACTTTACCAAAAATAAAGAGTAGAGTTTCATGAAAGTGTGAACAAGGAAAAAAAAAAAATTGTGAGAGAAAGGAAGCCTTGGCTGAGAGTTGGAAAGGGGAAATGGCTAGTGTTCCTCAATCGTGATTCAAGAAATCAAATGGTCATTTACACTCCAATTTTTTTCAAATTTGGAGGGTTGAAACTTGGCAACTTGCTCTATACATCCTTTGGTGTGAATTTCCAATTTAACCTCTCTTTTGTATATTTTTCTCATACCACTTGTTATGGTAGAAAACTTGCTTTTGTTGTATTGTTGTGGAATCAACCTTAGTGATGATGTTTATGTTGCTAGTTAGCTAAGAGATCATGTTCTTAACGAATTATTGCACTTGTTGTAAACCTCTAGTTGATTAGAGAGAATTATTTCATAAACAAATTATTGGCATAGTAAAATTTGATAGGAACTAAGGTCCAACAGTACTTTTTACCCAATTTTTAGAGTTTTTAACGTGAATGGGTGTTTCTTGATTAATTTCTTTTGATTGATTATTGTTGTCGCTTGTGATTGATAGTATCGATTTATTTTTTGGTCTTCTTGTTGAGGATTTGGCTATTTGTTCACACTGACTCTACACGATAACACTAGTCACCGAAGCTCATCTAAATATGTGACTTAACAGCATTAGATAAAGTTTTAATGAAATATGAAACGTGAAACAACTTCTTACCAACGAAAGTGGAAAATGTAAACACAGGAAATTTTTATAATGATGTTTCCTGATATCCCACCCACCCAAGCTGAACCTCATGATGACTTTTGTTGATTTAAGGATATGCATAAAATAGCTTTCGTGATTTCTTGTGAATTAGAGTTTATTAATTTAGCATTTTCTTTTCACATTATAAGTTTTTGGTCATAAACGTAGTTTCAAACACTAACTAGACAAATAAGACAATTGTAATTCCAGATCTGAAGCAAATGAATTAAAAGATTAAACCCAATATTTTGAGAGTGAGAGAATAGAGGAAAAGTATTCGTGAGACTTATAGTTGTGAATCCTGTTCATATGTCTATCAAATATATTTTTTAAATTTTGTTTGTTATGTCATCAAATAGGTGTTATCGATTCATATAAATTTACCTTTAGACTTGGCCAGCCAGGCGGGGTCATAGGAACTTCTCTTCGTATTTCTTGATAGCCATCTGCCTACTTTTTCAATGGAATAACACACCATGCTGCATGTGTAACATGGCTAGTTCAATTATTGATTTTCCAGTCAAAGAATGAAGACCATTATACAAGACTGATAAAGATATCAGGGACGGAATCTATAGCTAGCCAGTCTTTATTGACCAAGACTTGTAAAGTGTTAAACTACGTATATGTTGACCGAGTATTGTTTCTCACTGCACGATCAAGACCTCTATTTCAAACGAGAAAGATCTTATTTCTTCTATTTCGAATTTCTTAGGAGAAAATTCGGAGCAATATGTATTTCAATACTATTTCTAATAAACAAAATATTAACATTTAAATATGTTAGTTGATTCATGAGAGTTCATCATCTATATAGGATTCATCAGTCGTGAGATTCAGATATGGGTGATTGGACACTATTTAACTAGATATTAAATTTTTAGGCCTCACTTTTGCATTAATTTGTTTGCAGTAGTAGTTATCCATTGTATATAAACCTGGATTCAATTACTAATCAAGAATCGTGACAACCAGAAATATATGATGTAACATATGAAAAAGTAAGTTTTTTAATTAAATAATGATAGGCAAATTATAAGCAATTGAATCATATTATATTTTTATCTATATAAAGTGTGTGTACTCGGTCAATCAATATTTTAGGGCATACATTATCTCATGATTCATTGAATAAATAATTTTTCATTACCTTATCATTTGCGATAAAAATTTGAGAAATATGTCACTACTTTAAAATATAAACTACAATCGAAAAACATTAATATCTGCATTTAGTGAGATTATTAATTTAGCACATAAGTTTTAATTAGAATTGAAAGATTTTATTATTTAAACAAGGTTATTAATTTATCAAGGGTTTTTGTACTATAGTGCAAGTAATTAATATTTTAATTAACACTATCCTATACCACTTTCCAAAAGCATCTTAAGCTTTTTCTATCTATTAATGTGCCATTATTGTATTATTTATTTTAATTGTTTAATTTAATTACAATTTATACATCTCTAATCACACTAGAGTTTGTGTGTTTTAACTGGTTTTATTAAAAGAGTGATTATAATTAGTATTAACATGAACCGTATAATAGAAGACATGTGCTATTGTCCCCAACCCAAGAAATTAAATCAAAATCTTTTTCTTTTGTTAATTGTTTCAAGATAGAATTGTTTACCAGAAACAATAGTCTATTAAGAGAAATATTTTTCTAAAATGGAATGTATACCATAGCCTTTTACCAGATTGAATTAAAGCTATTGTCCAAGCAGTTTCGAAAGAAAGCAATTTTTAAATTTAATTTCTCCTATTCAAACAATAAAGCATTTTAAAGAAGAGTCCGCTTTTGGTTTCTTCAGCTCTAAAAGCAGAGTCATTAAATGGGGGTGTGCACCGTGTAACGAAAGATGAAAAAAAAGTGAGTTCATTGTATGGAAAGTTTCTGGATTTTTCTCCTCCAAAAGTAAAAATGTTACTTTCGTACACTATTTTATAATTTATTTCATTTAATTGCTTATAATAATTTTTTCTATCATTATTTAATTAAATAACTTACTTTTTTATATGTTATATCATATATTTGTGATTGTTAAGATTCTTAATTAAATTAGTAACTGAACGGGATGATGAATAGATGTTTATATATAATGAATAACTACTACACAGTAAACAAACTAAGATGCAAAAGCTTATATAATTTTTATATGTTACATCATATGTTGACGATATAATTTTTATTGGAAATGATCTAGAAATATTGCATACAGATACAATTAAGAAATTTTTTATGCTAAGAATTTCGAAATGGAGGAAATGACTAATGAGGCTATTGCTTATCGGAAATAGAGGTCTAGGTCGTGCAGTGAGAAATACTCTTGTCAACATATAATTTAACAATTTAAAAGTCTTCGTCAACAAATAATTTAATAGTCGGTCCACATCTTTATTGGTCTCGTGTAACTTTTATTGTTGGCTTTCCTAAACAGATGCTGATGGAGACATAACAGTCTTTCTTCTTTCTTTTACACAAAGATTTGTAGTAAATGACTAGACATGGAAAGCAAAACGCTGTGTCCTTCAAAGGAAAAAAAAAAAAATAAAGGTGATAAATAGGTATTTAAAAATAAGAAATATCAAGAGGATCTCCTGTGATCCGTGTCTGACCAACTCCAACTTTTGTTGATACCAAGAAGGGACTTGGACGAGGATGTCCCATGTTCACATTACACTTGATCATATTAATTTTACATAGGAGTGTTTACCGGTTTGGATTCAATCAATTTAGCTAATAATCGATCTAATCTAATAATGATCGATTCAGAGATTTTTTAATCCAATCCAATCTAATTAAATATTAAAATCCAATCCAATTAGATTTAAAAAAAAAATTATCTGATCCAATTCGAACTTTAAAAAGAAAAAAGAAAAGTCCAATATGATTGGACAATAAACACAAGTTATTATATAAAAATGATGATAACATGAAGTTACCAAGTAAATTAAAATATTGGTAAACAATAACATAATAAATAAAAATTCATTTATGAATTGATTAATGTTTCCTAAATAAAAACAACAATAAAAATTTAAATCATTTCAGTACAAATCTTGTAATTTAAATAAATTTAGATAACTCCATGCAATAAGCTACCATGCATAAAATGGAACTTAGAAAAATTTATTACTACATAATTGTATTAACTCAATGTCATCCATGCATATTAAAGATGTCTTGCAAAAATGAATAAATAATTAATAAGTAATTAATAGTTTTTATATTGAGATAAATATAATTGACATGAAAAAATAATTTATTAAATAAAAAATAATAATAATAACTAAGTTATATTTATACTTTCCAATTATACATAACACAGATGTATTACCTTAATGATCATCAAATATTAATTTTAATTTTTAGATATTATATAGTTAATTTGATTAGCTATTATTTGGATTGGATCGGTTTATGATTGATTTTTATAGTAGGATCCATTATTCGATCTAATTAATTCTGTTCTCAAAATTTCCAATCCAATCCGTCAATTGATCAAATCCAATTAAAATTGAATCGGTTGGTTTTGATGGATTGGATTAGATTTTGAACACCTCTAATTATACACATATATAAGTGGAATCTATACATAACATTTTTATAGTATTTATTCAGGGTCAAGATAAATAAAATATTGGCCACAAAATCGTAAATAAGTGTGTGTGAAGCAAAAGAGACTTAAGCCATAATTCGTATCTTAATTCTGCTTAAATGAACAATTAGCATAAGCGAAGATTAAGTCTAGAGCTTCTAGTCCAGAGGGATCCATAACAAGGATAAGGAAGGACTACAAACGCTCCTGCCAATTTCATTTCAAAATAGGCATTTACTAACTTCTATTTTATCTCTTCGGTTAATCTGTGAAGTAAAAGAGACTTAACGCCATTTTTTGGACAATAGACGATGAAATACATCATAGAATTTACTGCAAATATATATATATTCAGGTCAAATCTTAACATAATATTCAGGTCAAGATTGGCAGCGCGAAATAACACATGGACCACAAAAACATGAATTAAGGCGAGGAGAGGACTGAAGCAACTCTGACTTGGTTTGTAGCAGAATGCTTTCAACCCTCGGTTTCCCTTTTTTTTTTGTTTGTTTTGTTTTTTCAACATTCAAGCTTACACGTACGTCAAAGTCATGCATTTTGGAATTTATAACAAAATTGATTTGAGAACGATCTGACGTGCCTCGCCCTCCCAAAAGTTTTCTATCCGGTAACAATAATCTCACAATACATGAATTTGGGAACACTTCTTGCATTTCTTTGTCGTTACCACAGCCATTACGAGTCGGGTTATAGTACAGCAGTTATATCGATCTAGTAAAATTTTTGTATAAAAATCATAAACTAATAAATAAAAATTATAAATAATTATATAAAAATTATAAATTATAATTATATAAAAATCATAAATTAATAAATATAAAAATTGTATTACAATATTTATCTTATTTATTTACAACTTTTATATATCTGTTTATAATTTTTATACAAATTGATATAAAATACATCAGATGTACCACAGTCATTCCTCTGAAGTTATAAGTCCAATTAGCATTTGATTACTATCATACTTGCATATGATGAATAAGATGATTGAAATGAAATGTTTACTCAAAATCTAAAGTGAAATGGAAGTCATTTATGGCATTTGATTCCTATCATGTTTGGTCACGCAGTGTGGAATGCTCTGCAAGTAAATAGTCTTGGTCACCATAGACTTCATATAGCTTCAATAACCTTTATTGTAAAGTCATTGCAGGCAGTCTTGACTAACTGGTTCCATAAATGGGGGGGGGGGGGGAGGGTGTGCGGGGGCGGGGGCGCAAGGTGGGGGGAGAGAGAGAGAGAGCAAAAAAAAAAGATGTTGTTATTCTACCCCATGGCCATGGCTGACTTACGTTATCTTCTAGTTTTTTTTTTTTTTTTGGTTAGAAAAAAAGGGGATAATTCGTTTTGGAATTTATAATAAAATTGACGTAAGAACGATTCTGACATGCCTAACCCTGCCAAAAAGTTTCTGATAACAATAGTAATGTGATCTCAAAATTGGCTTCAATCATACATGAATTTAAGAACAGTTTCTTACATAATACATTAGGGGAATAGGGGGGCGGCAAAACGGGAGAGTGAGTCCTGCCCTTCTTGGGTTATTTCCGAGTACGGATTGGACTGAATTTGAGTCCTATTTAAACTTTTTTTTCTTTTTAAATACTACGATGAATACATAAAAAAATGGAATATATATAATAACAAATAAATAAACCATTATTAAATAAATACTATATAAAAAATAAATGATTCCATCATCGCATCATTAATAATTATTTTAAATAATTTATTTTTAAAAAATAAATATTACAAATTGTAATTATGTAATTAATATAATTTATGAAAATATAATATATTGATAATAATAAGTAAACTATTATGAAAAATATTAATATAGAATAAATTATTCTAGCACATTATTAATAATTATATTACATAAACATTTTTTAAATAATATGAATTTTATATCTAAAATGATAATTGTATGTTATACACCATTAATTTTAATGAAATTATAACATTAACTAATACCATTATTATGTAAATTTTATATTTGTTAACCACAAATTATAGTATAAAATATTTGATCAATAACTTTTACTTATATTAAGTATCTAATTCGTTTTTATCGAACATTAATTATTAATTTAATTTATGATCCAACTTAATTCTCAAGAATCAAAGTCTACTTCTGAAGACTTAAGATCGACCTTGCTTTCTTAGTCTACTTTATTATTAATAAAAAATTACTTTTTCCCCCATCTCCATTTACACGTTGCGTCAATTACATAGATGGACAAATTAACTAACTTAATTTCTCACCTTCACATTGCTTTTATTGATTTATATTAAAAAACTAACGAAAATGCTATCCCTTTACCAAAAATAAATAAAGTAGTAGGGTTTCATGAAAGTGTGAACAAGTAAAAATAAAAATAAAAATTTGTGAGAGAAAGGAAGCCTTGGCTGAGAGTTGGAAAGGGGAAATGGCTAGTGTTCCTCAAATCGTGATTCAAGAAATCAATGGTCATTTACACTCCAATTTTTTTTCAAATTTGGAGGGTTGAAACTTGGCAACTTGCTCTATACATCCTTTGGTTTGAATTTCCAATTTTAAACCTTTCTTTGTATATTTTTCTCATACCACTTGTTAGGGTAGAAAACTTGTTGTTTTTATTGCATTGTTGTGGAATCAACCTTAGTGATGATGTTTATGTTGCTAGTGAGCTAGGAGATCATGTTCTTAATGAATTATTGTACTTGTTGTGAACCTCTAGTTGATTAGAGAGAACGATTTTGTAAATCCATTATCGGTATGGTGAAATTTGATAAAAACTAAGGTCCAACAGTATCTTTTACCCAATTTTTGGATTTTTCCACGTAAATGGGTGTTTCTTGATTAATTTGTCTTGAATGATTATTGTTGTCGCTTGTGATTGATAGTATTGATTTAATTTTTGGTCTTCTTGTTGAGAGATTTGGCTATTTGTTCACACTGACTCTACAGAAAATAACACTAGCCACCGTAGCGAAGCTCATCTAAAGATGTGACTCAACAGCATTAGATAAGATTTTAATGAAATGTGAAACGTGAAACAACTTCTTATCAACAGAAGTGTGAAAGTGGAAAATGTAGAGAAAGGAAATTGTTAAAACGATGTTTCCCGGTATCCCAACCACCCAAACTGAAAACCTCATGGGCTTTTGTTAATTTAAGGATATGCATAAAATAGCTTTCGTGATCTTCTTGTGAATTAGAGTTTTAATTTAGCATTCCTTTTCACATTATAAGTTTTTGGTCATAATGCAGTTTCAAACACTAACTAGACAAATAAGACAATTGTAATTCCAGATCTGAAGCAAATGAATTGGAAGATTAAACCCAATATTTTGAGAGTGAGAGAATATAGGAAAAGTATTCGTGAGACTTATAGTTATGATCTTGTTTATATGTCCATCAATAAATTTTTAAAATTTAATTTGTCATGTCATCAAAAATAAATAAGTGTTATCGATTCATATAAATTTTCCTTTAGATTTGGCGAGCCAGGCGGGGTCATAGGAAATTCTCTTTATATTTCTTGATAGCCATCTAGCCACTTTTTCAATGGAATGACACTATGCTGCATGTGTGACATGGCTAGTTCAATTATTGATTTTCCAGCCAAAGAATAAAGATATCAGAGACGGAATCTATAGCCAGTCTTTATTGACCAAGACTTATAAAGTGTTAAACTATATATTTGTTGACCGAGTATTTTTTTTCTCACTGCACAATCAAGGCCTCTATTTCAAACAAGAAAGAATTTATTTCTTCTATTTCGAATTTCTTAGGAGAAAATTCGAAGCAATATCTATTTCAAGAATATTTCTAATAAACAAAATATTAACATTTAAATATGTTAGTTGATTGCATAAAAGTTCATCATATGTACAGTATTTATCAGTCGTGAGATTCAGATATGGGTGATTGGACACTTATTTAACTAGATATTTAATTTATAGGATTAGCTTTTGCATTAATTTGTTTACAGTTATAGTTATCCATTGTATATAAACCTGGATTCAATTACTAATTGAGAATTGTAACAACCAGAAATATATGATGTAATATGAAATAGTAAGTTTTTTAATTAAATAATGATAGACAAATTATGAGCAATTGAATCATATTATATCTTTATCTGATATAAAGTGTGTGTATATATAATATGGAAATGAAGTTCTCAATCTAATTAATTTTTTCATTTCAGACTATATATTTTTATATTACCATAGACAAATGATTGTTTTTCACGTTGCGCATCGACCTTCCTTTTGTTTATATATATATATATATAGGAGTAGATATTTCAGGATCTTCACATCTCATTTCTCTCAAAAATCACATATCCAGCTGCCTCTTCTCTTTCAATTTATATACATAAAAAGAAAGATGCGGGGGTCATTGTTGCATCTCTTCTTGTTCCTGTTCTTTTTCTTGCATTTGAAAGTCGTTCTTTCTTCGCCTTTCAACTTATCTTCTTCTCGATCACTCCAGAAACTTTGCTCCCCTGAACAAAGCTTTGCCTTACTCCAATTCAAGAACTCCCTTTCTGTTGATGAATGTCTCTGTGATTATCCTAAGACGAACTCCTGGAAGGAGAATAGAGATTGCTGCTCATGGGATGGGGTCACTTGTGATGCCTTCACTGGCCATGTTATTGGCCTTGACCTTAGTTACAGTTGCCTTTCTGGCACTATCCATGACAACAGCAGCCTCTTCCTCCTCCATCATCTTCAGAAGCTCAATCTCGCTTTTAATTCTTTCAATAAATCCAATTTGTCATCCAAGTTTGGTCAGTTCAGGGAACTGACACATCTTAATCTTTCTGGATCAAGTTTCTCTGGCCCAGTTCCCACTGAAATCTTTTATCTGTTCAAGCTTATTTCACTTGATCTCTCTAGTCCAAGATTGTTATGTGCTGAAAATTATTTAGAACTAAGCCAAGATGGTCTCAATAAGATGTTGCAGAACCTGACAAAATTAAGATATCTTCATCTGGATGGGGTGAACATGCTATCCGTTGAACCTACGTCCTTGGTGAACCTGTCTTCTACTTTGATATCTCTTAGCCTTGACAGTTGCCGTCTGGCAGGTAGGTTCCCAAATGCTCCCTTCCATCTTCCATTTCTCCAGCTGCTAAGTTTGCATGGCAATTATGAGCTCAAAGGTAGCTTACCACAGTCTAACTGGACTAGTCGCCTTAGATTATTGGATCTCTCTTCCTCACATTTCTCAGGAAAATTACCTGACGCAATCGGCAGTCTAAAAAACTTGAATGTGCTAAAACTTGATCAAAACCGATTTAGAGGGTCAATTCCAGCGTCACTTTCAAACCTCACAGCACTCACTCATTTGCATTTATCATACAATAAATTTAGTGGTCAAGTCCCAACGTCTCTATCAAAACTTGGGGAACTCGCAACATTATTTCTTGAAGTGAATGCTTTTTCAGGGAAGTTTCCAGATGTTTTTGGTAACCTCACCAAACTGACTAATCTACGTCTTTCTCACAATAAGTTCAGAGGTTGGTTGCCATCATCAGCATTCAATCTTCCCCGAATTTCTAAATTAGACTTTTCCTACAACCAATTTGAGGGTCAAATTCCCTGCCAAGTAAGTGTCTGTTCGCTGCCATCTTTGCAGATTTTAAACCTTGAAAACAACAAACTCTCAGGTCCAGTTCCAGATTCCATTCTTGATCATGTAAATATTACTGAGCTTCACCTTTCATCAAATAATTTGAGTGGCATTTTAAAGACAGACAAGTTTTCAAAGCTCCAAAGTCTCCAATATGTCGACTTCTCGTACAATCGTCTGGTGTCTTTAACACCATGCAGCAATTATACCAACTTTACCTTGCCCAAGCTTGAGATATTCTTTTTCTCCTCTTGCAGCTTGACCGAATTCCCAAAGTTCTTAAGGAATGCGGCAAATTTAGAATATCTAGACCTTTCTGACAACAAAATTCTCGGCCAAATTTCTTGTTTTGACTTGGAATTGTTGCAAAATTTGTACTATTTGAATCTCTCACACAATTCTTTAACAAGTTTTGAGAAAATTCCACCAAATTTAACCAGGCTAACATACCTGGCCCTTCAATCCAACTCACTCCAAGGACCACTTTTTGATCTACCAACTAAACCAATTTCGTTCTTTTTAGTTTCAAACAATAAATTGACGGGAGAGATTCCTTCATCTTTTTGTCATTTGGGAGTTATGGAATATCTTTCCTTATCTAATAACAACTTGAATGGAACGATTCCTCAATGCCTAGGATACTTTGCTACAATATCAATCTTGGATCTGGGAATGAACAACTTCCACGGTAGCATCCCTCAGACATTTGCAACAAACATTTCAAGATATCTTAATCTTAATGGCAATCAATTGGAGGGACCATTACCACCTTTTGATAGTTCAAGTGGATTGAAAGTCCTAGATATTGGAAATAATAAGATTACTGATACATTTCCCCATTCATTCGCATCTCTTGAGAGTTTGCAAGTTCTTATCCTGAGATCTAATAAATTTCATGGTCCCATTATTGGGAATTCCACCACAAAATTCTGTTTTCCTGAGTTACGAATACTTGACCTCTCTCACAATTAATTTACTGGTCATTTACCTACAAGATATTTTGAAAATTTCAAGGCTATGATGCAGGGCAGAGATGATGATGAATTATATGCAGAAGAATATCATCAATATTATTCAACAATGATAGGAGATGAGTATAGCTATTATTCAATGGTTTTGACCATAAAAGGAGTCAACAGGATAGTTGACCATGTCTTGACCAGTTTCACAACCTTAGATTTGTCCGACAACCTTTTTCAAGGAAAAATTCCAGCAGTACTTGGAAAGTTTTGCTCACTCAAATCGCTCAATTTTTCTCGCAATGAACTTACAGATCATATCCCATCATCATTTAGAAACTTGATTGAACTCGAGTCATTAGATCTCTCTTCAAATAAGCTTACCGGAAAGATTCCTTTACAATTGGCCCGTCTAACATTTCTTGAAGTGCTAAACCTTTCATATAACCAATTGGTGGGACCTATACCGAGGGGGCCACAACTTGATACATTTGGATATGATTCTTTTATTGGTAACTCAGGGCTATATGGGATTCAATTGCCAAAAAAATGTGGCAATAACGAGGAACAAAAACCATTTGGACCAACAATTTTTCAAGGAGATGATGATACTTTGAGCTGGTTTGATTGGAAAGTCATGATGATGGGTTATGCAAGTGGGCTGGTCATTGGCTTCTCCACAGGATATATTGTATTTGCGACAAAAACACCAAAATGGTTTGTAAGGTCGGTTGAAAGGAAGCAAACAATGGCTGTGAGACAACTAAGGGGAAGGTTTAGAGGAAGAAGAAATTGACAAGTGCAAGTGGTGCTCTTAAAATGGTATGTGTTCTAGTTTGTTTTATAGCTCAATTGTGTTAGTATTTCAAATTATTATATTGTCGAATACATTTATAAATTCAACATCCATTTCGCAAATTCAAGTACATATTTATTTTTTGGAAATTTGATCACTTATTGTAAGCTCACATTTATGTTTCTTTTCCCTTTTCAGAATCCTGAGAGTTAAGTGCACAACATAATGACTTTTTGAAGAGCACAAATGAGATGCTGAGTCTGCAAAACTTTAATTAGACTTTAACTTTCAATTCAGATTATCTTTTCATGTTTCACATGTTCAAAGAATAATCATAGTTTTAGAATAATTGCGAGTGTCCAAAACGTTTATTGAGATATTTTACATTAATGAATTTCCCTCTTGCAAAATTTCAAAAATTGTATTAGGACCATGCCACGTGTCATGACATGTGTTAACCTATGTGGCATGTTGAGTTGGCTATTTTGGAGAAAAACAAGAAATTATTTATTGCATTAAATATTTCCTATTTTAATGTTCAGAGTTAGGAAAGACATTGCTGATTATTGTTTCTATAATTTTTTTTCAAATTTGGAAAGTTATTGATTTAACTTAGCTTTAATAAAAACTACGTATTCTGTTTCTTCACTTATTATCATAAAGTGAGCTTGCTTTATTAGATTTTGTTTTATGCAGATTTTGAAAAAATATTCAAGAATCCTTATGCAGTTAGGATTAACTGGACGTGCTATATAAAGAGGAAGTCCTATTGAAGTCCAGTATGTTGTAAGCTTATTTTGTAGCGCTATTTAAGAGAGTTTTGGTGCTTGCGTTTTTGTTTTATTTTTATGAGTGAACATAGAATACTCAAGATGGCTTTATTTATCAAGAAAAGTTGTATAACAGTCAGAACTATTGGTTAATGAAGTGCATCAAGGTTTAGGAAGTTGGTCTACTAAGATTGAAGTTCTTGGAAAGAGAGTGTAGGTTACAAAGAAAGGTGAGTGAGTAAGAGAGACTCTTTACTACTATAAATCCAAATAGTTTGTAAGCTTGAACAACTTAGTAAATTGTAGCTTTGTTACCTGTGGATGTAGGCTGGTTATAGTCGAAACACGTAAAAGTTTACTGTGCATCATTTACTTTTTTGCTCATTACATTAGATATAACTACTTGTGTGTTATTTGGCATAATTATATCCTAGGCTTTAAACTTACAAATTGTCCAAAATTTTCCTTGGGCAACTTAATAATAACCGCAGAAGGTTAAGTATTCAGCAGTTGTACATAGTCACAAAAGCTATAAGATAATAAGAAGTAACCAAAAATTCTAATGGGTAATACTCTACATGCATAAAACCAATTACACATTAGTCATTATATTATCATTTATACAATTTATAAGAGCTTGTTCCAAATTCTAAAAAGTAATTTGATCAATCAACTTCAATAGAAAAATAAAAATTGTGCTCCTACGTACACTTTCAGTTTATAAGCGTATATTTATCCTAGTATATTCCATAGTTGAAAATTAAAGGAATGATGTAACCGTCAAACGACATTCATGTAAGATATGGCGTACAAATATAAAAATAAAAAAAAACCATCTTGTAAACTCTTGAAATCCATATGTTATAGTCAAACTTGTTATTATATTTGAAACAAAAGACATATCTCACCAAATGCAAAATTAGTACGACTTATCGTCATGGTCAACCAAAATGAAAAACGACTTGTCGTAGGCACTACTCAATTCTCAGCGAAAGCCATCTCGAAATGCCCAAAATAAGACTTACTGTCAAGGCTAATTAATTTGAGTTCCCTAAAATGCCCCTCAAGTTCCGCCTGCTACCCCTCCTAAGTCTCTGATTGCCATTGGTGGTCTGCACGAGACTTGGACGTGTCAAAGCAAGTATTAAGGATAGCAGTTTGATTTTTTATTTAATTATTTAATTAATAATTTTAGATTAATTCATAATTAATTATTACTTCAATTAGTGAATCGAGCATACTATATATGAATTTCAATGCCAGTATGAAATTGGGGTGAATAAGTTACTATGTGAAACATTCAAGGTAAAGGGCTAGCTTGACCAAAATATGGGGGTTCGTCCATTAATTGCTTAGAAATCCTTTTAAAAATTGTTGATGTCGAAAAATCGCACTACTAGTAGCTTAACTGTGTCCCAAAAGGACAAGTGAGATCGACGCCACTAGATTGTTGGACGGTCACCTGAAATTTGGACCACCAAGCTATTTCCGTTGATCCATATTGTGAACAATGGACTGCAAAATATTGTGATCAAAGGGCACTACTAGAGTCTGATGTGCCCACTCTGACGCTCTAAGTCAACTATACTCAAGGAGGAGTATACTTAGCTAGGCACGGAAGGCATATTTAATGAGTTACAAGGGCCAAATATAAGAACTCGAAAATGAAAGGGGTGGGGGTGAGCGTGGGGCACACCACTACCTTTTTCTATAAAGGTGTTGTACAGCTACTACATCGTACTATTTTTGGTGTTTCTTCGCATTGTTGAGGACTTGATATTAAAGATGTGTGCTTTCCAGGTTGACTGGGCGATCTATTTGAAAATTGATAGTGCTCAGATCAAGGAGATCGAAAAGGGCATGGAAAAGTGCTTTCGAGGAGAAATGGCCTAGGACAGCTTATCATGCGTACTTTCGTCTTTTCTATGATGTATAATATTTTCCCTCTATACTAGTCCCCCTAGTTATGAGTCCAAGAAGCCAGTTGAGAAATTGTAACTAGATTGCTGTTTTGGTCGGAGAATAAGAGCAAAAATGTCTCTCCATTATACTAGTCCTCCTAGTTACAAGTCCAAGAAGTCAATCGAGGACTTGTAACTACAAGGTGATGTTAATTTGGTTTTGAGCAAAACCATAGTGGTTTGTAAGGATAGTTGAAAGGAAGCAATTGACAAAGGCCATAAGGTTTTCTAGAAGATTCAGAGGAAGAAGAAATTGGTAAGTTGAGTGGTACCCCTTAGATGATTTATGTTCCAATTTTCTACACACTCAGTCAGCTATGCTATATATGCTATTAAAATTAGAATTATCTCCTTATCTTAGCTTCATCTGAACTTTTGCAGAGCTTGTGCCACGCAAATATTATTAACTTTGAGTGGTTGAGATTTATTATATTTTTTCTCCTTCTCTTATTTATTGTGTATTAACTACCAATCATGTATTCATATTTTACTAAGGTGAAGGTCAAATCAGAAGAGAATCCTAGTCCATGCTATTATATATTTTCCCCTACTTTCAGTATTCTAGTGTAGTTAGTTATTACGATTTTTTTCCTATTAATTCCTTTTCCATCTCAGATTTTTGAGCATAAATAAAAGTAGTTGTTTTTGGAGAAGCATGTAAGAGATGTGGAATCTATGAAAGTTTAAATGAGACTGATCAGATTTTGTTTCTCTTTTCAAAGTTCAGATGTTGGAAAACTATGCCAACGTTTCAAAGAACTGCAAGCATCTCCATAACATACATTGGAAGGCTTTGAAACATGTAATGAGTATAATGTTCATCCACCTCTAGTTATTCTTAAATTGAATAATTAATTATAAAACTTCTTCTAAATCATCTGTTTTTATAAGTAATTGTTAAACGTTTTGGATTTTCAATTTGCATAATAATTATTTATTAAAAAAAATGAGTAACACTACTATCACAGATTTTTTATTTAGATTTAAATCCACAATAAAATTGAATAAATTTGTGCATATCCTACAAAAAATTATATAAATAAAAAGGATATATAAATTTCATTTGCATTCATGTATAGTGGATCTTCTACAGTAATTTTTAAAATGCATATAACTTAAATATCATAAACAAGAATAGATCACAAAATAATAATATTGTTCATTGTTCCAAACCAACATAATACAATAATAATAATAATTTTTAAACGACATAAAGATAAAATATAGAAACATATATGGTGAAATACAGTTTAAAGTACGTATTATCGGCAACCCATCTATTAATGCAATGCGAATTTCCAATGTAACACAATAAAAATTTTAGAAATATAGAATTATAAAACGCGATCTTCTATCAACTTATATGCAAAGTTATATTCATGTTTTAGTATTTTGTCGATTTATTTTGCAAGGCCAAAAGAAAACCAGAAATTTTCTTGGAACTTATTGTAGTAAATAAAAGTCATTACTCTTGGGCTGATTTAAAGTTAAAAGGTGCGGAAGAAAACCCCCAATTCTCTTCTTACTTCATTCCAGCAAGGCGAGCTTTTTTAGCTCCTGTTATCTGCCGTAATTGCAGGAAACTTTATATGATAATAAAAGCAATTAGTGCCCTGTCTGGCCATCTTCTATTGCAGGGTGCTTTAGTCTAATTTCAATCTGGTTTACTGATGGAGTGTTAATGAAAACCATGTTATATTATGATGAAAGCACGTGTGCCCGTATCTCCTATTAGTTGGTGCTTTATATACATGGAGATGCAATTAACTTTTTATCTGCTTTTGGACTGGCTTATCGATTATCTACTATCGAACTAAAAAATTGCTACCTTTTGAAATTAATTAGATGCGTTAGAAAATTTAAAATAGGATATCTTTTGAATATTTGACAAAGAAAGAATTATGAGGGCGATTTCAGCTTCAGTAGAGGTAGAGATGGAGGCAGTTATTTTTGCAGTTGAGGTGGAGCTGAAGTGTTTAGGGTGTGAAATAATTGGGTGCGATGATGTGCAGTGTTTTAATCTTCAAGTTTTTTACAACCGTTAGATGAAGCTTAGATGGAGGGTTAAAGAAGTGTCTGGATTTAAGTCAGAATGTGAAGGCTATCTATTTTTGTATTGCATATTTTTTAATATATTTAATATCTATCTTAGCATATTCTTAATTCCTACTAAAAACAAAAACCCTAAGTCATGTTAGCCTGACCCATAATTTTAATATATATGTATGTGTATGCAATTGAATGAAAGACGATCGATCTTTTAGCAAAAGCTGGAAGGGTGCGGTTGCAATTTTGAGAAAAATAGGGACGGAAACAGATGATGTAACGAACCTCTTTTTATTATTTAAATTGAGTTGGTTCCTTTTATTTTTAAGAGAGTGCTATACGTGTCGCGCGTGCATAGAACACAGCGACTGAAAAAGTCCCTCACAAGAGAGACCGAATTTAGCAGTTCCCTTTACTAGAATAAAACCACTAATTGCCCATCCTCTACTGCAAGTTAACTTTAATCTGCTTTAGGACTACTTTATTGATTGCATATTAAAAACTGAAATCCAGATGACGATACTGGCTTCATTAACTTTTGAATGATCAAAATCTCCTACTTTAAACATTTGGTAAGCAAAAGAGAGTCATTGTTTAATGCTTAATTGTGCTAGTGTATGGGAAATTAATATGTAACGGAAAGGACTTTGTTGCTCAAAGACACGTCTTTAAGTGCTTTCATTAGCTTTTTTATCTGCTTTTGGACTGGGTCATTGATTGCATGCATATTTAAAAACTAAAAGTTTCGCATCTTGTGAAGAGTCAAAATCTATTTTAGACCTAAAGGAAGAAAAAGGACGTCGTGACTAACCCTCCGAAAAGTTTTTTCTAATGACGATAGTAACCATAATCTCAAAATTGGTTTCAATGATACATGAATTTAAGAACAGTTCTTACATTTCTTATTGTCCATGAAGTTATGGGCACAATGAGCATTTGATTAATATCTTGTTTGTATCTATCAATCGGATCATTGAAATGACATGTTCAACGAAAATCTAATATGAAATGGAGGTCTAGGTCATGCAGTGTGGAATACTTTGTGAATAAATAGTTTAGATCCCAACTCTTGGTCAACATAGACTTCATGTAGCTCCAATATCCTTCACTATAAAGTCAATGCAGCTACATACATAGTCTTAGCATTTACATGAAATATTGCAGATGTTGAAGAGTATAATTAACAAAATATATATCAACGTTTTATAATATTCTAAGGCTTTTTTTAGAGTTTTTTTAGTTGAATTATAAAAATATGTCAATGCATAATGCATGAAGCAATCGCATTAACGGCAAATTACGAAGGGTTTTTTGTGTTGATTTTTTAGGAACACAATAAAAATGCAGGGCAAAATGCTTTTAGAAAGGCTAAAAATGTGTTAGGATGACCAATCGGATCTTTAATTAGTCTGACATGAATAAAAATGATTTATGTCCTGCAGATATGTATGTTCTCTGCTTTGCGTCTTTTTAATTTGTGGAGACTGAAAATGATTCAACTTGTTATCTGTCAGAAACAAAGTTTTAGTTGTTGAATGAATAATGTTAAACTCCTATTTCTTTTCCTTTTTTAATAATAAAAGATTCAACATGTTATCTGAGAAACAAAGTTTTAGTTGTTCGAATGAATAATGTTAAACCCCTATTTCTTTTCCTTTTTTAATATTAGAGGAAAAAAAAAGTTTACTATTGCGTATGGCCTTACCACTCTTTCTTTGGTTGCACCTTGCCATTAGGCTAACCAATTATGGGTGGAAATTAGAATTGAATAATGCTAAGTAGAAATTCTTCCATAGAAAATGATGAGGCAAAAAGGTATAATTAAAAGAAGAGAAATACAAAAAAATAAAGCAAATAAATAAACTAATATATAAATGAGTGTATATAAAAAGTACTATTGTTAGTATAGTTTGAATTCACAGTTTATTCTCCACATTTTGCTTCACCCTACCATGAACAACAATATTTGACACATTACTCATTTGATTTCTCCAAGTCTGAATGCTGGTAATATGAGTTGCATTAGAATGATATTTATTGTCTTTTGTACATTTTCCACTTTCACACTTCTGTGGATAAAAATATTTAATATAAATTTCGGAATTTCTCATTCATTAGAAAAAAAAAAAGCTAAAATCATGTGCACATAAATATTTAATAGAAATTTCAGAATTTCTCACACTTCTGTGGGGATTTAAAGTGATATTTATTCTAAATGATGCAACTTTGCTTCAATGACTGCATTTTCTTTCTAAACAAAAAAAAAAAAGCATTAATAAATAATACACCCAATCTTAAGACCTCAATTGAATGACAAAATCATAGCCCAATAGGATCACTTCTACAGGTACAGCACCGCCAAAAGATGTCCATTATTAGGCCTGAAAATATATGAGTTTTCTGGACGCTTGGTTCGGCCATTTTGCTTGTTGCTATCACACTTGTCCAGTGCCCACTGGTGTGCTTTCGAATTGGCCAGATTTTTACTTCTTTATGCTCCCTTCTAATTCAATATTTGACCTGTTCATGAATGTGTGAGACTTGAACACGCTTGAGGCTTCGATGGCTTATTGCTTCAAAAATGTAGCACTTATTAATTGGTCCTGTTTCCATAAAACAGACCAGCAAGAGTAATACATTACCGGGGAAGACACTCGAGAATATAAGGCTTGCAATTATTTATAATTGTGTTTTGATTACTATTTTCTTGTGGAATTAGTCATAGGAATTATAATTGTGTTTTGGTTACAATTCATTCGAGGATTTAATTGGTCTTCAATTTGTAAACAAAAGTTTATATATAAAGTTTCTAACTCTAGCTTTTTTTAGAATAACATATAAATGTCTACAGATTGTGTAAATCGAAAATAAATATAATATGCTTGTCTTAGATTTTTTTAGGAGAAGAATGATGATTTTCTACCTTATATTTTAGGAAAATCAAAATAAAATAATTTCCATTCCAAACAAACCACAAATTAAAAACAAAAAGAGAAAAGGAATATATATCCTTGCTAGCTAGATAACGAAATTCATAACCAAAATTGTGGTAGTTAAAAATTAATAACATATATAGGAAAATCGAATATTGCAGCTTCATTTACCGGTTGAAAATCTTCATCATGTAGGGAGAGACCCAACACGCCTGTCAATCAGGAAGCTCCTTCCAAAACATCTAACAATTCTCTCATCTTCAAGGCAAAAAACACCTGATTCACAAGACACGCATGGTTTCAATCTGTATTTGTAATAATCAAAATCATCCAGAAATTAGATGCAATTCTTCTTCTTCACCGGCCAAATGAAATTATTTGTTGCTACTTATCCGCTTCAGCCTCATGCTACTAATAGGATAATCACCTATCTAGTATACTTCAAAACCACTTGCTTTGTCGCGTGAAAGTGCGAGTATGTCCAGCTCATGCAAGTCCCCATTATCATGATCTATATAGTATATAAAAAGTGTATAGAAATATTGGAAATGGTATTTAAAACTCACGTTATATAAAACTCACTTTATTGGAAATGATATAGACATATTGCATACAATTAAGAAATTTCTTATGCTAAGTATTTTGAAATGAAAGAAATAACAAGTGAGGCTCTTGCTTACAGATCTGAAATAGAAGTCTTAAAGTCTTCTATAATTTAACAATTTAAAAGTCTTGGTCAACAAATAATTTAATACTCGGTCCATATCTTTTTCAGTCTCGTGAACTTTTACTGTTGGCTTTACTAAATGGATGCTGGTGGAGACGTCTTTTGCAGAAATAATGGTCCTTCCTTCTTCCTTTTACACAAAGATATATAGTAAATGACTAGATGTGTGAGGCAACATACTGTGTCCTTCAAGGGAAAAAAATGAAGAGGATATATAGGTATTTACAAAAAGAAATATCAAGAGAATTTCCGCTAATCCGTGTCTGACCAACTCTAACTTCTGTTGATACCAAGAAGGGACTTGGACGATCGAGGATGACCCATGTTCACATTACACTTGATCATATTAATTATACACATATATAAGTGAAATTTATACATAACATTTTTACGGTATATATTCAGGTGAAGATAAATAAAATATGGGCCACAGAAAGGTGATTATTAAGTCTGTGAAGCAAAAGAGACTTACACCTTCATATCTTAATTCTGCTTATATGAACAATTACCATAAGCTCAGGATTAAATCTAGAGCTCTCAGTCCAGAGGGATCCATAACGAGGATATGGAAGTCCTACAAATGCTCCTGCCAATTTCATTTCAAAATAGGCATTTACTAAACTTGTAGTTTATCCCTTCCGTTAGTCTGTGAATGACATAATTTTTTGTAGTGTTAACTCATTTTAACTATGAATTGAAATATGAAATTAATATTTTAAAATACATTTCGTTTTGAGTTTTTATGATACATATTGATCATAATTTAATGACAACAAAATTTGCAATTCAATTTGTTATACCGTAAGACAAATAGTTTGGTAAAACATAAATACAAGTAAAAATAATTGCACTGTTATATTATTTAAAATATAAAGTTATGAACTTTGAAGAATATTTATTTGACTAAAATATATAGCCTTGATGAAGATAAGTCAGTGCATATTAATTTTAATAAATCAAACTAAGAAAAACAACCAGCATAATTAATAAGGATAACTATATTATTTTAAGTTAAAATAGATATCCCATCCCATAAATAAATAGTATATGATTCCTTAATTAGTAAATATAGTAAAAGTACTTGATTTCTTCTCTAGTATTAATATTAGATGTGAAATTATTATATTAAAGCTTGGAATATGTATAAAAATTTGTAATTATAATATGTAAATTAATGCAGGGCGAATTGGCAATAGCTGAGAGGTTTCAGGCTAATAATGAATTATATAATAAAATTAATGTTGTGGATATTATTATTTCAAAATAATTTTTATCTAAAAGAAAAGCTGAAGAAGGAAATAAAACAGAAGTAAAAGGCATTAAGATTTTCACAATTGAATGTAGCAACAGTCATCACTGGCAAGTGGGAGCAACCATATCTACAAAGTATTATATTCCATTGTTTATTATTAGAGAATGGGGCCTAATTTCTATATAATGTGAAAAGTTAGATTCTCATTGTAGCAAAATATAAAGTGATGATTGTGAAACGTGAGATTCGTAATGTTGAAAGTGAGAATATTAAAAATTTCATTGTTGGAAATTTCTATACAAGGTTCATTCCCGTCAAAAGTTAATAGGTCTTATATGAATTCTTCATTCACAAGTTATTGTTGGAAATTTCAATATAGGGTTCATTTCCGTCAAATGTTAATAGCTCTTATGTGGCAAAGCTAGCACACGCTTTTCTAAGGCATCGCATCACCCTTAAATTAATTGATTATTGACCATCTATTCATCAAATTAAAAAAAAAAAAAGAGATAATTTTAGATACTCTTTTACTTTGTCATCATGAATATTCATTCCTCTTTTAGATTATGCAACCTTTTAAGATTTAACCAAAAAATGTGTTTATGGTAGGTATATGAAAAATCATATTTTATGTTATTTGATTTTTTAATTATTATTTTTGGTATTTTTATTTGATTATAAACGTTCAAAATAAAATTTAATAAGATGATAAAAAAACGATTGAAATAAAATCTAACCAATCATGCTCGCAGATCGAAATTCCATTGGTTTAAAGGAGTTTAACCGAGAAAAAATCTTAATTGGGCTTCTTAAAATTAAACAAGGTTGACAATCTCATTTGGTTTTACTATCATGGGCTACGGCTGCCAAGCTAGCCAAGCTTGATCCAATGCCTCTAGACTGAAGAAACTAGATGAAATCTTATGCATAATCATCCAGAAAGTGCTTGAAAAATGAGAAGAGCCTTTTGCTAACCTACCCAGCAGGTTGGCGCCTTCTGTATAACATTAATAAAGTTTTAATCTTAAGTTAATTGCTACAACCACAACTGGTTATTATTACTATTATTTTCAGAAACAATGTACACTTGAAATGATCAAATGGGTATTCAATGAAATGGGGCTTTTGCTTAGATAACTTGGAACTTTTAACAAGAAAGACGCATTAACATGCGCCTGAGACTTCTTACATCAATCTTTATACTTATGAACAATGCTTTGAACAACTCAAAATTATGAGACAAGAATGCAAGGCCAAACTGTAATTGTAAACTCAAGATTCTGAAATATCAAACTTAAGGAAGCTTTCGATTACTGCATGATCTGGTTGAACCTCCAATAGATTGAGAGATGCAATTATGTTTAGAAACAGAAGAGTTTAAGTTGAGTTCCAAAGTGAGAAAATATTATTCAGGGGATGCGACAACCTAACAGTTATTAAGAAACTTGAGAAGTATAATATATTCCAAAAGCCCAGAAGATTTACAAGTTAAATACTAGGCACCTGAAATCCAACTGCAGCAGATTGCCGATGCATAACAACCAGAAGATGTAAAATGCATATGTACTAGTTCCTCCTGTGCATTAATGAGATTAGAGTTTAAATTAATAATCTTAGGATGTTTCAGTTCAAGCTGATTTATATATAGCCAGTTACCAGCTTTTCCTTTGTTGGTTTCATGCTCCTGTCATTGACATAAATGCAGAAAAAGTTGGGAAGAAGACAAAGAAATATCATTTTCCTTGAAAAGAAAATTCATCTTTTGTCATTAATTGCTACGGCTCTGACTGATCATGAACAAAAATTCGAAGAACCTTGATGGTTCCGTGACTCTGTATCTTCATTCTACTGTTTCGTCACTTGAAATTGAATTTCAGCAAAATTTACCAAGTATGAATTTACAAACAAATAATCCAAAGTAAAAGTTCTCACCAAAATAAAATCAGACAAAAATAACAGAGGGATGGATTAATCTTACCTTATCAATTGCGTTCTTTGATGATCTTCCCATCAACTTCAATGTAGGGGTTATGGGCAATCTTGGGCAATCTTTGATAATTTAAGAAACATTTTTGCCTTACCATATTCCGGTTTGCATCTTTCAGTCACTGTAGGACAATCTTCAATTTCTGACTCCCTCAGCGCGGTGAGGCAACTGATATCCTCCGGCAGAGACAACAATTTTGAACAACCCCGAATACTAAGTTGTTGGAGTGATTTGAGATTTTGAATTGACTCTGGTAGTGCCATGAAGTCGCGACAATCTCCAATAACCAAGGTCTGTAGACTGCCTTGAAGGAACCATTGCGGTAATTCCACCAACTTTGGTAAATTTATAATAATAATGAATCGAAGTGGAGGCCCTTTGCTATTGAGATCTTGACGATTTTCTTCACTTCCTGATTCTATGCTTGAATTAATAACAAGGCTTTCACAGTCAACCAATATCAGATTCTCCAACGTGCTTAAGTATCTCATTTTATGTGGTAAAGACATTAGCTTTGCGCATCCTCTAATAAATACTGTTCTAAGGGATTTGAGACCATCGATATCTTCAAACAGATACTCCAAATTCACACAATTCGAGATCCACAAACATCGAAGCGAATTCAAACAACCAATTCCATTCTTTGGTAGACATCTTTGCTTTACGGTGAAGAATAGCATTCTGAGATTAATTAGATACCTTATGTCTCTCGGCAACTCCTGTAATTCCTCACATTCGGCAATAATCAAAGTTTCCAGACTATGTAGCTTGCACATGGAGTTTGGAAGTTTCTTGATTTTGCTATTTCCGAACAAGGAAAAATATCTCAAATGCTTTAAACTACGGGTTTTCTTTTCTGGCAATTCTTGTATATCACAACCGCATAGATCCAGAAATAGTAAGAACTTGAACCTTGGGATGACTGATCCAGCAAAACATGATCGGCTAGTTTCGTCTCCCTCAGCAGGTGAGAGGATAGTTCTCACCTGATAAGCATGTGACGAGGCAGAAAAATCTATTTTCAGTGTCTCATCATCAACGAATGTCAGATGCCGAACTGTTTTTGGAATAGATTGATTTCTAGACTTCAATATTACCGATTCATTTTTCATCAATAATTCTGTGAGGTCATGCGTAAGATCATGCATTTTAAATGTACAATAAAGAATCCCACCTACTCCATCAATGTCATCGAAATCTTGAAAAAAAGATCCCAATACCAATTCCCTTAAATAATGAATGCTGATATCTTCAAAATCTTTATTTTCGTCATGGGATTCAATAAGCCCATGGGACATCCAAAATTGAATCAAAGTATCAGTACACAAACCATAATCTTTGGGAAAAATAGAGCAATAGGCAAAACATGGTTTCAATTAATGCGGTAAATGATCATAACTTAGTTTTAAACCATGTAAAATGTCATTTTCCTTTTGTGGTATTTTCCAAATCTCATTATCTCTCACATTCTTCCAGTATTGTTCACCAATTGAAGAAAAAAGTAGGCTTCCTAATGTTCTCACTGCTAATGGAATTCCTCCACATTTTCTCACAATTTCTTCAATTTTAATTAAATTGCCATGTTTTTCTTCTTGCCCTTTCTTGAATGCACATTTAACAAATAAAGACATACATTCCTCGTGGGAAAGGCCTCTTAAAGTATAGCTAGGCATAGTGCCCATAATTGATGCAACTTTAAAACTTCTTGTAGTCACTATGATTTTACTCCCGTAACCACCTCCCATTAACAAAGATTCCAATTCAACCCATGTTTCACGAACCTCGTTCCAAACATCATCTAATACCAGTAAAAACTTTTTACCATTCAAAATTTTGTGAAGTTCACCGTGCAACTGCTTAACATCCAATTCACTACATTACTCATTAGTTACAGTCTACAGATTTGACAATTCTCATTAGCAATTGTTTGAAATCAAAATCTTCTGAACACATACCCATATATATTTTTAAGTCAAAATGTTTGTCTACTCTTTCATCATTGTACACTAGTTTTGCAAACGCCATTTTTCCTAAGCCACCAATTCCAACAATTGGATGCGCGGAGACATTAACATCATTTGCCGGAGACATTAATAGCGTTACCATCTCTTCTTTATCTTCATCTCTACCAATAATATCTGAAGCACATACAAAGGATTGGGTTTCTCTCTCCCTGAATGATGTATATTTGTTTTCAATTTTCTCAGCAGTGAGATTGAAGTTAGCCTTATCAGCTGCAATTTCATCTAGCCTCTCCCTAATCTTCTTAATTTTATGGCCCATCACAAATCGGAAAGCAAGTGGATTTGAGGATGAAAAGAAGTTGCGTACCTTGCTTGTAATGCTTTCACGATGCATCACCTCTGCTCGCTTACGTACAGATTCAACCTCAAATTCATCCAACACATCTTCTGCATCGTAGCAGACATCCTTCAGGTTTTCCAACCAAACTTTTACTTGGTGATTGTGAGTCTGCTGTTCTTCAGCATCGAGGAGAACGGCTTTAATGGTAGTTAAGGTGTTTTTAAGCTTCTTCAGGTCATTTTTGACATCCCATTCCAAGCAAATTTCCTGATAAGCAAGAGACCCCAGCTTACCCAAGACTTTCTCAGCAATAACGGAGACAAATTGTTCCGCCATATTTTTGAGATGGAGGACCGGAAGTTGCAGGTTGCGTGTGAAATAGGATAGTTGATGAGAATGTTTATAGTAAGGTATGAATTAAGCTGCCATATGCAACTTATTGAAGACTCGAACATATTCTTTGTTCTTTTACAGCTTTATGTTTTGAATATGTTCCTTGCTGTGAAATTAAGCAAAATAAGATTGACTTGAAGTGACTATAAGTCAAAGAGATGCTACTACGCGCCAGCACCCCGTATAAAGGGATTAGTCGACTTTGGATTGGTTGGATGGGGTTGTCTGCGAATTTTTTCGGGACGAGGCCAGTAATGATATGTTCCTCATTCCTTCATGCCTTACTAGTCATAAAGCAAATATTTCAAGGCAAATGTTAGTATATACTTTGTTTTATATATAACGAGTAATGATTGAGGTGCAATCATTTCTATATTCCCCAGTTAGCCAATCATTTCCTTTGCCAAATCTTACTAAGTAATGAGATACATGCTTAAACATGGATTTGAAATTGCAACGCATGAGCTAAAAAACCAATCATGGGAAACTGTTTATTTCACGTTGATCCCCCAGGATTTTCCACACATTAGCAGATAAATGGCAAAACGATTCTCTTAACCAAACGAAATATAACAAGGTAAATATAACATTATAATTTTAACTCAAACAAAAAGTGAATCAACCGATTATATAATTGTAAAGCAAATATAGCAAAGAATCATGCAAATATGAAATTCAAACTGAACTTAGTCAATTACAAAATGCACAGAGAAGCTTGGAATATTAAATGAAAACTATTGCCTTAAAAGAAAGTTTAGCATCATCAATAATGTCAAAATGTTTCAGAAGTTCAATAACAAATCCATTGGACTACAGCTGATAGAAAATGAAAAAGGGGCCTCCCACCGTTCAACCTCAAATGATTAAACGAAGGAAACAGAAGTCCTGAAACAATTTCAAGGCAGAATAGTCACAATAAAGGAAAGATAAAACACAACAATGGAGATGACAACATAACATCCTTTCGCCATCTGACTTGGACAGGTGGAATAGGAGCAACAATCTTCCATAAACTTCATGCAAAAATGGCCTTAATTATTCAAAATGGTGTTGAAAAGCCTGACCAAAATCTTTTTTATAGAAACTCTGGACATTCATTAACATATGGGGCACATCACGATGAACACAGGCTACATGTTTTAATGTTTTGTATTATTATTATTATTATTTCATTATTTTTAATCTAACTTCAGATTCTATTTAGTTAATTGCTACCAAATCAACCAAATAGGCTGTTCATTTATTGTTAAATGTCTCAGTTAATGAAAAGATATTTTGCGGATCAATACAAAGTCAATAAATTCCTTGTAACTTTGTATGTTTTTCAATTTTGTACATATATCATATATGCTTCTGAGAAATTTGCTTGTATAACTTTTGCTAGTAGTTCAGGCAAAACAAACTACAAGGTTGATCACCAAATTAATCAGACCTTAATTAATCAGACTCAATACATGAATCAAATTACAAATCATCATACAATTAAAAGTAATGAGTAAATATTATTATTTACATTATGTGGGTTGGTCACCTATAATTTATATTACCTAATCTTACTAATGATAGAAAGCGGCCAACCACTATCAGGTTTTTATTATTAGATTTTTTTTACACTTATCATGAACATTAGTCTCATTAGCGCTTATATATTTAATATTAAATCATAACATCTAAAGCAATTCAATATAATGGTTATTTAGTTAATTAATTTTTAGAAAAATCTTCTAAACGAAAATGTAGATTAAAGAGAGGCATGTTGCATCTTTTGATGATGAAAGTGATATTCAACTCCTCCACAAGAATATATTATTAACTACCTAATCTTACATTACCTCATTGGTAGGTCCATCCGAACTTATAATTAACTAGATTTACTAGTTTTTAATAGTTATATTAATATAGCTCTAACCATTATAACCATCTCGTGACATCTTTTGATTTCAATTCAACCATATTCCTGTAGAAGATTGATTCCTTATTACTAGAATTTAATATGTAAATTAATAATATTGATAACAAAATTATTGTCGAGTGGATTTGGATTTTCTGAGAATTTAGAGAATTTTGCCCATGTGAACAACTTTATTTTTTGTTTCTATGGAAGTTGATCCAAAATCGAATAATTATTTAGAAGAATCAAGTGAATGGAAATTAAAGGTTCACCAAAAACAAGAACCAGCCAACTACAATTGGCCTTATTATTATTATTATTATAAGATTCGATGACACATGTCATAACCGCTAGTCTCGTTACTTCTATTCAATGTTATAGATGGCCAATGCCCTATCTTGATATCTTGTATCGACATGCTCATGGAATATATATTAATGGTATCTATTCAAGTCTTGACAGTATATTTGCTTAATTAATCTTTAGGAAAGGTCAACTGCACCAAAAAAAAAAAAGATTGAAAATGATATTCAACTGCTCCATTTCTATATTACAATTTCAACCAATTAAATTCATCAATTACACTTGCATCATTCAGTAATTACCAATTTATAAGAGAAATTTATAATAATTTCAATGTATTGGTCCCTAAGTATCATCTAGATCAGTGAATGAAATCTATAATGGATTTTATTTTCGAAAATTTTAATTCGAGTAACTAGTTACTGTAATAAATTAGAATTGGGGATAAAACCGTTATCTTATGATCATCCATTTCAGAATGGGTTGTGTAGTTATGGTGTCTAAGTGAGGCCCAACCCCAGTGATGCAAGTGCAATTGTTATTTAGATTTTGAAGCTTCTTGATTCTTGACTATATATAATCCTTTACGAGTCCAACTACAGTACAGCAGCTGTATCGGTCCAGCAAAATTTTTGTATAAAAATCGTAAACTTATGAATAAAAGTTATGAACAACTATATAAAAGTTATAAATTATAATTATATAAAAGTTGTAAATCAGTAAATATAAAAATTGTGTTACAACTTTTATATTACTTATTTACAACTTTTATATATCTGTTTACAATTTTTATACAAATTGATATATGGTACATCAGATGTACTACAGCCATTCCCAATCATTTATGCTGGCCTATTATTGTGGGCTTAAGTACAGGTTTTGGGACTTTACAATAGTCCCAAAAAAATACTTTTCTAAATTAATTGGAATCAAATTGTAAGAGTAACATTTTTTGCCTCCCTTTCTATTGGACTAAATAAACCCCATGACTTCTTTAACCCCAGTTAAACTAAATTTTTTTAATAATAGTGAACTCTCAGTTTATTACTGTCTACAATGCAACTAAATAGCAAAAGATTATTGACTTTTTTGGGCAAATATGGGAACCACTGCACCTAACAGCAAGGAAATAAGTTAAAAATTGCAGTCTCAATTCTTCTTTTAAAACATCTAAAGAAAAGATAAAAAGCTAAAATCATCAAGCATAAGGCTGTCTAGTATCTTGAATATGTGACACTCTTGAACAAGTGTGAAGAAGAGAAAAAAAAAAAGAGTAAGGATCCTTTAGTAGATCAATACTTACCATTTTATTAGGGAAAATTGAAAAAATAAACACAATTAGGAACACTAGTTGAAATTTGGACACATCCTGAAAAATTTTCATGCCATAGACATTTTCATTTTCTTGACAAAAAGACTCAATTACCATTGTGTATTCAATTTTTTTCCCAAAGCCTTATTTCTCCTTATTTTCCTCTTTAGTAAAAAATTACCAAAACCCATTGACAGCGCTCGAAATGCAAACCAACACGAGCATCGTCTGAGGATAAAAGCATCAAGCAAGACGACGCAGAAAGAAGCACCCATCGACATTGAGGGTCCCTAATTGTGATTTATTTGGTTATTATTCGCTAGATTTGATTTAGTTTTTAGGAAATTTGAATTGGAGATTTGAGTTTCCGTCGGATTTGTGAAATTATTTAGGGATAAATCAAGTGTTATAATGTGATTTTTGTGGTTTGATATGTGTGGTAACCGATAAAACGAGTTGTGAATCCAATGTTATATTACGACGGTGAAAACACTCACTAATTACCTGTCGAGTCGTGTCGAGTGTCGAGTATTTGTCGAGTGGTGGTATAGTGACGAGTGTCAAGTGTTTGTCGAGTGGTGAAATATCGAGTGGTGTAGTGTCAAATAATGTAGAGTCGAGTGTCAGATAGTTATCGAGTGTTGTCGAGTGTCGAGTGTCGCGTTGTGTTATGTCGAGTGTCGAGTGTCGCGTTGTGTTATGTCGAGTGTCATCACAACACCACTCGACACTCGACAAATATCTGACACTCGACACTACTTTACCACTCGTCACTATACAACCACTCGACAAATACTCGACACTTGATACTTCAACACTCGACACAACACCACTTGACACTACACCACTCAACAATTATCTGACACTCGATATTACGCCACCACTCGTCACTACACCACTGCTCGACAAACACTCGACACTCGACATTTTACCACTCGACAAACACTCGACACCCGACATTTCACCACTCGACAAACGGTCAACACTCGATATTACACAACTCGACACGACTCGGCAAGTAGTTGTCGAGTGTCAAGTGTCTTCTACATCGCGATATAACACTGGATTCACAACTTACTTCGTCGGTTTTCACAGGCATCAAACCACAAAAATCACATTATAACACTCGATTTATCCCTAAATAAGTTCACAAATCTGTCAGAAACTCAAATCTCGAATTCAAATTCCTTAAAAACTAAATCAAATCTAACGAATAACAACCAAATAAATCACAATTAGGGACCCTCTGTGTCGATGGGTGCTTCTCTCTGCATTGTCCTACTTAATGCTTCTATCTTTAACCGATGCTCGTGCTGGTTTGTGTTTCGAGTGGTGTCGATGGGTTTCGGTAATTTTCGTCTAAAGAGAGGGAGATGGGTTTTGGTAATTTTCGTCTAAAGAGAGGGAAATAAAGCTCTGGGAAAAAATTGAATACATAAGGGTAATTGGGTCTTTTTTTTAAGAAAGTGTCTATGGCATGAAAATTTTTTAGGATGTGTTCAAATTTCAACTAGGGTCCCTAATTGTGTATATTTTTTCAATTCTCCCACTTTATTATGCAATTGTTGTATGGTTGTATTGAGGTCACCCTCCCAATAGCCTTTATCAAGAAACCAGTGTTCCCCGTTTTGACAAACGATTTCTATAACTTTGATATCCTTAAGGCTCCTTCACAAAAAATCATCATCTTTGCGTAGTCTTTCACTATCAACACATCCACTGATGGGAAATTGAAGACTTTCTAAACCAACAAGTGAAAACTACTCCAATTTGTTGAAAACAATCTCATCTTCTGCTATATCTCCCTCATTTGCTACTATTTCTGTCATCCTTATGCATCATTCTATCCTCATGTTTCTTCATCTCTCCATTTGAGAATAACTCTTTGCATGGACCGTAGCGTAGTCTGAGGGACTCCAAACTGTACAAAAATAAAAAATAATTTGTAAATTTATATTTTTACAATCACACCCCTATAAATTTATATTTTTGCAACCTTGTCCCCCGTAACATTTACATCTTTGCAAATAACTCTATTCTCAATTTTGCATCATACTATCTATAACTATGATCATTTTTTAACAATCATAAAAATAATATATCTTCAAACTAAAATCAAAATAGCTATGTATTACTATTTTATTTTATTAGTAATAATGTTACATACTCTTATAAATAATATTAAAAGTTTATTATTGCTTGTAAACTAGTTCATTGACAATTTTTTAAATAGTTGATAATACAATTAAATAATTTTTCAATACCATATTGATTTAATTTCAATCTAATAATAGTAATAATATGATTGGCATACACAAATTAGTTAACATTATAAATATTTACCAAACATAATAATTTAATTAATTAATTTAAATTACGATAAATCATATATTTAAGGTTATAAGATTATTTTTATCATATTTTTATTTACATATTCAGAAAATAATATATTGATTATATTAAAGGTATACATTTTGAAACTAATCTTGTTAATATTGCAATAATTTAATTAGTACTTAGTAATTATATCAAAACTATATATATTATACAAATTTATTTACTATAAAATATAAATATTTAATTACCACTAATTTTTATTTAATTTTATTAGTAATAATGTTATATATTCTATTAGAAATAATGTTAAAAGTGCATTATTGTTTGTAAACTAGTTAATTAACAAATTTTTAAATAGTTGAAAATACAATTAAATAAATTTTCAATAGCATGTTGATTTAATTTCAATCTAATAATAGTAATAATATGATTGGCATATACCAATTAATTAACATCATATATATTTATGAAACATTAATAATTTAATTAATTAATTTAAATTATGATAAATCATATATTTAAGGTTATAAGATTATTTTTATCATATTTCTCTTCACATATTTAGAAAATAATATATTGATTATATTAAAGGTATACATTTTGAAAATAATATTGTTAATATTACAATAATTTTAATTAGTACTTAATAATCTATATCAAGGTTGTATATATTATACAAATATAATTTATATAAAATATAAATATTTAATTACCATTAATTATCACTTAATTTTATTAGTAATAATGTTACATACTCTATTATAAATAATGATAAAAAAGTATTATTGCTGGTAAACTAGTTAATTGATAATTTTTCAAATAGTTGATAATACAATTAAATAATTTTTTAATAGCATATTGATTTAATTTCAATCTAATAATAGTAATCATATGAGTAATATATACTAAAAATTAACAATATATATATTTATGAAACATTAATAATTTAATTAATTAATTTAAATTATGATAAATTATATATTTAAGGTTATAAGATTATTTTTATCATATTTCTTTTTACATATTTAGAAAATAATATATTGATTATATTAAAGGTATACATTTTGAAAATAATCTTGTTAATATTGCAATAATTTAATTAGTACTTAATAATCTATGTCAGGATTGTATATATTATACAAATTTAATTGCTATAAAATACAAATATTTTATTTTGTTATAACATTGACTAAATTGACGTTAATATACTAAAAGATGTTAATTATTAATTAAAATGTAACTTTTGTTAAAGTATTTGCATTGCTTGTAAAATTATTAAGAATTTATATATATGAAAAGTTTAACAAATATAACCTAAAAAATTATTAACAGTCTACAAATTTTAAAACTCTATAAATGTACCCCTATCTCTTGCGGGACGGGGAACGTTAACGGGTCAAAGAGGTTTGCCCCGGACCCGGACCCGCCCCGACCAGGACAAAATTATTTTGCCCCAGACTCGCCCCATTTTTGCGGGGCAAATCGGGGCCCTGGACCTGGCAGGGCAAATTGTCAAGCCTACTCTTTGTATGGATCGTAGCGTAGTCTGAGGGACTCCAAACTGTTACGAAAATAAAAAATAATTTGATTATCAATGCTTAAAAAAGGAAAATTAGAGTCAAATTCAAGTTTAAATATAATTTATAAAAATATGACAATAAGTGTCATATGAACTACAATGGTTATCCAACTAGTGCGTTACCTCTTACATGCTTTAAGCCCATTTATATACGCAACATGGAGTTTCTTGTATTGAATGAGATCAATGGCCTGGAGAGGTGAGCGTTGAATTTCAAGTTATTTAATTTGAAAGTTTTGGGCTGAAGTTCTTTCTTTTTTGTTTCTTTACCTCTCCCACTAACTTAATTAAGCACTAAACTGGACTTCATTGACACTCTATCAGTAAAATAGATCGAAAGTAGACTAAAGCACCGTGTAATGGAAGAAAGCCAGACAAGGCACTAATGTTTTTATTATTACATAAAGTTTCCTGCAATTACTACGGATAATAGGAACTGAAAAGCTCGCTTTGTCTGAACTGTGAATTAACCCAAGTGTAATAACTTCTATTTCCTACAAGAAGTTCGCAGAAAATTTTTGGTCTTCCTTTTGGCCTTCTAAAAAAATCGACAAAATGCTAAAACATGTATATCACTTTGCATATAGCAAATTCCAACCGCATTAATAGGTGGGATGAACAATGTTTTCTATACTTACTGTCATGGTTGAATTGCCACTAATACGTACTTTAAGATGTATTTTATCATATATTTTTCTGTATTTGATCATTATATATGTTGTTTAAAAATTATCGTCGTCATCATCATCATCATTATCATCATTATTTTATGATTATTTTGGTCTGGACCAATGTACAATATTATTATTTTGTGATCCAATATTTTAGTCTGCGATATTTAAGCTCTATGCATTTTGAAAATTTTGAAACTACAGAAGATCCACTATACATGAATGCTTATGAAATTGATATCCTTTTTTTTACCATACACAAATGATTATGAAATTGATATATCCTTTTTTATTTGTATAATCTTTTGTAGGATATACACAAAATTGCTTAATCTCATTGTGGATTAAAATCTAAATAAAAAATTTGTAATTTTATCATTATTCATTTTCATTTTCTATAAATAATAATTACGTGCATCAAAGGTTCAAAACTTTTAACAATTAATCATAAAAACAAATAATTTAGAGTAAATGTTATAACTAATTGCTCAATTTAAGAACAACTGGAGGTAGATGAAAATTAAACTCATCATTACACGAACAAAGCCTTTAACATTTCAAAGAGCCAACTTCACACGATAAGTCCATACCAAAGACATCTTTAAAATACCAGATAATCTAGTATCTATCATTATATTCCAATACATGTTACGCAGACAATCTACAATTCTTTGAAAACTTGCCATAGTTCTCCAACATCTGAACTTTGAAAAGAGAAACAAAATCTGATCAGTCTCGATTAAGGTTTCACAGATTCCACATCCCGTACATGCTTCTCCATAATCAGCTACCTCCATCCACTTTCAGAAGTCTGAGAAGGAAAAGGGACAAATGAAAAAAAAAATTACAATAAGTAACTACTCTAGAATACCAAAACTAGGGGAAAATAACAGCATATATAGCAGAGTTGATTGAGTGTGTACATAATTGGAACAAAAATTAGCTATGGTGTACCACTTAACTTACCAATTTCTTCTACCTCTGAATCTTGCAGAAAATCTTCTAGCCCTTGTTAATTGCTTCCTTTCAACAATTCTTACAAGCCATTGTGGTTTTCTTATGGCAAATACAATGTATCCCATAGATGAACCAATCACCAATCCACATCCATAACCCATCATAGCAACTTTCCAATCAAACCAACTTGAAGTATTGTCTTCTTCATCAAATGCTGGTGGACCCAACTCATGCTCTTTTGTCTTATCATAGCCACATTTTTTTGACAATGGCCATCCACAAAGCTCCAAGTTCCCTTCAAAGGAATCATTTTGAAAGGTATTGAATTGCTTTCCTCCAGGTATAGGTCCAACAAGTTGATTATATGAAAGGTTTAACACGGAAAGATATGTGAGATTTGTCAACTCCTTGGGAATCTCTCCAATAAGTTTGTTTGAAGAGAGATCTAACGACTCAAGCTCTGTCAAATTTTCTAGTGAAGATGGAATGTGACTGGTAAACTTATTATGGGAAAAGTTAAGCACTTTGAGAGAATTAAGCATCCCAAGTACTTTGGGAATTCCTCCTTCAAATAGGTTGTTTGACAAATCAAGGACTATCAAAATAGTTAAAACTCGATCTATTTCTCTTTGGGCTCCTTTAATTACCAAAGCCATTGAGTAATACTCAATAGTAGATGTTCCACCATTCGAGCTGTATGTGCTTATGTTCCGATAGTCTCCCATATATGCCACATGATCAATATCAGAGAGACTCTGCATCATAGCCTTAAAACTATCAAAATACCTTGTTGGCAAATGACCACTGAATCGGTTGTTGGAGATGTCAAGTATTCTCAACTCAGAGAAGGAGAATGTTGCATTTGGAACGCCAATGGGACCATGAAATCTGTTAGATCTCAATATAAGAACTTGCAATTCTGGAAGAGAAGCTAACCAATAAGGAAATGTGTCATTAATATGATTATTTCCAACATCAAAAACTTCCAATAAGCTACAATTACCAAAAGAACGAGGTAATGGTCCTTCCAATTGATTGCCATTAAGGTTAAGATATTTGATATTGCTCATTGTTAATGATTGAGGGATTTTGCCATGTAAGTTGTTCATCCGAAGGTCCAAGTGTAAGAGTTGATTATCCTTTCCTAGGCATGGTGGAATTCCACTCAAGCCATTATTAGACAAGACAAGATGTCTCATGAAGCTCAAATTGCAAAACAATAAAGGAATCTGTCCAGTCAGTTTGTTGTTTGAAACTGAAAAGAGTTCAACCTTAGTTGGTAGAGACAAGAGTTGTCCTTGAGGATTTTCTATTTTTGATGGAGTCTGCTCAAAACTCGTCAGATGATTGCTAGAGAGATCCAAATAGTGTAAACTTGGCCAAAATCCCAGCTTCAACAGTGAAATTTGGCCAGAAATTCTGTTATTGGAAAGGTCTAAAACCTGCAAATTTTTTGTGTTTCTTAAAAAAATTGGGAAGTCGGTTAAGTTGCAAGAAGAGCAATGGAATTCCAAAAGGTTGGGCAAAGAAATGTTGGGAGTAAACGACAATTGGCTGTTATGTGAAAGGTCTAAAAGCTGCAAGGTTTTTGTGTTCCTTGAAAAAATTGGGAAGTCAGTTAAGTTGCAAGAAGAGCAGTAGAATTGGCTAAGGTTGGGCAAAGAAAAGTTGGTAGTAAATGACAATTGGCCGTTATGTGAAAGGTCAAGAACTTGGAGGTTCTGCAGCATCGAGAACGTGCCTGGTTGCACAATGCCACCCAAGTTGTTTGATGAAAGGTTGAGCTTAACAAGATCCACAAGTTCAAACTTGGGTCTTGGAATTGGACCTGCGAGCCTATTGTTTTGGAGTTCTATAGACTGAACAAATGGTAAAGTAAATAACCAAAATGGTATTCTACCACTAAGAAAATTGTGAGAAAAATCCATTTTAGTTAGATTCGAAAGCCCACTTACTTCATAAGGAATGTGACCAGTAAATTGGTTTTCTCGGAAGAGTAACCGACGAAGTTGTGTGAGCTTGAAAACTGATGATGGCAGTTGACCACTGAAGTTGTTACTTGAGAGCGATAAAAGAGCTAGTTTGCTGAGGTTACCAAAAACATCTGGAAGTTGTCCTGAAAATGTGTTACCGTTCAGTTTTAACCTGGTAAGCTCCCGAAGGTTAGATATAGATGTTGGGATTTGACCAGTAAAATCGTTGTATGATAAAAATGTGACACCCCAAATTTTAAGTAAGTTTGACTTACATGTATATTGTAAAAATATGTATTATTAACATTATGAGGTATGTATGTATATATACATGGAGAGGAATGAAATTAGATGAGAGATGGAAGGGTGTGAGTGAAAAGCTAAGGAAGTGTAGGGGCTTAATGGAAATCATTGTGTGATGTATATCTATAAAATATGGAAGAACTCTAGAAAATTCATTTTTCTTCCCCCTTTCTCTTAGAAACGTCCAGCACACTCTCTTCCCATTTTCTCTCAATTTTTGCCATGGAATCAAGAGGAGAGGAAGGAAACAAGAGTCCAAGAGGTAAAAATTCACTCCTCTCTCTCTAACTCCAGCCATAACCATGCAATTAAGTGATGGTTTATTGTTGTTTGTGATATTTCATGTTAGGCATATACTGTAAATGGCTAGAAAAACATGAATTAGAGTGAATTATGGAAGAATTTAAAGATTTGATCATGCTAGAAAGCTAGAAGTGAAGTATGAGCATGAATCCTGCAGAGTTATTTTCTGAACAGTGCTAAGTCCGAAAATTCCCATAAATTCCATGGTTGTTTGATGACTCTGAAATTTTTATATGATAAACTAGACACTTCAAGTAGTTTATAGAATTTTGAAACACTTGAAAATTCGTAGTGTGTGAATTGTAATGAATTTTTGAATTTCTGGTTCGAAATTGTGAATTCCCCTGTTTTAAAACAGGGCAGGCGAAATGAACTCGATTTGAGGGGGCAAATGTTTGTAAAATTTCGTGATTTTTAATATGAAAACCCTTGGGTATGTTTTATGTCGGACTGTAAATTTTCATGATTTTTGGAGTTGTTTATGAATTGTTATGATTTTTCAAATCTGGACTTAAAGAACTGTGAATGTTAAGTTCCAGAACTGAGTATGTGAAATAAATTCAGAATGACTTCCTTAAACTCCTTGGAAAATCATGATTTTTGGTGAAATAACTCTTATATGTGTCTAGTTTTAGACTGGAAAGTTTGGTGGAGATTGGATTATTGTAGAATTCTATAAAATTCTTCAAAGTTGCACTGTTCAGTTAAAAGGTCTGCAGACAGATTTGCTGTGTGAACGAAATTAAGGATTTTCAAGGGGTAAATGACCTTATTTTGACTCAATAAAATTCATGGACTATAACATGTATGTCTATTTGATTTCCACGAATTTTGGTGATGATTGGAAATGAATAACCTCTTATTATAATAATCCAACCAATATGTGTGTGTGATAGAGTTTAATAAATGATATTATTGGTTGGTTGAATTATTGTTAACCTAAGGGATTTAATGACTTCTAAATGGACACTGATCAATGTGTCATGACTATGGCAATGGTTACCAGAGAGGAAGGAGAAGAAGAAGAGATGAACTTTAAACAACTGCTTATCAAGAAATATATGAGAGCAAATTAAGAGACAAGGCTAACCAGGTAAGTAGCTAGACCCTTCTGAGGACACAATAGATGTTAACTTTTAATGAAATATGTTTAATGATTGTGTTTGTGAATATATATGAAATGTGTAGATGGAATGTGGATTGGGCCATGAATACATGGACCTTGATATGAGAAATGATTTGATTTAGGTTTATAGTGATTTATGAAATGTGTGATTTCACACACTTTGATGAGTATGTGAGCTACATGTTGGTGTAAATTCTATGTGTGTGAGATGTAGAAATGTGAATGTGCTCTCATGTAGGTGAATTTGTTGTGATTTGGCTTGAATAATATTATCAATGAAAAGATGTGTGTATATGAAGAATAAAATACATGCCAAACGTTCTAGGATACTAATTCCTCATGTGGATGGCATGACAAATGAATATCTATGAAATACCATGTGTATTAGAGTTCCACGAATATGTATGAGTGGAAAATGAATGAGACCAGTTATACATGGAAATGGTTGTGCAACGATATGATTGAAATAAATCGAAGAGTAATGGAAGGTGTTGGCACGAATAAAGATGTCATTGGGGTTCTATATGTGTAGAAATGATGCCAATGTGTGGATTGTGCACATCCATAAGCGTATATGAGATATGTAGGCTTATTGTATTTGTGAATGTATATGTGATTAATGAGAAGCCTACGTAGAACCTCAATTATGAAAGTAAACTGCAATACTGTGATGTGCGAAGGCATGCATCATTGATTGATGTGTTATGAATTTGAAATTTCATGCCAAGCCCATGGGAATATATTGAATGTTGAATGTGAAATGTGATACCGTTAAATGCTAGCATTATGGTGAATGAATTGTGATAAGTTGTGATTGGGTTAGAAGCTTGATATAAAGAGCTTCACTTATGTGACTGAATGTGAAAACTGATATGTGAGTGGCATGCCATAACTTAGGATATTTGGCTCTCATGGCTTGAGGGGAGGTCTGGACCATGTGTTTCCCTACATGGGATTCGGTAGCATGGGCCCGGTATCACCCGAGTTGTCAGACTAGCCTCGAGCTATTTCAAGTGTAGGCATTTGAATGTATCCGTACTGTTACGTACTCCCATGGCTTAAGGGGAGGTCTGGACCATGTGTTTCTCTAGATGAGATTCGGTAGCATGGGCCCGGTATCACCCGGATTGTCAGACTAGCCTTGAGCTATTTCATGGGTAGGCCTTTGAATGTATCTGTACTGTTCTGTATCCCCATGGCTTGAGGGGAGGTCTGGACCATGTGTTTCTCTAGACGAGATTCGGTAGCATGGGCCCGGTATCACCCGGATTGTCAGACTAGCCTTGAGCTGATTCATGGGTAGGCCTACATATGGGAATTGACTGTAAAATGAAAAGTCCTACCTTGATTAGAGAGCATTGTTCCTAAGTGTCTGTGACTGTACTGTGGAAGCTTCTGAAATTATGTGAAATGGATATCCATATGAACAATGTAGCTAGCTTATGGAAACTCATGTGTGAATGATTTATATGTTTATGGGAGCACATGAGGATGTGATAGACTTGTGGAAAGTTTATGTGTAAATGAGACATGTGTATACAAATGGGTGTATGTGATGAGCTTTGACATAGAAAAGCCGTGTTTGATCACCCATAGACAAGTATTTAAAGAATTAGAAATATGATGGGATAAGTGAGTAATTGATCTAGGAAAATTGGCCAATGATGCAAGGTTAGTGCATGAGCACCATTAAATGGTACATGAGCTCATCTTTAACAGACTTAAAGAGGTATAGCTAGAGAATGGCATTGCTGTGCCATACTGTCCTTGCTGGAGCACCAATTGCACCGACTCAAGTAAGAGAGAATAAAGAGTTGGCGCATACGTGCCTCTCCTTTGGTGCAGGAGTGCGGAACTGAAATTTGCAACGGATTGAAAATCAGAAACTTGGCACCGCCGTGCTAGTTCCCTTACGCAGAGGCGCAATCCTTGAACAATGAAATCAATTTTTGATTTTCTTAGTAGAGCACTGGTGGCTTATATACTAAGAAATAATCGGTAATTGGTGATTTATGGAATAAGTTTTTAATAGTGGTCATAATTTGAAATGGTTATCGCCATTAATTGTTTTATTGTGACTGTTACACCAATTTCATAATTCTAGCTACTTACTGAGTTTCATACTCACTAGTCTATTGTGTACCTCAGGTATTCGATCAGTTAAAGATTAAAGGAGGATTTCGGCATAGCGACGATTGTGTTCCCTGGGCAAGTTTTTATCCGCTGCAGTATTACTATGTTTGACACAGGGTGTGACAGTAGTGGTATCAGAGCAAAGGTTTAAGATTCTGTAGACAATATTATTCATAAGCGGTTAAGGGAACCAGGTCTTATGCCAAATCCTCAAGACTAAATGTTTGGAAAGTTGAATTATGAATTTCACTGTTTATTGTGTTTATATCATTGTGTTTTGTAGTGTTAAACAAAGTGGGGACAACATGACTAGTGTTGGTGCAGCGACTAATGTTGAGGATCCTACTATTCATAATGATGAGATAATTGAAGTTCCAAGATCTGAGAGTGAACTTCGGGATTCTCAACGAGATAAGTTTTGGGCAAGGTTAACCAAAAGAATGGTCATTGTTTTGTTTAGGAATGAGAAATGCTAGATCAGTAGTTAAATGCTACATATCATATGGAAAACAAGTCCCACGGAAAGAGATACGAGTTATTGTGACAGGTGATGGAGGAATATTATGTATTCTTGATGTTACAGATTTAAACATGAGAAATTGACTAAGGCCGCTAAGAATGTTTAAATTCCTCCTAATACTCGAATGAGGACGAGAACACATAATCATGGATTTTATTGTGGGCAACATAGGATTCCAAAAGACGGTAATACCATTTGGATAATTATTAATAGATTGCCCATTTCGTGTCCTTTTCTTCTCGTATACATTAATTTTTACCATGGAATAAAAAGGGTAAATTTATGTCTACAAGATGTTAGGTTCCATGGAATATTTGTGTTTGATGTTTTGATTTGAGACCGAAAGGTTTCGTCTATATCGGGAAAAAAAAAAAAAGTTTTCACATGGTTAAAAGCACTACAGTCCAATTTAGTATGGTCTTATGGTAAACCGAAAGAATCATTATTCTTGGAAAAAATATGTAACAACTTGTGGATATGATTTTAAGGACAAAAGTGATAAAGTTTGGATAAGAAAAGAAAATTCAGTCCAAGATACATCAACTTTTATGAGACTTGTTGAGAATTGAGAAAGTAGCCGATGGATCACACTGCCACTTATGTGGTTAAGTGTACCAAATGTATTATACAAGTGAATGATGAGGGATAAGATTTCAGTTCCTCCCATATACTAAGTTCCAAATCACTAGAGCTGAGAAACAATTTTCTGACGACCAAGGGACAATATTAGTTATGGACTATAAAGAGCATAAGATACGGAAGGAAAATATATTTTCAATGAGAATGCTCTGAAATAAATCCCCCATTTGTGAAGCAACTTCGGGAGCAATAAAGAATGAATATATGGTAAATATTTTTCTAATTGAATGATGATATGGAATTTCGAGGACGAAATTCTTTTAAGGGGGGGAGAGTTGTGACACCCCAAATTTTAAGTAAGTTTGACTTACATGTATATTGTAAAAATATGTATTATTAACATTATGAGGTATGTATGTATATATACATGGAGAGGAATGAAATTAGATGAGAGATGGAAGGGTGTGAGTGAAAAGCTAAGGAAGTGTAGGGGCTTAATGGAAATCATTGTGTGATGTATATCTATAAAATATGGAAGAACTCTAGAAAATTCATTTTTCTTCCCCCTTTCTCTTAGAAACGTCCAGCACACTCTCTTCCCATTTTCTCTCAATTTTTGCCATGGAATCAAGAGGAGAGGAAGGAAACAAGAGTCCAAGAGGTAAAAATTCACTCCTCTCTCTTTAACTCTAGCCATAACCATGCAATTAAGTGATGGTTTATTGTTGTTTGTGATATTTCATGTTAGGCATATACTGTAAATGGCTAGAAAAACATGAATTAGAGTGAATTATGGAAGAATTTAAAGATTTGATGATGCTAGAAAGCTAGAAGTGAAGTATGAGCATGAATCCTGCAGAGTTATTTTCTGAACAGTGCTAAGTCCGAAAATTCCCATAAATTCCATGGTTGTTTGATGACTCTGAAATTTTTATATGATAAACTAGACACTTCAAGTAGTTTATAGAATTTTGAAACACTTGAAAATTCGTAGTGTGTGAATTGTAATGAATTTTTGAATTTCTGGTTCGAAATTGTGAATTCCCCTGTTTTAAAACAGGGCAGGCGAAATGAACTCGATTTGAGGGGGCAAATGTTTGTAAAATTTCGTGATTTTTAATATGAAAACCCTTGGGTATGTTTTATGTCGGACTGTAAATTTTCATGATTTTTGGAGTTGTTTATGAATTGTTATGATTTTTCAAATCTGGACTTAAAGAACTGTGAATGTTAAGTTCCAGAACTGAGTATGTGAAATAAATTCAGAATGACTTCCTTAAACTCCTTGGAAAATCATGATTTTTGGTGAAATAACTCTTATATGTGTCTAGTTTTAGACTGGAAAGTTTGGTGGAGATTGGATTATTGTAGAATTCTATAAAATTCTTCAAAGTTGCACTGTTCAGTTAAAAGGTCTGCAGACAGATTTGCTGTGTGAACGAAATTAAGGATTTTCAAGGGGTAAATGACCTTATTTTGACTCAATAAAATTCGTGGACTATAATATATATGTCTATTTGATTTCCATGAATTTTGGTGATGATTGGAAATGAATAACCTCTTATTATAATAATCCAACCAATATGTGTGTGTGATAGAGTTTAATAAATGATATTATTGGTTGGTTGAATTATTGTTAACCTAAGGGATTTAATGACTTCTAAATGGACATTGATCAATGTGTCATGACTATGGCAATGGTTACCAGAGAGGAAGGAGAAGAAGAAGAGATGAACTTTAAACAACTGCTTATCAAGAAATATATGAGAGCAAATTAAGAGCAAGGCTAACCAGGTAAGTAGCTAGACCCTTCTGAGGACACAATAGATGTTAACTTTTAATGAAATATGTTTAATGATTGTGTTTGTGAATATATATGAAATGTGTAGATGGAATGTGGATTGGGCCATGAATACATGGACCTTGATATGAGAAATGATTTGATTTAGGTTTATAGTGATTTATGAAATGTGTGATTTCACACACTTTGATGAGTATGTGAGCTACATGTTGGTGTAAATTCTATGTGTGTGAGATGTAGAAATGTGAATGTGCCCTCATGTAGGTGAATTTGTTGTGATTTGGCTTGAATAATATTATCAATGAAAAGATGTGTGTATATGAAGAATAAAATACATGCCAAACGTTCTAGGATACTAATTCCTCATGTGGATGGCATGACAAATGAATATCTATGAAATACCATGTGTATTAGAGTTCCACGAATATGTATGAGTGGAAAATGAATGAGACCAGTTATACATGGAAATGGTTGTGCAACGATATGATTGAAATAAATCGAAGAGTAATGGAAGGTGTTGGCACGAATAAAGATGTCATTGGGGTTCTATATGTGTAGAAATGATGCCAATGTGTGGATTGTGCACATCCATAAGCGTATATGAGATATGTAGGCTTATTGTATTTGTGAATGTATATGTGATTAATGAGAAGCCTACGTAGAACCTCAATTATGAAAGTAAACTGCAATACTGTGATGTGCGAAGGCATGCATCATTGTGTGATGTGTTATGAATTTGAAATTTCATGCCAAGCCCATGGGAATATATTGAATGTCGAATGTGAAATGTGATACCGTTAAATGCTAGCATTATGGTGAATGAATTGTGATAAGTTGTGATTGGGTTAGAAGCTTGATATAAAGAGCTTCACTTATGTGACTGAATGTGAAAACTGATATGTGATTGGCATGCCATAACTTAGGATATTTGGCTCTCATGGCTTGAGGGGAGGTCTGGACCATGTGTTTCCCTACATGGGATTCGGTAGCATGGGCCCGGTATCACCCGAGTTGTCAGACTAGCCTCGAGCTATTTCAAGTGTAGGCATTTGAATGTATCCGTACTGTTACGTACTCCCATGGCTTAAGGGGAGGTCTGGACCATGTGTTTCTCTAGATGAGATTCGGTAGCATGGGCCCGGTATCACCCGGATTGTCAGACTAGCCTTGAGCTATTTCATGGGTAGGCTTTTGAATGTATCTGTACTGTTCTGTATCCCCATGGCTTGAGGGGAGGTCTGGACCATGTGTTTCTCTAGACGAGATTCGGTAGCATGGGCCCGGTATCACCCGGATTGTCAGACTAGCCTTGAGCTGATTCATGGGTAGGCCTACATATGGGAATTGACTGTAAAATGAAAAGTCCTACCTTGATTAGAGAGCACTGTTTCTAAGTGTCTGTGACTGTACTGTGGAAGCTTCTGAAATTTTGTGAAATGGATATCCATATGAACAATGTAGCTAGCTTATGGAAACTCATGTGTGAATGATTATATGTTTATGGGAGCACATGAGGATGTGATAGACTTGTGGAAAGTTTATGTGTAAATGAGACATGTGTATACAAATGGGTGTATGTGATGAGCTTTGACATAGAAAAGCCGTGTTTGATCACCCATAGACAAGTATTTAAAGAATTAGAAATATGATGGGATAAGTGAGTAATTGATCTAGGAAAATTGGCCAATTATGCAAGGTTAGTGCATGAGCACCATTAAATGGTACATGAGCTCATCTTTAACAGACTTAAAGAGGTATAGCTAGAGAATGGCATTGCTGTGCCATACTGTCCTTGCTGGAGCACCAATTGCACCGACTCAAGTAAGAGAGAATAAAGAGTTGGCGCATACGTGCCTCTCCTTTGGTGCAGGAGTGCGGAACTGAAATTTGCAACGGATTGAAAATCAGAAACTTGGCACCGCCGTGCTAGTTCCCTTACGCAGAGGCGCAATCCTTGAACAATGAAATCAATTTTTGATTTTCTTAGTAGAGCACTGGTGGCTTATATACTAAGAAATAATCGGTAATTGGTGATTTATGGAATAAGTTTTTAATAGTGGTCATAATTTGAAATGGTTATCGCCATTAATTGTTTTATTGTGACTGTTACACCAATTTCATAATTCTAGCTACTTACTGAGTTTCATACTCACTAGTCTATTGTGTACCTCAGGTATTCGATCAGTTAAAGATTAAAGGAGGATTTCGGCATAGCGACGATTGTGTTCCCTGGGCAAGTTTTTATCCGCTGCAGTATTACTATGTTTGACACAGGGTGTGACAAAAAACAACTCCTTTAGGCATTTAAGACTGCCGATTGTTTCTGGTATTTCTCCTGAGAAACTTGTGTGAGAGAGATCCAACAATTCAAGGGGAACACTCCAGTTAGAGTTTGGTAAATTACCTGTGAGCAAGTCATTGAGAGACAAACATAGCCGCTGGAGAAAAGGAAGGTGGAAAATATCATTTGGAAACCTGCCTTGTAGGACGGAATGTTCAAGACTAAGAGATATCAAGGAAGAAGACAAATTCACCAAGGAACCGGGGTCAACTGAAGACAAGTTGACAGAGTCAAGATGAAGATATCTTAATTCTGTCAAGTTTTGCAACATCTTACTAAAACTCTCCTGGGGTAGTTGTAGATAATCTACATAATAATGATCAGAAGAGAGATCAAGTGAAACAAGCTTAGATAGGTGAGAGATCTCAACCGGAATTACGCCCCAGGAAAATGAGAAGGAAAGATTGAGATGTGTCAGTTCCCTGAACTGACAAAACTTGGATGAGAAATGGGATCCATTGAAAGGATTATGAGCAAGATTGAGCTTCTGAAGATGATGGAGGAGGAAGAGGCTGCTGTTGTCATCAATGGTGCCAGAAAGGCAACTGGAACTAAGGTCAAGGCCAATAACATGACCAGTGAAGGTATCACAAGTGACCCCATCCCATGAGCAGCAATCTCTATTCTTCGTCCAGGACTTTGTCTTGGGATAACCATTATAGCAATCATCAGCATAAAGGGAGTTCTGGGAGTTCTTGAAATGGAATAAGGCAAAGCTTTGTTCAGGAGAGCAGAGTTTCTTGGCTGGTGGAGGATAAGATAAGTTAAAAGATGACGATGATGATGAAAGAACGGCTTGAAAATGCATGAACCAGAACAAGAACAAGAACAAGAACAAGAGGTGACATAATGACCCTAACATCATCTCTCTATTTTTACTAGAAACACAAGATAAGGAAAGCTAGCTGCATATGTGTTTGATAATCTCTCATTACATGTATATATACACACACTGCGAGGTCGATAGACGTCCCCTGTTGAATAAATACAGTTGAAGGGCATGAATCACATGGCCACGACCTTTTCTTTCTTTTGGTCTCAATATGATTTTGAATCTTCAAAACATGATATATTTTTAGTTTTTTAATATGCAATCATTAACCCCAGTGCAAAAGCAGATTAAAAAAAAAAGTTAATAAAAGCACTTGCGACGTTTATGTTAAGTAACAGATTGAGCCAATTTTTTGTTATTAGTTTTTCATACACTAAAAACACATTAAATACATGACTCTCTTTGGGCTCCTTCAAAAAGTAACATTTTCGTCTCCTGGGGTTTTAGTTTTTTAATATGCAAATCAATAAATTTGACCAAAAGCAGATCAGTTATGTTAAATTGATTTGTCCTTTTAGTAGAAGATGCATGGGCACCATGTGCTTTCAGTTTATTAACTTTTCTCCGCTTAATCTGGGGAAAGTTTATGCTTTTCTTTGTGGCCTTCCAAAATATTAAACATCAGGCTCTATAATAATATTATATATGTTATTATATTTGAATCCTCAACTATTGCTTTTCTCTCCAAAATTGATTAATTTAATTTATGTTTAATTTTTATCTCTAATTTTTGTTAGTCATCAAGTCAAGACCAATAAAATGACCAGCCTCATGACATTCTATGCCGCTCCATCCGCAACAATCTGTTGAACATTTATATTACAGACATCTTTAATTGCTTTTTGATATAATAGCTTCTTAATATTGCTTCCATTATACGCTTTAGAGAGAGTATTGATAGAGATTTAGCGGGGGAGAAAAATAGCACAATTTTATCTTGATCATGCAAGAATAATTATTGGGTACTGTAGAAGATCTTAATTAGAATCACTTTTCTCAGTTAGCATAAATAGAAAAAAAAATTAGTTCATCATTGATTTCTAACGAATTTTACATATTTGTTATAAAATAATTATTTTGTTATAAATATAAAGTATAATATAATAAAGTGATGGAGTTTAATGGAATATAATAAGTATTATAATAATATTAGTAAAGGAGAAGATGAAATAATTGGCTTGGGGGGCTGCCAGAAAACGTTAAGAGAAGGGAAATTGGCGAGAAGAGAAAAAACAAATAAAGGAAATGAAAGCAAAACGAAATGGAGAAGAAGAAGCCATACTGTAATCTATCTTAATGATCTAGTTTAGCTTAGATCTACTTTACTTTCATGCCCTTAGTTCATTGTGCCCTCAGAATATCTAACCTAATTATGCTAAAAACTCTTTTATTTAGTTATTATAAATTCACTGTCTAGTTTGATTCTTAATCTTTAAAAATTTATCATTTAGTAATTGTAATTTATTTATTAATATTATTATCTATAATCTGTAATGATATTTGTCCTATAATATACAATCAAACTTTAGTGATTAGAAAGGGTTGTTTCTTTTAAAACATATATGTATCTTCTAAGTATAGATTGCTTTATAAATTTTGAAATCATTCAATTAATATTCAAAGTGGACATCTTAAGCTTTGTGGGTGTGTGTGTGTGTGTGTTTGTATTTTTTTTTCAAAATTTTAAATTTGTAGAGGACGACACTTAAATGAAAGTGAAAATAAACATGAAACTTAAAGAGACCTATAATGGGTTGGTTCAAGTGGTAAGGGCGGTACAGGAGGGAGTTGGTAAGGCTAATGGTGAAGCCCTGGGTTTGGCTCTTCACAATGGCCTTTCCCATGAGGTAAGCGGGAGATCATGACAGTGGGATTGAAGAGGGTTTCTAACACGTCTGAACTTCATTGGCCTACATCAATGTGACAATATAACTGGAGACTTATCATACATGTCTAGACATTTAATCAAAATATAATTTAAATGAAGTCTCGATTGTGTAGTTTGGTATACTCTGTCAATCAATACTTTAGGGCCTGCATTATCTCATGATTCATTCAATAAATAATGTCATTACCTTATCATTTGAGATAAAAATTTGAAAAGTATGTCATTACTTTAAAATATAAACTACATAGAAAAACATTAATATCTTATATATGCATTTAGTGAGATTATTAATTTAGTATATAGGTTATATTCAGAATTGAACGATTTTATTATTTAAACAAGGTTATTAATTTATCAAGGTTTTTTGTTTAATATTTTAACACTATCCTAAACCACTTTCCAAAGCATCTTAAGCTTTTTCTATCTATTAATGTGCCACTATTGTATTATTTATTTTAATTTTTTAATTTAATTATAATTTATACATCTCTAATCACACTAGTGCTTGTGTGTTTTAACTGGTTTTATTAAAAGAGTGATTATAATTAGTATTAACATGGACCCCGCAATAGAAGACATGTGCTATTGTTTAGAAAGAAAGCAATTTTTAAATTTTCTTCTATTCAAACGATAAAGCATTATAGAGCAGAGTACTCTTGCGGTTTCTTTAGCTCTAAAAGCAGAGTCGTCACCGTGTAATGAAAGATGAAGACAAAGTGATTTCATTGTATGGAAAGTTCCTGGGTTTTTCTGCTTCCAAAGTAAAAATGTTACTTTCTTACAGTATTTTATAATATATCTCATTTAATTGCTTATACTAATTTTTTCCATCATTATTTAATTAAATAAGTTACTTTTTTATATGTTATATCATATATTTGTGATTGTTAAGATTCTTAATAAATATACTAGTGAACAGGTTTATATATGATGAATAACTACTACACAGTAGACAAATTAGATGCAAAAGCTTATCCTATAATATTAATTGTCTTGTTTAAATGTCAAATTAGCATATTTTAATCTCATGACAGATGAATATTATTTATATGATTAATTTATGCAATTCAACTAACATGTTTATAGATATGTTCACGATAAAATTTTTATTAGAAATTATCTAGAAATATTGCATACAGATAAAACTACGAGATTTTTTATGCTAAGAATTTTGAAATGAAAGAAACGACAAATGAGGCTCTTGCTTATCTGAAATAGAGGTCTAGGCCGTGCAGCGAGGAATTCTCTTGTCAACATATAATTTAACAATTTAAAAGTCTTGGTCAACAAATAATTTAATTGTCGGTCCATGTCTTTCTTAGTCTCGTGAACTTTTACTGTTGGCTGTGCCAAATGGATGCTGATGGGTACGTACGTCTTTTTGCAGAAATAACGGTCTTCTTTCTTCCTTTTACATATAGTAGATGACTAGATGTGCGTGGCAACATACTGTGTCCTTCAAGGGGAAAAAATAAAGAAATATCAAGAGAATTTCCTGCGATCCGCGTCTGACCAACTCCAACTTTTGTTGATAACAAGAAGGGGCATGGACTACAAATGCTCTTTGACCAGAGGGATCCATAACAAAGGAGAAGGAACGACTACAAATGCTCCTGCTTATTTCATTTCAAAATAGGCATTTTTTGCTAACTTTTATTTTATCTCCTGTTAATCTGTGCAGTAAAAGAGGCTTAACGCCATTTTTTGGACAATAGACGATGAAATACATCATAGAATTTACTACACACACACACACACACACACACACACACACACAGATATATATATATATATATTCAGGTCAAGATTTTAACGTAATATTCAGGTCAAGATTGGCAGCGTGATATAACACACATGGACCACAAAAACAAGAATTAAGGCGAGGAGAGGACTGATGAAGGCACTCTGACTTGGATTGTAGCACAATGCTTTCAACCCTCAGTTTCCTTTTTTTTTTTTTTGTTTTATTTTTTGAACATTCAAGCTTACACGTCCATCAAAGTCATGTCATTTTGGAATTTAGAACAAAATTGATTTGAGAACGATCTGACGTGCCTAACCCTCCCAAAAGTTTTCTGTCTGATAATAATAATCTCAAAATACATGAATTTGAGAACACTTCTTGCATTTCTTCTTTGTCATAGAAGTTACAGGTCCAATTAGCATTTGATTACTATCATGCTCGTGTATGATGAATCAGATGATTGAAATGACATGTTTACTCAAAATCTAAAGTGAAATGGAAGTCATTTATGGCATTTGATTACTATCATGTTTGGTCACGCAATGTGGAATACTCTGTAAGTAAACAGTTTAGGTCCCTAGTCTTGGTCACCATAGACTTCATATAGCTCCAATATCCTTTACTGTAAAGTCATTCTTGACTAACTGGTTCCATAAATAGGGAGAGAGAGAGAGAGATGCTGACATTCTAGCTACATATATAGTCTTAACATTTACCTATAATATTGCAGATGTTTTAAGGAGACAATATAACGTAGACAATATAACATTTACATGCAAGCTTTTTTCTACAGCAAAATAAAACTATCATAATATATAGAGCTGGTGGGTGCACAACTGTAGAGAAACTTGCAGCGATGAAAATGGAATAACGTAGAAGAAAGCCAGCAAAAAAGCTTCAGTTCTAAGCTTAGTGTCTTCCCAACCCAAGAAAATCAAAATCTTTTTCTTTTGTTAATTGTTTAAGATAGAATTAATTGTACGTTTAGCAGAAGCAATAATCTATTAAGAGAAATATTTTTCTAACATGGAATGTGTACCATAGCCTTTTACCCATAATGATCAATAAAATCATGGCTCAAACTACATCACATATTGCTGGGTTACAATGACATTGATCCCTAAGCATAGTTTCTAACATGGTTGTATATGATGAATTTGGATGATTGAAATGACATTTTTAATAAAAAATTGATATGAAATGAAGTCTTGGTCATGCAGTGTGGGATACGATCGATCAATAAATATATCAGTGCCCAAGTCTTGCTTAACATATACAGAAATTATGATTTGCATTCTTGTGGTTTGAAAGCTGCAGGCAGTAGAGAACTAGCCATAAATATATGATCAAACTAACTGGGTCCATAACTTCATTTGGAAAAAAAGGGGATAAATATTCAGGTCAAGATTGGCAGCGTGAAATAATACATGCGTGGACCACAATAACGTGAATTAAGGTGAGAAGAGGATTGAAGCAACTGTGACTTGGACTGTAGCACAATGCTTTAAATCCTCATTTCATTTTTTCAATATTCAGACTTATGTGTACATCAAAGTCGTTTTAGAATTTATAATAAAATTGATGTAAGAACAATCTGGCATGCCTAACGGGGGTGGGGACTTGGAAAACTTAGACGTCCAGGGCCGGGGAATTGTGCAGAAAACCAGAAAAATTGGGTGAGGTTGGGGGGCACTTTTTTTACCTGGTCAAAGCCAGAGCCGGAGTTAGGGCCGGGGCCGAGGACCCGGAATTAGACCCGTAATTGAATATGGGGTATGGAATTGAAATTAGGATTATGTTGAATTACTTTCATATCCTATAATTAGCAATATTTACTTCTAAACCCTAATTTAATTTTAAGCCCATATCCTACTTCTTTTAGCCTAACCGCCCAAGGCCCAAAGCCCAGCCCATGCCTAAATTTTAAGCCCATATCATACTTCTAAACCCTTATTTACCATGCGCTACCATTAAGCTATAGCCCACTTTTCTTTTAATTATCAACGTAAAAAATTATATATGTTTTACAAAAGGCACCAAAATTTAAAAAATATATATATACAAACGGGTTTTAATTCCAAGTTATTAGAAAACCTAGTCCAAAAAAAAAAATTAAGAGGAATTGTCTTTTGCAGAAATAATGGTCCTTCCTTCTTCCTTTTACACAAAGATACTAGATGTGCGAGGCAACAAACTGTGTCATCCAAGAGAAAAAATAAAGAGGAGATATAGGTATTTACAAAAAGAAATATCAAGAGAATTTCCTATAATCCATGTCTGACCAACTCTTAACTTTTGTTGATACCAAGAAGGGACTTGAAGGAGGATGACCCATGTTTACATTACACTTGATCATATTAATTATACACATATATAAGTGGAATCTATACATAACATTTTTATGGTATATATTCGGGGTCAAGATAAATAAAATATCGGCCACAAAAACGTGATAAGTCTGTGAAGCAAAAGAGACTTATACCATAATTCATATCTTAATTCTGCTTATATGAACAATTAGCATAAGCTCAGGATTAAGTCTAGAGCTCTTAGTCCAGAGGGATCCATAACAAGGATAAGGAAGGACTACAAATGCTCCTGCCAATTTCATTTCAAAATAGGCATTTACTAACTTTTATTTTATCTCTTCTGTTAATCCGTGTGAAGTAAAAGAGACTTAACATAATAATCAGGTCAAGATTGGCAGCGCGAACTAACACATGGACCACAAAAACATGAATTAAGGCGAGGAGAGGACTGAAGCAACTCTGACTTGGATTGTAGAATAATGCTTTCAACCCTCAGTTTCAAATTTTTTTTTTTGTTTTATTTTTTGAACATTCAAGCTTACATGACCATCAAAGTCATGTCATTTTGGAATTTATAACAAAATTGATTTGAGAACGATCTGACGTGCCTAACCCTCCCAAAAGTTTTCTGTCTGATAATAATAATCTCAAAATACATGAATTTTAGAACACTTCTTGCATTTCTTCTTTGTCGTTTGAAGTTACAGGTCCAATTAGCATTTGATTACTATCATGCTTGTATATAATATATCAGATGATTGAAATGACATGTTTACTCAAAATCTAAAGTGAAATGGAAGTCATTTATGGCATTTTATTACTATCCTGTAAGGTCATGCAGTGTGGAATACTCTGTCAGTAAATAGTTTAGGTCCCAAGTCTTAGTCACCATAGACTTCACATATCCTTTGCTGTAAATCATGGCTCAAACTACATCACATATTGCTGGGTTACAATGACATTGATCCCTAAGCATAGTTACTAACATGGTTGTATATGATGAATTGGATGATTGAAATGACATTTTTAATTAAAAAAAAAAAAATTGATATGAAATGAAGTCTTGGTCATGCAATATGGGATACCATCGATCAATAAACATTTCAGTGCCCAAGTCTTGCTTAACATATATAGAAATTATGATTTGCATTCTTGTGGTGTGAAAGCTGCAGGCATACTAGAGAACTAGCCATACATATATGATTAAACTAACTGGGTCCATAACTTCATTTGGAAAAAAAGGGTGGACCACAATAACGTGAATTAAGGTGAGGAGAGGATTGAAGCAACTGTGACTTGGACTGTAGCACAATGCTTTAAATCCTCATTTCATTTTTTTAATATTCAGACTTACGTGTACATCAAAGTCGTTTTGGAATTTATAACAAAATTGATGTAAGAACAATCTGACATGCCTAACGGGGGTGGGGACTCGGAAAACTCAGACGTCTGGGGCCAGGGAATTGTGCAGAAAACCAGAAAAATTGGCCGGGGTTAGGGAGCGCTTTTTTTACCCGATCAGAGCAGGAGCCGAAGCCGGAGCCGGGGTCGAGGTAGCCGAGGACCCGGAATTGGACTCGTAATTGAACCTAGGGTATGGAATTGAAATTAGGATTATGTTAAATTAATTCCATATCCTCTAATTAGCAATATTTACTTCTAAACCCAAATTTAATTTTAAGCCCATGTGCTAATTCTTTCGGCCTAACTGCCCCAGGCCCTAAGCCCAGCCCATGCCCAAAATTTAAGCCCGTATCACACTTCTAAACTCTAAACCCATTTTGCTTTCAATTATCAAAGTAAAAGCACTACCTTTAGGCTATACCCCATTTTGCTTTCAATTATCAAAGTAAAAAATTATATATATTTTATAAAAGGCCCCAGAATATATATATATATATATATATATATATATACACACACACACACACAAAATCTAGGTTTTAATTCTAAGTTATTGGAAAACCTGGTCTCCAAAAAAAAAATTCTGAGGAATTTTCTAGGATCTGATTTAGAAATTTGGCCATTCCTATGCCTAACCCTCCCAAAAGTTTTGTCTGGTAACAATAGTAACCATAATCTCAAAATTGGTTTCAATCATACATGAATTTAAGAATAGTTCCTACGGTTCTTTTTGGCCCTTGAAGTTATGGGTGCAATTAGCATTTGATTACTATCATGTTCATATAATGAATGAGCACATTTAGCATGTTTATTAATAATAAACTCATTGTCATCTAAATCTATTGACAATAAGCCTTACCTTTAATGCTTTGTTTTTGTACTTTTTTTTCTCCTATAACTGAGCCAGATGAAGTAAAGAAGCTTGGTTATAGTGTTAGTAGTTGACTATTAGTCTAAGACTTGCATTTGCTTATGTTTTGACAAAACTTTTTCTTTCTATTTGTCCTTTTCATTTGTTCTTCCCCATCTATTTGAGTACTTCTGGTTTAGCATTGGCATATATACCACTTTCTACTACGCTTTTCCCTTTTACTGTTTGGTTCAATGGGCAAAATGTCCAATGACAGATTTAAGGGGGAAAAAAGTTAATCATCACAAACCCTTTACTAATTCTAATTAATTCTATAAAAAATTTTGGCTATGGAGCTAGGTACACCAAATGACCCATTGCATAAAAGTTAATCAATCATCAAGGTGGGCCAAGAGGACACCAATTAAATGATGTAAAAGCACACATACATGTTTATATTAGAATTGACAATATATGTGGAGAAGGGAGGGTTCAATAGGGGGAAATTTAAAATAATTGACTGTAGCGGGAGCTTCAAATATGTGAAGACATTGTGGCCAAGTTGGAAAAGGGGGTGGCCTTTTAGAAGAAGAAATATGGACATATAGTATCAGCTATTATTCACTATAATAAAACATATTAAAACATCCCAATTGAATACATATTGATTTGTAGCTGATGATATTGAAACATCACAGAGCTAGAACCAAGAAAAGGACTAGCAAAAGCTCTCACAGAGCTTATGGACATTTTTGGATTATAAGTTTTAACATTTTTGTAGTTGCTTGATGTTGTATTGAGTCAAGTTATCAATGAGATCTAGTGTTGCCTTTTTTTTTTTTTCAATTTGAAAGTTAAGATAAGTTCTATTTTCTATTTTGTTCTCATGAAATTTATGCACGAAATTTATAAATCTTTAGTTAAGTTCTATTTTGACAAAAATCTTTATCTTTAGCTTAGAGTAACTTTTTCCTTATTTATTGATTTTTTTTTTAAAATCAACTGCTTTGATACTAAATTAACTTTTAACAGACGTGAAATTGCAAATTCTTGTTATTTTAAAATTGGGGTGTGATTATTTTTCTTTCATAAATTTAAAAATCAGGGGTCAAATAGTAATTTTTGTGTCAATATAGAATTTGGTGGAAAGCAGGGGTAAAATTTCAAAATCAAGTGTGAAATATAATTTTCCATCATTTTAAAATCAAGGGGGAAATGTAATTTTCCATCATTTAAAAATCAGTGGTGAAATATGATTTACATATTTAAAAATCAAGGTTGATATGTAATTTGTCATCAATTCAAAATCAGGTGGATTGTAATTTTCCTTTCATTAAAAATCAAGGGTAAAATGGTGATTTGAATAAATTATAAATAAAATCGTAATTCAATTAAAAATGTTTTAAAAGTAAAATTGTGTTTTAAATCAATTTAAAAAATTGGGACAAAATGATAATTTTGTTTAAAATGTTTTAAAAGTAAAATTGTGATTTGAATCAATTTTAAAAGTAGGGGTAAAATGAAATTTTGTTAAAAATGTTTTAAAAGTAAAATTGCAATTTGAATCAATTTTAAAAATATGGGTAAAATGGTAATTTTGTTAAAAATTTATATTTCTTAAAACATATAGTTTTTTGTATCGACAAGATAGCCGACCCAAATGGATGGCATAAAAGGCCTTCTAAATCAGCAAGCTTATCGACACAAAAGACTGTCCCCTGACGCAAGCCGCCTTATCAAATTTAAGGTCCCTTATTCTTATGTTCGTTGAAAACAGCCGCAACCCTGATGCAAAAAGTCTTTCATGTTGGTTTACGTTTACCTCGACCCGAAAGACCTTTTTCTTGTAATGCTTGAAGTAGGGTTTCCAGCTGGAGAGAAATGATCGGTAGTTGTACTGTCACGAAAATTTATCAAACTGCAGGCTTCCTTCACTGCATGAGGACCTGGTGGTTCCATAGTCGGTCTTTGAAATATGGAGGCTCTTGAGAAGTAGTGATTCCACGTAGGGTTGCACTTTGTGAGTGCCTTATAAGTGCTCTCGAGCATATCAGGCAATACACTAGATAGAATAGCCTACAACAACACATTTCACATCCAAGCCAAATAATTAGACAATGCATGCTGAATTCCTATATATTCTCTAGTACTCTTAAAATAGTTCACCAAATTACCTCTGCAATTTCGTCGTTACTAGGCCGTATATCTTTGAAGTAACCATATGCAATGCAATAGAAAGGAACTAATTAGGATTAAAACAATATAAAGAAACAGAATGCCAAGTCATGAATTGCAAAACAGGCAAACAGTTAAAACTCCAACCAAAGACAAATTACACTGAAATCAACCACAAAATTATTAGACTCATAAAAGTCTAAAATATTTGGCAGAGTTGTACCATTTTCTGATATTGCAGTGGCTACTGATTCTTTATCAACGGAATTCCCAATGCATTTGGTGCAGTCATAACCAACAATGTCAAAAGCTTGCATATTGAAGAAACACTACAAGTCTACAAGAAAAGAAAAGAAAACAAATATGTTACTAAGATTGCAGTGTGCGCATATATAGGTAAAGATTGACAGCATATAAATAATATATTATATATAGCTTATTAGTGATTATCTGAACTCGGAAAAGAAAGAAAGAAAAGTATATGAGTTACAAAGGAGGTTTCTGGGATCACTCTCTGGCGATGCAGAAGTATCACAATACCCGAGACAGAGCGACAGCCGCAGTCAAGAACACCTCTGCGCCTTCGTTGCCAATTCCATAACCTCTCTGCCTATGCAGTTTTCCTCGTTGGGTCAATCTCATCGCCAGAAAAGATGCCATAAAGATGACTATCGAATCAGTTGGAGGAATGCCTTTTGAATACTTCTTATAGGTCTTATAGATCGTTGGTGTTCCTGTCTCCATCGTTCGCTTGCAATCAGAGCCGCCAATGGACGTGTCTTTCGGAGACGGGAAAGGTGCATCTTGGAAACGGTGACTTTCTCTGATTCAGATCAAGATTGGTGGTGGGGCTTTTAAGAGCAGTGGAAGTGGAAGTCGAGTGAAGAAGAAAAGAAGGGAAGCTTTCTTGAATTTTTTTTGCTTTTCCATCTGAATCTAAGAATGAATAGTAACCGAATAACCGATTTGGCTGACTTCTAATCCCAGGATTCCTCTTTCAGCTGCGAGATATATTTAATATAATCCTGTACCGAACATACATTACCATGCAACTTGCTACTGCAGCTCTATAACTCATTAGTAATTTAACGGTTGTATATAACAACCTATCTAACAGCAATTAACAATCAATTTAGTGGTTTAGTTAAACCCAATGGTTTCCAACAGTCTCTATTTATCCCGTAATTAAGAATAATTAATTAACGGCCAACAAGAGAAAAATATAATGTGGTGGCATATGTTCTTGATACATCTGATAACACTAGAGACATTTACATCCAAGTGAAAACTTGGATCAACACAAGTTTTCTGAGACCGAAAAAAGAATAAGACTACCATTGTCTTCCGATGATGTGCAAGGTCTGTTACACTGGACAGCCGATGAGCATTGCAAGCCAAAAGTTCAAGGCAAGCATAAGGTTTCTGGCCAGCCACTTGGAGATTTTTGGGAGATAAATTACAGCTTAATAGAAATATTGGAAGAGTTAGTTTGTGTTGTGATCAATTAATGCAAGCTTCTTTAAAGAATGTCTTAACTTATGATAGTTTCAATCTGAAGCTGGTTGTGGAGAGTTGCAGCAGTAGTGCAGATATCATAGTCTTGCACCTTAATGGTGATTTGTATTTTGGTGAAGTAAGAAGCTAAGGAGCATTGAGGGTGAAAATTATTCGGTTCGTTTCGTTAAAGTGAAGAAAATCTTAAATTTTTAAGCATCAAATATTTTCCTTATATGTAAGGTAAAAGCCATCATCCTTTGTTATACAAAACAAGGTCAAGCATATTACATGTGATTATGGTTGCTCTGTTTTCTTTGTTCATCTCTGATTCTTTTTGATATTTAAGCTTTTACAAATTAGTATAAAATTAATAAATCTAGAAATATAATTTACTAATGACTCACGCAATACAATTCTAAAAATATGCCACTCTTTATTGGTTCATTTTTGTTATGCACATCCCCTATATAGGAGATTAATTCCTAGATCAGTCCTGTTTTGTGTTGTATAATATTCTCTTGATTCGGGCACTGGGGAGAGCTAAGGGTTTAGGCTAATAATCATCTCACCTTTATTATATTCCAAAGTAATTATCTGCTAAAGGGAAAATATTTAAAATGGAAGATATGGTAGAAAATAAAGGAAATTGTGAATGGATTCTTTTTAATTTTTAGCTTTCACTTAAATGCAAAGTTAATGTTATACCATTTATTCAATGTGACATAATTCATCATCGTTTATTTCATTAATACCTCATATTAATCTTTCCATTCACTTGATATCACATAAATTTTGTGTACAAACTTTGTATTCAGAATTTGTATGTGTAGCATTATCGGTAAAACAAATAAAAAATAACAAGTACTCAACCTTATTCGTATTCCTATTGTAATTTTTTAATGGGATTAAACACTTTACACACACCATATATAAAATTAAATATCAAGTATATATAAATATATACACTTCTTCACTATTATCTCCCCATCAATGATTGGGAAAATGTGAAGAATAAAATATCGCAGTATTTGACTCGTTTTTTGCAGATTTTGACCTATTTCTTGAATATTTGCACAGAGGAGGAGAATAATGGGGAATACTCAGAATGGCAGAATATCCCTACGGATATATGGCATAATATGGTGCAGCCTGTTAAGTTTAGGTGATTCTGTTCATGTGAGCGCTGCGTTCACGTCTTGGAGATTACTCTCCAAGGAAAACAACACTTTCATCACGACGTCTCAAGTTCTGTGGTTGAACCTCCCTCATGATGAACAAAGCTATTTTCCATGGTTGCGGCTCCCTCATCATCGAAACATCAAAGTTTGAATTCATGACTTTCGTGAAAACAGATTCTAGTATTTCATTCTTCCCAGGAATCTCAAAGGAGATTGGTATTGTGGATCTTCCAAAGGTTGGCTTCTAATCGTCAAGGCACCCCAACTCTATCCTCGAATGTTTCTTTACAATCAAATTTCAGGTAACCAATTTAAGCTTCCTCAATTTCGCCAACTTTCCATATTTCCTAACGCAATTCGATATTATGAACTTGACATTGTGAGACATGCAGAGTTCATGACCAAAGTTGACTGACCATTGGGAGAGACACAGCTTGTTAGTAAAGTTGAATGGCATCAAGAGATATTAATGTAGATGATCCCAACTCATCAGGTATAGTTGCAGCAATCTTCTTTAGTGGTCTTGTATTGGCATTATGTAGGCCAAGACACAAGACAGGGACCATATCACTCAAATACAAAATGAATGAGAGTTGTTTTTAGAGACATCTTATTTTTTAATGAAAAATTGCATCCATTGATCTCCTTCGATCATAATGCTCGCAAAGTAGTCGATTTTCAAATATGCAGTATCAACATAGGAGGTCATGATGTTATTTTTAACCTGACATACTTTCAAAATCCCAAAATAGATTACATCTATCCTGAGGATCATCAAAGTATAGCTCAACTATGTGGAACAGGAGACTTTTCATCTTGTTTGGTAGAATCCAAAGGTGAGCTGTTGATTAATTGTTCGTAAAATTAAGCTGGTGGTTTTCAATTATATACAAGATAATTGATCCTATTAGTTGTATGAGGCTGATCCGTTAGAGCTTGAATGACAAGGTACTATTAATTTGTGATAGCAGCAACTACTTCGTTATCAATTCCAGCAACAGCAACAAATAATTTCATTTGACGTACGAAGAAGAAGAATTGCATCTATTTTTTGGATGATTTTGATTGTTATAAACATAGATAAAAACTATCTGCGTCTCGGGAATCAGGTTTTTTTTGCCTTGAAGATGAGAGAATTGTTAAATGTTTTCCAAAGGAGCTTATACAAACAGTCCAGCGTGTTGGTTCTCCCCCAACATAAAGTACATTTAGCAAGATGTATGCGTATATACGATGAAGATTTTCAATTGGTGAATGAAGCCGCAGTATTTGATTTTCTTATGTTATTAATTTTTAACCATCATAATTTTCGTTATGATTTTGTTATCTCTCTCTCTTTATATTTATATACACACACATATTCCTTTTCTCTTTTTGTTGTTAATTGTGGTTTGTTTGGAAAGGAAATTGTTTATTTTAATTTCCTAAAATATAAGTAGAAAATCATCATTATTCTGTTAAACAAATTAAAGACAAGTCATATCAAGCATATTATAGCACATGCGATTACGAAAAATTCCCCAGATTATTCCTTCCTGTTTTGTATTGTTTAATTCCTTTTTTTTTTTTACACAAATTTTCATAATTATTTATATCTCGTATTCACATTAATCTGTAGACATTTATGTATTTTCCAAATTTTTTTTATAAAGCTAAACTTAAAAACTTTATATATAAACTTTTGTTTATAAACTGATTTGTCATATAAGTGAATACAGAAGAATGAATATCCAAAAGGAGTGAGGCTATGTTCATAAATAGTAATGTCACACTACTTTGTATACAAAAATCAGTATACATAATTTATAAACACATCAATTCTTATAAAATATTTGTAAGTATAGGATTTGCTATTCTTACTCTTAATATAATTTTGAAAAATGTCTGCATGGTTCAGTCAATTACTGTACGAGCGACGAAAAAACTGGGGGAATCAGATCGAATGATTAATCTTCTTCAGCTCCTCAGAATCCATATTGTACAAATAGGCTTGGCACAGCAAGCGCAAAACGCAACACTGTTACTAGCTACCAGGATATATTTATTGTCGTTGCAGCTCTCCATAATGAGCTTCGGATAGAAAGAATTAACAAACGGATTTGAAAGGAGTTGGTCTATGCACCATTGTTAAGAGAAAGATGGTGTGTTGCTTAACCCATATGCTTTCTGCTGACTCCTTCAGAACCCATATGTTCATCTCCTCATTAGAAGCTGGATGCATCCAACAGGCTGATCCTCTCATCTCCAGCAAGGAGTAGAGTGGATTACCACCGGGTCTAATTCGTTGGCACGGAAGCTGTATGATTTGCAGAATTTTCTATGGCAATATCCATCCGCTGAAAAATCTCACAATGTTGAGGATCAAAAGCAGCTTGTCAAGCCATTTGGTTAAGGAGAATGTTAGCAGAACTTCAACAAAAGCAAGGGGGAGCAACGGCCATATACTGTGACAACAAAGCAACAATCTCCATGACAAAGAATCCAGCTTTTCACAGCAGAACAAAGCATATTGACATTCGCTTCCATTTTATTCGTGATTTGGTTGCAAAGGAGGAGATTACTTTGAAGGATTGTAGCACAAACAAACAATTGGCTGATGTGCTTACCAAGGCTCTGTCGAAAGAGAAGTTTATCTACTTCAGATCTCTACTTGATGTTTGCAACATTGAATCAAGGGGGAGTGTTAAAGAATAATTCAAAGTTCATATCCATATATTGCTGCACGTTCCGTTAGTGGCTAGTCAATCTAGTTGCAAAGTTAGCGGCTGTTAGCGTGTTAGGGGGCAGATTTTAAGGTTGATTTGTTAGAGTTGCAGCCTATGTAAAGGCATGTTTAGCTCATCAGTCTGCACTGCAAAATAATAAACGTTGACTGTTCTTTTCCCCTCTGTTTGCCCCTGTTTTTTAAGCTGTTTGTGATATTTGTTTCCAAGGATCAAAAGTCCCAGTTTCACTATTACCCAATATAATATCCCTTTCACGGAAATGGAGGAGAACTCTACTCTATTTATCCTCTGCAATGATAGAGGTTTCAGGATCCTCCACCTTCTAGTTTTCGACCATTTTCCAGGATTCACACTATAGATTAACATCTTTCTGGTTATGTCTGTGAAATCTTATCTAATACCACCTTATAAATTTGTCTTGATGCATCAAAGACAAGTGAGTACATGCTTCGGCTGAATAAACATCTCACAGGTGATCTGGTAATACAACTTTGTTGGCAATGAACCAGAATTTGGACTTTCATAATCTCTCCTTCATATACTGTACTTTCCCTTGAATCCAGTTTCAAGGCTTTTAGACAGTTCAAATGCTGTTGATTGTGCATTGTCATTGTTTTCCATATCTTGTCGAATTAGAATGCTTTTTCCTTTCAGATGAATTCTTCCAATAAAAAGATTTGATGCTAAAATCAATAGTCAGTACCAGCAGTCGCACCCTGCTCAAGAAGGATTATAAACACATTCTGTTGGTGTTTGGCTCATATGAAAACAAAGTGGGAGAGATCCCACATTGCTTGAGAAGCAAAGTTGGGTCTCACATTGGCCTTATAAAAGAGACCATGTGGGAGAAATATAAGTGTCCAAAGTGAAAATATCTTCCACCCCCTCTATTTGTAAGGTCTCACATATAAGACCTCATAGTTTAAGGGTCTTTCAGTAAGGACCTTAAAGTTTGTAATATTTGTTTTTTCTCCCTTTGTTTTGGGTATTTGTAGTATACCCAATTGTTTGGATAATTACAGTTTGGCCCAACTATTTGGGTAATTACAGTTGACCCAATAGTTGTGGTATTTATATTGTAGCCCAAAAGTTTGTAATTCTCTTTGAAGATAGTGAAAAGTTTCTTCAGCGGCGCCCGAGGACGTAGGTACTAATACCGAACCTCGTTAAATCCTGGTGTGTTTTCTATTTCTGCATTGTGGTTGATTGATTGCCTCTTTAGTTGCTATTATGTTCAATTATCTGGCATAGTTGTGGTTGTGCATTTGGTTGTTCTGTTGGTTATTGTTTCCGCTTGTGCATAACACATTCAGTAAGCTAGAGCTGCAGGAAAAGATCAATCAATCACCCAAAAACACTACACAGAAAGTAAAGTTCAGAGGAAATCAAACCTTGTAATACAAGGGCCGGTAAGCTCTGAGTTGCCTTGGACTGAAAGCAAACACATACATTATTAATTGTAATAATTACAATTAAATATAAATTTAATAATAATAAAATTTTATAAAGTGAATAGTCTTACGTTGATAAATGATCAGCACTGACAAAATTAGAAAAACAATATAACCTACAAAAATTGATTACAATTAATAAACTAAAATGAAATGAAATGAAACGAAGCGAAACGAAATCCTGAGAGAAAATCCACGATGAGATGAGCGATTTGTAAGTCAACACAAGTAAAATGACGGCATACAAATGTTGTATGAAACCGTAAATCTAATTGAGGTGGCGCACCAGTGAGGTAGAGAACCAAAGCTCGAGTGTGCTGTTAAACGACGAGCTTCCATGGAAAGAAAATCAGAGAGATATTCATTCATTCACTGAAACGGCATGGAATTTTTTGAAGCGTTTGCTGCAATACAACGAAACAAGGATAAAAACGACGTCGTTGGAATATTATAAAAAGGGGAAGACGCGTTTCTTTCTCAACAAACTAAAAAAAATAAAACATTCTCAACATTTATTAGTTAATAGTTAGTAAGAAAATTATTATCAAAACATCTATAAGTGAAATTATTCAAAAAGATAAAAAATAAAATAAGTTATTTATTTATTTATATTGATTTATATGAATCTTAATTTTATCTATTTATTTATTTCCATTATTACATATAATAGTATTGGTATCACTCCATGAAATTATCCATATGCAAAGAAGGATACATTCTTTTATTTGGTAGTTTGTAAAATCTTTGATAAATAAAGGATAGGTTATGTGATTTCCAATTAATATATAAGACAAATAAAAATCTTTAGTTTCAATTTGATTGAAAAGATCCGATCACATGTTCAAGAAGGACTATTTATTAAAAAGAAAAAGAAAGTTACGACAATTTCAATATTTATTTTATTTTTTATAAAGAAAACATTTGTGGCCATAGAATGGTAGAACGGTGGCGACAGTAAGAGTGGAAAACTCTAATGTTAAAAAAGAAAGAGAATTAGGTGAAAAAAATCTAACAAATAATAGAAGTGTATAACTAAAACAAGAAACTAGAAATTATATTATATGAAGATTATATTTTAGAATGCTGGAAGAGTTTCTTAAAAAGAAAAATCTCTTTCCCAAAATTAAATAAAATATGGGTTAAAAAAAGTTCAAAGCACTTTCTTTTGAGTGCAAACAGAGCAGCTATTTTTAACACCTTATTTTTAAGTAAACTTGTCATCGAGTATTCAAAAAATATATTTTTAAATAATTTTTTCTTTAATTTTTTTAAATATAATGCATAAAACAAATAAAATATTTTAATAACTGTATTGATATTTGATTAGATGAGAGTATATTATGAATTTAAAAAAATGGATAATGATCTTTGAGTTATAATGAAATATCTACTTAAATCACTCTTCTCATGATATTCAATCATTTTTTATTACTTGTATATATTCTCTTGTAATTTCATATAAATATTAATTTTTATTATCTATATAATTTAATTTTAGAAGTATGATTACTTAACCATTCTAATTCTAGTTAAGAAAATTCTTTAAAAAAATTGAAATTATAGCGTATTTCAATGTTAAGCTTTTTTTTTTTTCTATATTACATGAATTCTTCAAATTATGAATTGGATGAGATTGTTAGAGAGGCTGATTTTGATATTTCTTGTTATGAGTGTTATGCTTGGTTATATTATATTATTTCTTTTTAATTGATTCCATAATTGATGCGGCTAATTCTTGTCCGAGCATTAATGAGCATCGGCTACTGACTCATGTGATTATGATATCTAGGGGTCTAGTTCAAAAATTTGAATGCTAACACATTTTTTTTTTTTTTTTTACAGTTCGTCTATTAATAGTTTTTATTGTGATGCAGTGTTGTTGTGTGTGTATATGTATAGAGGCATCTAACAAGGCTTGTAATTGTCAGATAAATATTAATTTTTATTATCTATATAATTGATTTTAGAAATATGATTATTTAACCATTCTAATTCTAGTTTAAAAATTAAAAAAATTATGGCCTATTTAAAGAGGGGGTGTAAAGTGTAGTTTTAGGGGTTTATATAATCTCACCCTAATTTCAACTACCTCTATTTCAATGTTAAGCTTTCTTTTTTTTTTCTCTCTCTCTCTATATTACATGAATTCTTCAGGTTATGAATTGGATGAGACTGTTAGAGAGGCTGATTTTGATATTTCTTGGTTGTAGTTGTTTAGTGTTATGCTTGGTTTTGTTGTTTCCTTTTAATCGATTCCATGATTGATGCGGCTAATTCTTGTTTCAGCATTTTTTGGATTAGAATGTACAATACTTCATCCTTCTTTCCGTTTTGCCTCTGTTTTGGCTTTATAATATATATATATATATATATATATATATATATATATATATATATATATATATGCTTTAATTAACTCGTGAGACGTATAATAATATCAAATTTACCATATTTATAGCCACTTGAGTTCTGCTAAAATTAGTAACACCCCTTATATAGTTTGTCATGATTTGAGTACTATTTATTTTAAAAACTTTTAAATTAACGAGTAGTATCATTTACACCATCTTATAAGATCTAGGTAATATTCATTCTAAATTGCAAGTTTGCATTTTGTTTCACATCAAGTAGTTATTCTACTATGTGCAATAATGACAATCGCAAAATATTTATCATTTTTAGATTTTAAAGATGTAAGTCATACGTTGAAATGTTTTACCCCAACATTACCTCCGAGCCAATCGTGGAATAAAAAGTATTTCACTCATCCTACCATTTCCTTTCTTTCTTTCTTCGTCTTTTTGTTTCAGTTTTTTTTTTTTTCCCTCAATTCCTCTACAATATATAAAGACCTTCTACGCCAATGTTTCTCGTATTTACTCTTGAAAAAGGATATACCTGAAAGGAAGTAAGTATTTAACTGAAAAAAACATTCGCTTAAATCTCCAAGCAACAACAAGATTTTCATAAAATTTGTGAAGAAATGTGGAGATAATTTGTGGCTAGTGTAGGTAGCTTGAAGCAGAAAATCTGGAAATTTTCTGTGCTCTCTTGCAAACATACAAACTGAATTTAAGTGCAGAAACATAAACAAGAACACTCCAGAATTTACGTGGTTCGATCCATGATCTACTCTACGAGAGGGATAGAAATGAATGCACTATAGAGAATTTGGATTACACACTCTCCTCACTGCACTCTCAGCTTAGAACCACTCTAAGCTCTCTGTTTTTTTTTGCTTCTGTTTTCTCAGTTTTTCTTTACTAAGTTTTATACAACTTACATGACCTGCTTTTTCTACATTTATTGCACACCAGTATTAATAGCCTTTCTAGGTGGCTGACTATAAGTGTAAATATAGCAACCAAAAAATAGACAGCAAGACGACTGCAGACAGACAGCAAAAAAACGACAGACAGACAGCAGTAAAATAGCATACAGATAGCAGTAAATCAGCAGCATGTTGCTGGTTGAGATGCAGTGGCTTGAGTCACAATTGCATCAATTCTCCACCTTGACTCAAGATCAGTGCATTCTTCCTCCAATTCTCCAATTATACCTTGGTGACTCCAATTAGGCTCAAACAGAGCCTGAATTTTTCTTATGGGAGAGGTTTGGTTAACATGTCAGCTGGGTTTCTTGCAGTAGGAATTTTCTTCACTGCAACGATTCCTTTTTCTGCAATTTCTTTCACAAAGTGATATTTGACATCTATGTGCTTTGCTCTACCATGATGAACTTGATTCTTGATCAAATGGATGGTACTTTGATTATCACAATGGAGTATAAAACTGTCTTGATCAACACCTAACTCCATAATCAATCCTTTAAGCCACAAACCTTCTTTGATTGCCTCTGTAGCTGCAATATATTCAGCTTCAGTTGTTGAAAGAGTAACCATGCTTTGCAGCCCTGCTCTCCAACTAATTGCTTTTCCCCAAATTGTGAACACATAACTTGTGATTGATCTCCTATTATCCTTGTCTCCGACATAATCTGAGTCTATAAATCCTTCCAAAACTCCACCTGAATCATGTCCTTTTCCATAGCATAATCCAAGAGAAGTTGAACCTCCTAGATATCTTAGTATCCACTTGGCAGCATGCCAATGAATTCTTCCAGGATTACTCATATATCTACTAACCATACTGACTGAATATGCAAGGTCAGGTCTAGTGCAAACCATTGCATACATTAAAGATCCAACTAAGCTTGCATATGGTATAGAAGCCATTTCCTCCTTTTCCTTTTCAGTTTCGGGACAATCTTCTGCTGAAATTTTGATTTGTTCACTTATAGGAGTGGAAACCATCCTTGCTTTGTTCATGTTGAACTTGACCAGTAATTTTTCTATGTAATCTTTCTGACTCAGCCATAATGTATTCTTGGATCTATCCCGAATTATCTGCATGCCAAGAATCTTCTTTGCAGCTCCCATATCCTTCATATCAAACTCAGATTTTAGTAAATGCTTCAACTTGTTGATACTTTGCTTGTTCTTTCCTATCAACAACATGTCATCAACATATAACAACAAATAGAGATAATCACCACTACAGAATTTTTGATAGTACACACAATTATCAAATTGACTTCTCTTTAGTCCATTTGCAATCATGTAACTATCAAACCTTTTATACCATTGTCTAGGGGCTTGCTTTCAGCCCATAGAGTGATTTTTTCAGCAAACACACATGATTTTCTTTGCCTTTAACTTCAAAGCCTTCAGGTTGCTGCATCAGAATTTTTTCTTCAATGTTTCCATGCAAGAAAGCCGTTTTTACATCCATTTGTTCTATTTCCAGGTCTTTTTGAGCTACCATTGCCAATAGAAGACGAATGGATATAAATCTCACTACCGGAGAATATATTTCTTGATAATCAATACCCTCCACTTGAGAATAACCCTTAGCTACAAGTCTAGCTTTGAATTTTCCAGGTTGTACTCCATCAATACCAGATTTTTTTCTTAAAATCCATTTGCAACCTATCACTTTAATTCCTTTTGGCTTTGGAATTAATTCCCAGGTTTGATTTTTTACTAAAGAACTCATTTCTTCCCTCATTGCAGCTATCCAATGCTTTGAATTCTTTCCCGTCACAGCATCAATGTAATTTGTGGGTTCTTGCTCAAGTTCTTCTCCTACTTGTAAAGCATAGGCAACAATATCAGCTTGAGCAAACCTCTTAGGAGCTTTTATTTCTCTTCTAGCTCTATCTCTACTAAGCAAATAGTCTTGCAACTCTTCAGCACCATTTTCAGAATTTTCATCTTGATCAAGATGAGTTTCTTGCATGTCTTGCTACCCTTCACCATGCTCCACATCATTATCATGTGTCTCCTCTTCTGTTTCTGAATTTTTTCAGCTCAACATCTTGAGACTTCATCTCAAACTCAAATTCAACAAGCTGAGATTTATCATACATACTACTCTTGTGACATGAGCTTTCATCTAATCCCAAAATTTCTTCTTCCTTGAAAAACACATCTCTGTTGATTATTGCTTTTCCAAGCTCAGGACACCATAATTTGTATCCTTTCACTCTAGAAGGATAGCCAAGAAACAAGCATTTGAGTGCTCTTAGTTGAAGCGTCTCTTGCCTAATGTGTGCATAGGCAGTTGCTCCAAACACTTTCAAGTGATCAAGACTTGGTACTCTACCAGTCCATACTTCTTGAGGAGTCTTCAGCTTTATTGTAGTTGAAGGACACCTATTGATTAAATAACAAGCAGTAGCAGCAGCCTCTGTCCAAAATCTTACAGGTAATTTAGCATTAAATAGCATGCATCTAACCCTCTCTAGAATGGTTCTATTCATTCTTTCAGCTAACCCATTTTGTTGAGGAGTACCCTTTACCGTTCTATGTCTAACCATACCATGTTCTTGACAATATTTGGTAAATTCTTCCCCACAAAACTCAAGACCATTATCAGTTCGAAGAAATTTTAGTTTCTTGCCAGTTAGATTTTCTACCATTATCTTCCAATGTTTGAATTTTTCTAATGTTTCATCCTTAGATTTTAGCATGTAAATCCATACTTTTCTACTGAAATCATCAAAAAAAGTAAGAAAATACCTGGCACCACTTAGTGATTTGGTCTTGGCTGGCCCCCATAGGTCTGAATGGACATATTCTAGGATGCCTTTGGTGTTATGCTCTGCTGCAGCAAACTTCACTCTAGTTTTCTTTCCAAAAACACAATGTTCACAAAATTTCAGCTCCGGTAGTTTGTGCTTTCCAAAGACACCTTGCTTTTCAAGAATCTTCAATCCTTTCTCGCTAACATGTCCAAGACGCATGTGCCATAAATCAGCTGCATTCACCTCTAATTTTGATGCTATTGCAGCTGCTGCAGAAATTGTTTCACCATTTAGAATGTATATACCATTCTTCTTGTATCCTTTCATGACAACCATGGCTCCTTTTAGGATTTTTAGAACACAATTTTCAGCCTTAGCTATGTAACCATTAGAATCTAACATGCCAACTGATATTAGATTCCTTTTCAAGCTAGGAACATGTCTTACATTTGCTAGTGTCCTCGTCATCCCATCATGAAGCTTCAATTTTATTTCTCCAATACCAGCCACATTGCAGGCCTCATTATTTCCCGTGAGAGCCTTCCCTTCATTTAATGGTTTGTAGGTGGAAAACCATGAGTTATTTAGGCACATGTGAAAGGTGCAACCGCTATCTAGAACCCAATCACCATGTTGTTCTAAATCTGTTACCATTAACACCTCTGAATCATCAAATCCTTGTGAAGCTACAGCTGCATTGCCACTCTCTTCATCTTTTGCTGCATCATTTTTCTTTCTACCTTTCCTATTAGGACAATTTCGTCTGATATGTCCCTCTTTGTTACAATGGAAGCACCTGAATTTACCTCTAGATTTAGATTTTGATCTACCATGGCTACCTTTAGCATTAAAGTTTCTTTTTTCAACTCTTCCTCTAGCAATAAGGCCTTCTCCAGAGTTGGAACTTTTTCCTTCAATCTTAAGATCTAATTCTTTTGAATGAATTGCAGTAATAACTCCTTCTAAACTTAGAGTATCCTTGCTAAACTTCAAAGTATCTCTAAGCTGGTCATATGTTTTAGGCAATGAGTTTAACAAAATGACAGCTTGATCTTCATCTTCTACTTTCACTCCTATATTCTCAAGATCTAAACTTATCTTGGTAAATTCATCTATATTTTCATCTACTGATTTAGATTCATCCATCCTAAATCCATGGAATTTTTGTTTTAAATAAATTCTATTAGGTAGAGACTTTACCATATAGATTTCTTCAAGCTTCTTCCAAATTGATGCAACCGTGGTTTCTTTGGACACCTTCCGAAGAACTTGATCTCCCAAGCTAAGAATGATTGTGTTCTTAGCATTCTTCTGAACTTTAGCCCATTTTTCTGGTGTTGAATCATCAGGCACTTTTTCTTCATCTTCTAAGGCTTCATCAAGCCCCATGTTTCCAAGCAATGCTTGAATCTTCATTTTCCATAAACCAAAATCTGTCTTGCCATCAAATTTTTCTATCTCCATTTTCTAGTTTGCCATTACAACTTCAAGATCTTCTCTCTCAGCAGAGAAACCTTATTTGTTTGAACCAAACCACCTTCAGATCTTTAACACTTAGCTTTGATACCAGTTGTGAAGAAATCTGGAGATAATTTGTGGCTAGTGTAGGTAGCTTGAAGCAGAAAATCTGGAAATTTTCTGTGCTCTCTTGCAAGCATACAAACTGAATTTAAGTGCAGAAACATAAACAAGAACACACCAGAATTTACGTGGTTCGATCCATGATCTACTCCACGGGAGGGATAGAAATGAATGCACTAGAGAGAATTTGGATTACACACTCTCCTCACTGTACTCTCAGCCTAGAACCACTCTAAGCTCTTTATTTTTTTTGCTTCTGTTTTCTCAATTTTTCTTTGCTAATTTTTATACTACTTACATGACCTGCTTTTTCTACATTTACTGCACATCATTAATAGCCTTTCTAGGTGGCTGACTATAAGTGTAAATACAGCAACCAAAAAATAGACAGCAAGACGGCTGCAGATAGACAGCAGAAAAATAGCAGACAGATAGCATACAGATAGCAATAAAACAGCATACAAACAGCAGCAAATCAGCAGCATGTTGCTGGTTGAGATGCAGTGGCTTGAGTCACAATTGCATCAAAATTTTACTTTTTTTTCGTATTTGGGAAAAAAAATGAGCGTTGCCATTAAAATGAATAGCTGTTTTCTTTTTTAAATAAAAAATTAGCAGTCATATATAAATTCTTATAATGTACACGAACTGAAAAAAATAGTTTGATTTTTGGACTATTCCTTCATTTTTGCCCAAAAGGAAATATTGTTGTTTAATTCTCGCACTCATAGAACAATAACATTAACAAAGACTCTATTCTTTAGATCAAAAGTAGCTACATTTCGGATATTCAAAAGATATCCTATATTAGATTTTCTAACTTGCGCACTAGACTTTCTTTGTCATAACTTTTACTGTCTAATTAAAGTAAAAAGATAGCAATTTTTTGGTTCTACATATAATAGATAATCAATAAGCCAGTCCAAAAGCAGATAAAAAGTTAATTGTCCAAATATATAAAAGCATCACCTAATTATAGAAGACACGTGCACAAGTGCTTTCATTATTATATAATCTACAAGCTGCTTCCTCGAATTTGAGAATAGGAGATAAATTTGTTATGACATTTTCTGTGATATCTAATTTTATAAAGTATGAAAATTCTAGCATAAAATTAAGAGATAAGTTTCCGCAAAAAAACTAATTATGAAGGAAAAAAGTCCGCATTAAACCAAATTAAAAGATAAATTTGTTAGAAAGGTTAATGGAAACTACAGAAGATCATCTATAAATTAATGCTTATGAAATTTATATATCCTTTTTTATTTACATAATCTTTTGTAGGATATACACAAAATTGCCTGATTTCATTGTGGATTAAAATCTAAATGAAAAATTTGTAATTTCAGTATTATTGACCCTTTTTTATAAATAATTATTAGGCACATCAAAAGTCCAAAATGTTTAACAATTAATCATAAAAACAAATAATTTAGAATAAGTGTTATAATTAATTGTTCAATTTAAGAATAACTGGAGGTAGATGAAAAATAAACTCATCATTACACGAACAAAGCCTTCAATATATGAAAGAACCAACTTCACAGAATAAGTCCATACCAAAGACATCTTAAAAAGACTAGATAATCTAGTATCTACCATTTTATTCCAACACATGTTATGGAGACAATCTGCAGTTTTTTGAAACCTTGGCATAGTTTTCCAACATCTGAACTTTGGAAACAGAAACAAAATCTAATTAATCTCAATCGAAAGTTCACAGATTCCACATCTCGTACATGCTTCTCCAGGAATTGCCACCTCCATCAACTTTCAAAAGTCTGAGAAGAAAAAGAAACTAATGAAAAAAAATTACAATAAGTAGCTACTCTAGAATACTGAAACTAGGGGAAAATAACAGCATATATAGTAGAGTGGATTGAGTGCGTACATAATTGGAACAAAAATTAGCTATGGTGTACCACTTAACTTACCAATTTCTTCTACCTCTAAATCTTGCAGAAAACCTTCCAGCCCTTGTCAATTGCTTCCTTTCAACAATTCTTACAAGCCATTGTGGTTTTCTTATGGCAAATACAATGTATCCCACAGACAAACCAATCACCAATCCACATCCATAACCCATCATAGCAATTTTCCAATCAAACCAGCTTGACGTATTGTCTTCTTCATCAAATGTTGGTGGACCCAACTCATGCTCTTTTTTCTTATCATAGCCACATTTTTTTGACAATGGCAATCCACAGAGCTCCAAGTTCCCTTCAAAGGAATCATTTTGAAAGGTATTGAACTGCTTTCCTTCAGGTATAGGTCCAACAAGTTGATTATATGAAAGATTTAACACGGAAAGATATGTGAGACTTATCAACTCTTTGGGAATCTCTCCAATAAGTTTGTTTGAGGAGAGATCTAACGACTCAAGCTCTGTCAAATTTTCTAACGAAGATGGAATGTGACCAGTAATCTTATTATGGGAAAAGTTGAGCACTTTGAGAGAAATAAGCTTCCCAAGTACTTTGGGAATTCCTCCTTCAAATAGATTGTCTGACAAATCAAGGACTGTCAAAATGGTTATCACTCGATCTATTTCTCTTTGGACTCCTTTAATCACCAAAGTCATTGAGTAACACTCAACACCAAAATAGGTGATATCTTGTATATATGCCACATGATCAATATCAAAGGGACTCTGCATCATAGCCTTAAAACTATCAAAATACGTTGTTGGTAAATGACCACTGAATCGATTGTTGGAGAGGTCAAGTATTCTCAACTCAGAGAAGGAGAATGTTGCATTTGAAAAGCCAATGGGACCATGAAATCTATTAGATCTCAATACAAGAACTTGCAATTTTGGAAGAGAAGCTAACCAATAAGGAAATGTGTCATTAATATTATTATCGCCAACATCTAAAACTTCCAATGAGCTGCAATTATCAAAAGAGTGAGGTAATGGTCCTTCCAATTGATTGCCATTAAGATTAAGATATTTGGTATCACTCATTGCCAATGATTGAGGAATGTTGCCCTGTAAGTTGTTCATCCAAAGGTCCAAGTGTAAGAAATGATTATTCTTTCCTAGGCATTGTGGAATTGTTCCACTCAAGGAATTATTAGACAAGATAAGATGTCCTATAAAGCTCAAATTGCAGAACATTGAAGGAATCTGTCCAGACAGTTTATTGTTTGAAACTGAAAAGAGTGCCAATGAAGTTGGTAGAGACAAGAGTTGTTCTTCAGGATTTTCTACTTTTGGTGGAGTTTGCTCAAAACTTGCCAGAAGATTGTTAGAGAGATCCAAATAGACTAAACTTGGCCAAAATCCCAACTTAAACAGTGAAACTTCGCCAGAAATTCTGTTATTAGAAAGCTTTAAAACCCCCAAATGTTTTGTGTTCCTTAAAAAAATTGGGAAGTCAGTTAAGTTGCAAGAGGAGCAGTAGAATTGTGAAAGGTTGGGCAAAGAAAAGTTGGTAGTAAATGACAATTGGCTGTTACGTGAAAGGTCAAGAAATTGGAGGTTCTGCAGCATCGAGAATGTGTCTGGTTCCAAAATGCCACTCAAGTTGTTTGATGAAAGGTCGAGTTCAACAAGATCCACAAGTTCAAACTTGGTTCTTGGAATTGGACCTGCGAATCTATTGTTTTGGAGTTCTATAGACTGCACAAATGGTAGAGTAAGTAACCAAAATGGTATTCTACCACTAAGAAAATTATGGGAAAAATCGATTTCAATTAGATGCGAAAGACCACTTACCTCACGAGGAATGTGACCAGTAAATTGGTTTTTTCTGAAGAGTAATCGACGAAGTTGTGGGAGGCTGAAAACTGATGATGGCAATTGACCACTGAAGTTGTTACCTGAAAGTGATAAAAGAGTAAGTTTGCTGAGGTTACCAAAAACATCTGGAAGTTGTCCTGAAAATGCGTTACCGCTCAGTCCTAACATGGTAAGCTCCCCAAGGTTACAAATAGATGTGGGGATTTGACCGGCAAAATCGTTGTGTGATAAGTATAAAGATCTGATTCTTGTGAGATTCCAAAGTGATGTTGGAATGGACCCTTTGAAGTTGCATTTAAAAAGAAACAACTCGTTTAGGTATTTAAGACTGCCGATTGTTTCTGGTATTTCTCCTGAGAAACTTGTGTGTGAGAGAGCCAACAAAGCAAGGGGACCACTCCAGTTGGAGTTTGGTAAATTACCTGTGAGCAAGTCATTGCGAGACAAATATAGCCGCTGGAGAAAAGGAAGCTGGAAAACATCATCTGGAAACCTACCTTGTAGGTAGGAATCTTTAAGACTAAGAGATATCAAGGAAGAGGACAAATTCACCAAGGAACAGGGGGAAGCTGAAGACAAGTTCACATGGTCAAGATGAAGATATCTTAATTCTGTGAAGTTTTGCAACATCTTACTAAAACTCTCTTGGGGTATTTGTAGTTCGAATACTTCTAAACTATGACCAAAACCATAATAAGCATAATAATAATCAGAACAGAGATCAAGTGAAACAAGCTTAGATAGGTGAGAGATCTCAACGGGAATTACGCCCAAGAAATATGAGAAAGAAAGATTAAGATGTGTCAGTTCCCTGAACTGACCAAACTTGGATGAGAAATGGGATCCATCGAAATCATTATCAGCAAGATTGAGCTTCTGAAGATGATGGAGGAGGAAGAGGCTGCTGTTGTCATCAATGGTGCCAAAAAGGCAACTGGAACTAAGGTCAAGGCCAACAACATGGCCAGTGAAGGTATCACAAGTGACCCCATCCCATGAGCAGCAATCTCTATTCTTCGTCCAGGACTTTGTCCTAGGATAACCATCATAGCAATCAGAAGCATCAAGGGAGTTATTGAAATGGAGTAAGGCAAAGCTTTGTTCAGGAGAGCAGAGTTTCTTGGCTGGTAGAGGATAAGATAAGTTAAAAGATGATGATGATGATGAAAGAACAGCTTGAAAATGCATGAACCAGAACAAGAACAAGAGGTGACAAAATGACCCAAACATCATCTCTCTATTTTTACTAGAAACACAAGATAGGGAAAGCTGGCTGCATATGCGTTTGATAATCTCTCGTTATATGTATATATACATACACTGCGAGGTCGATAGACGTCCCCTGTTGAATAAATACAGTTAATCGGCATGAATCACATGGCCACCACCTTTTCTTTCTTTTGGTCTCAATTTGATTTTTATTCTTCAAAACATGATAAATTTTTAGTTTCTTAATATGCAATCATTAACCCCAGTTCAAAAGCAGATTTAAGAAAAAAAAAAGTTAATAAAAGCACTTATGACGTTTATGTTAAGCAACAGATTGAGCCCTTTTTTATTATTAGTTTATCATACACTCAAAACACATTTAAGGATTAGAGTAATGCTACTCATACAAACTACTTATACAAACTCGCACATACAAACTGATGTGGCATCCCTATGTGATCGCCACATCACCTATGTTAATTAATATCATTTATTATTAATATATATTTATCAAATCACTAAATTTATTTATCAAATCATATTATGTCATGTCAGTTTGTATGAGTAAATTTGTATAAGTAGTTTGTAAGAGTAGCATTACTCTAAGCATTAAAAACATGACTCTCTTTGGGCTCCTTGAAAATGTAACATTTCGTCCCCTGGGGTTTTAGTTTTTTAATATGCAATCAATAAATTAGACCAAAACCAGATTAATTAAGTTAAATTGATTTGTCCTTTTAGTAGAAGATGGGCACCATGTGCTTTCAGTTTATTAACTTCTCTCCGCTTACTCTGGAGAAAATTTATGCTTTTCTTTGTCGCCTTCCAAAATATTAAACATCACGCTCTATAATAATATTATATATGTTATTATATTTGAACATTTATATGTTACAAGCATCTTTGATTACTTTTTGATATAATATGTTCATATATAGCCTTATTTCTATAATAGCTTCTTAATATTGCTTCCATTATAACCTTTAGAGAGAGTATTGATAGAGATTTAGCGGGGGAGAAATTGATCATGCAAGAATAATTATTGGGTACTGTAGAATATCTTAATTAGAATCACTTTTCTCAGTTAGCATAAATAGAAAAAAAAATTATTTCATCATTGATTTCTAATGAATTTAGCATATTGTTATAAAAATAATTATTTCGTAATAAATATAAAGTTTAATACAATAAAAGTGGTGGAGTTTAATGGAATATAATAAGTATTTTAATAATATATATTAGTAAAGAAGAAGATGAAATAATTGGGTTGGGGGGCTGTGAGGAACCGATAAGAAAAGAAGAGAAATTGGCGAGGAGAAGAGAAAAACCAAATAAAGGAAATGAAAGCATGCAAAACGAAATGGAGAAAAGAAGCCATACTATAATCTATCTTATTGATGTAGTTTAGCCTGGATCTACTTTACTTTCATGCCCTTAGTTCATTGTGCCCTCACAATATCTAACCTAATTATGGTAAAAACACTTTTTTCTTTAATTATTATAAGTTCATTGCCTAGTTTGATTCTTAATCTTAAATATCAAATCTTTGTAAATTATCATTTAGTAATTGTATTTATTTATTAATAATATTATCTATAATCTGCAATGATATTTTTCCTATAATATACAATCAAACTTTAGTGATTCAAAAAGGGGGTTTTTTTTTTTTTTAAAAACATCTATGAATCTTCTAAATATAGATTGCCTTATAAATTTTGAAATCATTCAATTAATACTCAAAGTGGACATCTTAAGCTTTGTGCGTGTGTGTGCATGTATGTGTTTTTTTTTTTTTTAATTATAAATTTTAAAATTGTAGAGTAGAGTACTTAAATGAAAATGAAAACGAACATGAAACTTAAACGAGGGTTTGGGAATTAAAGGGGAGGGAAGAAAGGGGTAAAATGGTAAGTAAAGATGAGAACGACGCAAACAAAATAATCATATACACTGGGTTAACGGCAAGTCAGTTGGAATATTAAATATATATATATATATACGCTAAGCTTTATAAATTTTGAAATTATTCAATTAATATTCAAAGTGGACATCTTAAGCATCGCGGGTGTGTGTGGGTGTATGTGTTTTCTTTTTCAATTTTAAATTTGTGTAGAGTAGAAAACTTAAAAGAAAAAGAAAATGAACTTAACAAGGGTTTGGGAATTAAAGGGAAGGAAGAAAGGGGTAAAATGGTAAGTAAAAAGGAGAACGACGCAAACAAATAATCATGGACATATGGACTTCATATTTAATCAAAATATAATGTAAAATGAAGTCACGCAGCATTGAACTGTCAATCAAATATGCTAATTCCGTCACTGGTCTTGTGGTTTCCATTCATAGTAATAAATAAAGAGAGTCGTTATGTTACCTTGGACAATCACATATCCAGAATAACAAAATCTTTATAAAATAAAGAGAACACATTTATAGTAAAATCAAATTATATGAAATAAAGTAGAAACAATTTTTTTCTTTTTCTTTTTTAATTAAACTTTGATTGATACGAGGATAAACAATAATACTATACTTATAATATTTATACAACATAAATTTTACAACATGAAGTAACATCCTCAGTGATAAAATTTCATTAAAAATATAATTTCCCTCATCTATTTTTCTTTTTTTCTTCCAATGAATTTCGGTCATATAAGCTGTCACGTCATATTGTAGAATATACGTTACATAAATATTATAGGTCATGTTTGGCACGCAACATTGTATAGTATTATTTTTAATAATTGCATTGCATTGTATTGTATTGTATTAATCAATGCTATGCATAATATAGTGGATGTTTGGTAAAACATTACCTTGTACTATTTTTTTATACTATACTATACTATGTTTATGTTTGGAGTATTTTTAAATTGTATTATATTATCTTTCATTTCAAAAATTAACAACATATTATTAAATAAATTAAATATTATTTTTATACCAAATTAAATAAAGTAAATACTAAATAAAATAATTATAACCTACAATTATAAAAATATATAATCTTCCTTATATTTAATTAAATTCATATTGTCCTAATTAATATAAAAAAATTATATTATAAAAATAGTTTTCTTGTGTCACAAAGTACAGTCTATAACCAAAAAAAAAAAAAAAGACTTGTTCCATTTATATTAAATTCATATTGTCCTAATTAGATCAAAATCAAAAATATAATTTTTTTATTTTACACAAAATTATTATTGTATATAAGGGTTTTCTTGTATTTTAAAATTAAAGAGAAAATATATAATGATTTATTAATTTAGTGTAGTGCGGGGCAATGCGGTGGTTTTTCTCTGCATTAAACAATATAATACATGTTACATTAAATTATGCAGTGTATTATTTAGTACAATGTAAAGTTTGTTTCAAACATTAGTACTGTATAATGCAGAGTTTTTATACAGTATAATGTGGGCTGCCAAACATGCTCTATAAGTCTAACATTATTCTTAGACAAAACTCTACGCTTACTAGAAAAATAAGTGCATTTTTTTAACCACGTTTATGATTATCTTACGTCAAGGGACCTTAAAATCGGCCTTCAAATCCGACCCGAATTGACCGACCTTAAAATTGATGTTTCTCTTCTGACTTGGACATAATATGCATTAATTACGTCAAGGGATATACTATATTATATCAACGCAGACCAATGAACCGACCTCTTTATATTTGGCCCCATCTTATCATCCCAAATCTTTAAACAATAAAAAGAAAAAAAATTATACCGAAAGCAAATTAAATTATGTGAAATAAGTAGAAGCAATTTTTTCCTCCTTTTTTATTTTTTTTTAATTTAATTGAACTTGATTGATATTAGGACAAAACTTACGTGATGACAATCGATTCTCAAATTTAAGGACGAAGGAGTAGATGAACATAAACTCATTATTGATCAAGAGATTACTTGGCCCCATCTTATAATCACAAATGTCCATCATTGTAGCCGTCCAGTAATCCTGATCTTCATGCCAAGAGATTGAAGAAACAAGGCAAAACAATAAAATTTGGGAACAAATAGTAAATCCACCAACAAGAATCCACGATCCATTGATCAAGCAAAGAGATTGATCTTTCAGTGGGAGACTGGGAGTGTGGGACCATTCAAATTTATGCTAAATGATGCAACTTTGCTTCGATGAATGCACTTTCTTTCTAAAAAAGAAAAAGTATTAATAAATAGTACACCCAATCTTAAGACCCAATGCAATGGCAAAATCAAAGCCAAAAAATCTATGATGCTCAAGCTTGGTGGGACAGTCTCTGAAGACCTGCTCCATGTTAGGAGTCTGAGTCTCCTTCAATTGACGGCAAGCAACTTCAAGAGCCAAATCTATAGAATTTCTTTGTTACAAAGTAACCAGCCATAGTGCCTTGGTACAGTAGCACGGCGGCAACAACACGCACAAAGATGTGGGGCCAAATTCTTCCAATGATCTCATAAACTTTGAGTGCCTGTTGTCAAAGAACTAAACTTATAGACGAGAAATCACTGTCTTGAAATTCACAGCGCACATCATATACTGTTTTAGATCTATACGCACGCATTGTGCTATTAAGAAAGTTGTGCCATTCTTAAAGCACATCATGACAAAAGAAGATTTAAAACTGCTGACGCTTTCTAGTTATCATCCTTCTAATGGAAAAAATAATTACCGAAGAGAACATAAGAATAGTCTAGCACTAGAGATGACAAAGCTTGCAAGAAATAAGAAAGCACATAAGATGGACTGAAAATTCAAAGTGATTGAATGCAGTGAAATGCAGCTGGGTAGCATATTAGTAATCAGTTTTTTTTTTTTAAGGTATATATAAAATGGTTAATATTTCAACTTTCTAAAGAGTCATCATGGATTTTGACTCCTGGAAAAGGGGCAGAATGCTTCAAGTCACCCACTATGAAGCTATTTGACTCGTGGAAGAGCGGAAGAAGACCTCCCAAGTCTCCCTCTATGAAGCTATGTGACTCGTGGAAGAGGGGAAAAGGACCTCCCAAGTCTCCCACTATAAAGCTATAATTGTGATAAATTAATAATGATAATCGCCAAGCCATTGGGGAGAATCTTTTAGTCTTTAGGTCCTTTATATGTGTAATATCCAGAATTTGGAGATTTTCCAAATAGCTAGGCTCAATATGATGACCCTATCCGTGGGGTTAAAATGCTAATCCAAAAGGGGAAGCCCTTTGGAAATTTTTCACTTTGTATCAGTCAAAGTCTTTAAAATCATCAGTTCATGAGCCATGTGATTCTATGAGTCTTTTGTACAGAATAAATATTTTAAATTTCCAGGCCCTTTCCATATTTGGAAAGAATGGGTCCTTGAATGTAGGAATTGGAACAGAGAAGCTGAAGTCTCCTTTCAACCATATATATATATATATATATATATATATATATATATATATATATAACTATTATGAATCATTAGCTCACTAAAAGCTGAGAGGCCCAAAACCAATATCTCACTGTCCAATGTCATCGATCTCATATAAATTTGATTGAAATAGTTGAACCAAAATAAAGATTAATCGAAATGCATGGTTAAACCAAGGAAGGGCTAATTGATACTTTTATTATATATGTATCCTTACTATTTTCTTAAATAATAGCACATTAATAATTTAAACATATATATTTTCTCCACTGTAATGTAGTTTTCTATTGAATAACAATGTTTTAAAAAAGAAAAAAGAATGAATTGATTTGAAGTTGTGCTAGTTTGTAATCAATGTAAACGCAATGGGTTTGAGTTATATAAACCCCAAAACCCTCTCAACAACTCTTATCTATGTGTACTCAATATTTATTTTTTAAAAATAAATATATAATTAATCATCTAAAATAATATGAATATATTGTGATAGACTACGGATCGTACAACCAAATTCCATCCAAGAATCAAACAATACCAATAAAGATATTAATCACAGCAAATAATAACAAGCAGAAAATATAATCAAGAGACGACACCAAGAATTATAGTGGTTCGACAAATTATGCCTACATGCATCCACTTTGAAAGACTGTAGAGAATTATTTCACTATAAAGAAACAAAATTACAAGGCTTGCAATACTCTCTTACACCAAGAAACACTTTTTTCTTAGCCATCATGTTTTCCCAGAAATCATACAAGAGAATATTCAGAAGTCTCTCACAAAATAAACAAAACAGTCTATTTATAGTTTTCAGTCGATGTACAATAACCGTCTCTGGTGCAGCAGCACCAAACACTTGGCATGGGAGCGCCAACTCTCTGCCTTAACAGGTTTGCGTGTTCTTCGCGTTGGCGCAGCGGCATGGACCACCTAGCACAGGAGCGCGAGGTCTCTGTCTGCAAGCCATCTGACAATGCCTTAGAAAAATCTATAGATAGGCAATTATTGTAAAACATTGATACTTTACGAAGATGTGAACTGGCCTTCAAAAGATAATCTAAACTGAAAGTCTTGATGAGTCTAAATTCAAGCTCCCCTGGTATAGCATCTCATCTATGCCCTTCCAAAAGCTATTATCTTGTACAATGATCTCAAAGCCTTGAAAAGGGAAAAGGACAAACCAAGTTTGATAGCAAGAAACTACAATTCCAATAAGTAAATTAATATGTTTTTAAGTAATCGATAAGAAACTGATGTTGAAATTAGAAAATATATTAGAACAAACTAATAATTTTGTTGAACGCAGTAAAACCTATACTTGAGCTATATAACAAATCGAAAACATACCATTAGAAGCATCACTTGCGCTTATCAATTTATTCTTCCTCTAAACCTTCCCCCCAACCTTCTCACCATCATTGATTGCTTCCTTTCGACCATGCTTGCAAACCATTGTTGTTTTCTTGTTGTTTTCTTGTCTCAAATACAATATATCCTATAGAGAAACCAATTACCAATCCACAGCCATAACCCATCATCGTGGCTTTCCAATCAAACAGGCCAGCTCAAAGTATCATCTTCTTTAGGGAATTTAGTTGGTTGCAATGGTTTTTGTGGCTTGTTACTGCCAAATTTTTTTTGACAATGGCAATCCACGCAACCCAAATTACCCATGTAGGAATCACTTTGAAATGAATCAAATTGCTTCCCCTTAGGTATAGGTCCCTTCAGCTGGTTGTGTGAAAGGTTTAGCATTGCAAGAGATGTAAGTCTTGCTAACTGCAAAAGAATATCTCCAGAAAGCTTGTTTGAGGACAGATCTAACTTCTTGAGCTCTGTCATATTTTCAAATGATGATAGAATATGGCCTGTATGCTTATTTTGAGAAATGTTGAGCATTTTGAGTGAATTAAAGTTTCCAATTCCTCCTGGAATTCCTCCTTCAAACAGGTTGCCAGACAAATCCATAGCATTCAAAAAGGTTAATATTCGATCTATGCCTCTGATGACTCTTTTGATGAGCTCATGCATGACATGCATGAGTTCTAGAATTCTGCTGAGCTCATGCATGACATGCATGGCTTCCAGAATCCCTCCCATGTGAATGCATTTAGAGTCAAATTTGTTAGGCACCCCCAATTTTGAAAATCAAAGGAAGTAGCCAAATTTGATTTGAATTTGTATGCAGAATTTTTCCTATAAATATGGGACGAATTCTGCCTTGTTTAAGCATCACAGAGATTCCAGAGAGAGTCCAGAGTCTAAACCAGAGAGTTTAGGATTGAGAGAGAGAGCCAGGAGAGCTCCAGAAATTTTAGGGGAGTTTTTGTATAATTCTTGTACATTAATTTTCTCTGTTAATACAAGTAATTTTTCTCCCAAATTCTGTTCTGAGTTGATCATTACATCCCAACAAGTGGTATCAGAGCCTCGTTGAGCTCCTGGAACGTCAGAACAGAAAGGAAAAATTCAGAGAAAATTTGTCCCCTGTTTCTGGAAAATTTCGATTTTTCGGAAAGTCATCGAATTTCGAATTTGAAGTGTCCAGTGTGTTCGTGACGACGTCCTGATCATTCTGCAATTTTCCGGCGACCGATCCGACATCCAGAGACGCCGCACGCGCCGCACGCGCCTCCGACCTGGTCTGCGAGTGGGCGTCACTCGCCCCACGCGCTGCACGCGCCATTCCAAGGAAGAAGACGACCACGTCAGCGCCGCGTCATCAGCCACGTCAGCGACCTTTTCGCCACGTCAGCAAGCCACGTCAGCAGATAGCCACGTCAGCAAGCCACGTCAGCCGGACACGTCATCTCGCCACGTCATCAAGCCACGTCAGCACTGTGGACCCCATATGACACGTCAGCAGGCCACGTCAGAGCCACGTCAGCACTGTGGACCCCATCTGACACGTCAGCAAATCGTGGAAAATTACATTTTGGCCCCTGTATTTCCGGGTAATTACATTTTGACCCCCTGAGTTTATGAAATTTACATTTCAGTCCCTAGGAAATATCAGTTTGGCCCCTGTAGTTCTGGAGAATAACTTGTGCCCCCTTTTAGTTTCTGAAATTTCAGTTTAGCCCTTAAGAAATTTCAGTTTAGTCCTTAAAGTTTCCAAGCTTAGTATTTATTGTATAAAAAGAATTTTTGAGCCCCGGAAGAGGCTATTCCACCTAATTTGACCGTTCCGGACGTAACGGTGGGCTCGGTTTTTTGAAATTCAATTTCCATTTTAGTGAATTAATTATTCTAAAATGGAAGAATCATCCGGAGCCATGATAAAATTGACTGCTACAAATTACACACTATGGAGACCCAGGATGGAGGATCTCCTTAGTTGTAAGGACCTATATGACCCTATAGAATTTGAAGGGCAGAGACCTGAGACAGAAAAAGAGGCAGAGTGGAAGAAAATTAACAGAAAATGCATCGGTCAGATCAGACAATGGATCGATCATAGTGTCTTCCACCATGTAGCCAAAGAAACAGATGCATATACTCTATGGAAAAAATTAGAGAGTATGTATCAAGCCAAGTCAGCACGGAACAAAGCCATCCTGATGAGACGGCTTGTGAACTTGAAGTTGCGGAGCGGAACTCCTGTAGCAGAACATACAAGTGAGTTCCAGAACTTGGTGAATCAGTTGACAGCAGTCGAGTTACAGCTTGGAGACGAAGAACAAGCACTTCTACTTCTCAGTTCCCTTCCAGATTCATGGGAGACACTAGTGGTCTCCATCAGTAATTCAGCACCCGGAGGCAGACTTACCCTATCAATGGTTAAGGATGCCTTAATGAACGAGGAGGCAAGAAGAAAAGATGCAGGCGCCAGTCAAGATGAAGCCTACATCACAGAGAATCGAGGAAGACAGTCTCGAGGTGAAGACTGGAGAAGAGGTAGAAGCAAAAGCAGAGGCAGATCAAGGGGCAGGTCATCAGATGGGCGGAGACCCACATACAAGTGCTACAACTGTGGCAAAGAGGGACATTTGAAGAGAAATTGTCGCAGTCTTCGGAAGCAGAACCAGGAGAGTTCACAGGCACAAAGCAGCGAAGAACCACGAGTTACAGTGGTAGAAGATGTAACCATCTGTGCAGAAGAGACGTGCTTCCACACAGCGGACCAAGGAGTAGAATGGGTCATTGACACAGCAGCTTCCTGCCACGTCACTCCTTGCAGAGAAATCTTCACCACGTACAAAGCAGGAGACTTTGGGATAGTGAAGATGGGAAACAACAGCACCGCCAAAATCATGGGAATTGGTGATATTCAATTCCTAACGAACGTCGGATGCAAAATAACTTTGAAAGACGTTCGTCATGTGCCAGATCTTCGACTCAACTTACTCTCGGTAAAAGCCTTTGATCAGCAAGGTTATGAGAGTTGCTTCACCAACGGTACATGGAAGATGTTGAAAGGGGTCATGGTGGTTGCTCGAGGTAAATTATGTGACAATCTTTACAGGACTCATGTAAAGATAAACGGAGAGAACCTTCATGTAGCAGAGCACATGGTACCTCTAGATTTGTGGCATAAAAGGCTCGGTCACATGGGTGAAAAGGTTTTATCAACCCTTCAGAAAAAGAAGCTGATCACTGTTTCCAAGGATGCAGCGTCTCATCCTTGCGACTATTGTTTGTACGGGAAACAACGGAGGGTGTCATTCAGCTCCTCATCAGTGAAGAAATCAAAGCTATTGGAGCTAGTACACAGTGATGTATGCGGACCTCTCGAAGTCGAGTCCTTAGGCGGTAAAAGGTATTTCTTGACCTTTATTGATGATGCATCTCGGAAAGTGTGGGTGTATTTCCTCAGGACGAAGGATGAAGTTCTGGAGAAGTTCAAGGAGTTTCACGCCATGGTAGAACGTGAAACGGGTAAGAAATTAAAATGCCTTCGATCAGATAACGGAGGCGAGTATACCTCCAGAGAGTTCAATGCCTACTGTCGAAGATATGGCATTCGACATGAAAGAACAGTCCCACGCACACCACACCACAATGGAGTGGCCGAGAGGATGAATCGAACCATCATGGAACGAGTCAGAAGCATGCTCAGATTGACTAAGTTACCCAAGCCATTCTGGGGGAGGCAGTTTGCACCGCCTGTTACTTAATCAACAGAGCACCATCGGCACCACTGAACTTCGATATTCCAGAAAAGGTATGGTCTAACAAAAAGCCCTCCTATAATCATTTGAAAGTGTTTGGTTGTTTAGCTTTCGTATATGTATCCAAGGAGCTCAGACAGAAGCTCGATGCAAGAACTGTTCCATGTATCTTCATCGGTTATGGAGATGAAGAATTCGGATACATATTATGGGATCTCAAAGAAAAGAAAGTCATCCGGAGCAGAGATGTCGTATTTCACGAAGACCAAACATATGAAGACGCTGAAAAGACAACAATATCTACAAATCCTACTAGCAGTGCCCCAGATATTGTTGCAGATTCTACCCCAACACCAAATGCTACAAGAAATGACGAGGTACTAGACGAAATTCCAGAAGCAGATCAGGAGGAAGAAAATGAAGAGATTGCTGAGCCGGGGGTGCCACAATCACCTATAGAAGCTGCTATACCTCCTGGAAATGAAGAACCTCAGCTACGACGATCTGAGCGAGGTCGGATTCCGTCGAGGAGATATCCGGAATCAGAGTACACACTGCTTACTGATGAGGGGGAGCCAGAAAGCTTTCATGAAGCTTTATCTCATCCAGACAAAGACCGATGGCTGCATGCAATGCAAGATGAGATGAATTCTCTAGAGAAGAACAAAACTTATGAACTGGTCAAACTCCCAGACGGAAAGAAGGCACTGAAGAACAAGTGGGTATTCAAGCTCAAGAAAGATGGAACAGGAAAGGTGATAAAGCACAAAGCCCGATTGGTGGTAAAAGGATTCCTTCAGAAGAAAGGAATTGACTTTGATGAAATATTCTCACCGGTGGTAACAATGTCCTCAATCCGCGTCATCCTCGGATTAACAGCAAGTCTTGATTTGGAGCTTGAACAGATGGATGTGAAGACAGCATTTCTTCATGGAGACTTGCTTGAAGAAATCTACATGGAGCAGCCAGAAGGGTTCGAGGTTCCAGAAAAAGAACACCTCGTGTGCAAGCTCAAAAGAGTTTGTATGGCCTCAAACAAGCACCAAGGCAATGGTACAAGAAGTTTGACTCCTTCATGGTGAGTCATGGGTACAAAAGAACCGCTGCAGACCAATGCGTCTACTTTCAGAAACTTCCAGGTGGAGACTTTGTTGCATTAATGTTATATGTGGACGACATGTTGATCTTCGGAAAAGATGCAACAAGAATAAAGCAGCTGAAGAATGAACTATCAAAAACCTTCGATATGAAGGACTTGGAACCAGCTCAGCAAATCTTGGGAATGTACATTCGTCGAGACAGGAAACAAAAGAAATTATGGCTGTCTCAAGAAAAATATGTTGAACGTGTGATCCAAAGGTTCAACATGGATATTGCCAAGCCAGTTAGTGTACCACTGGCTAATCATTTCAAGCTGAGCAAGAGATCATGTCCCTCATCCAAGAAAGAGATAGAGGACATGGCATCGGTACCCTATTCTTCTGCTGTAGGAAGTTTGATGTATGCCATGGTGTGTACAAGGCCAGATATTGCTCATGCTGTAGGAGTCGTGAGCATATTTCTTTCCAATCCAGGGAAAGAACATTGGGAGGCAGTCAAGTAGATTCTCAGATACCTTAAAGGTACTTCGAAGATATGCTTGTGTTACGGGGGAACTGATCCAATCTTGGAAGGCTATACAGATTCAGATATGGCCGGCGAACCTGACAGTAGGAAATCTATATCAGGTTTTGTTTACACTTTTGCAGGGGGAGCTGTCTCATGGCAGTCAAGACTACAGAAGTGTGTTGCGCTATCCACGACAGAGGCAGAATACATTGCCGCAGCGGAAGCTGGAAAAGAAATGTTGTGGCTGAAGCGATTTCTCCAAGAACTTGGGATTGAGCAAAAGGAATACAAAGTACACTGTGACAGTCAAAGTGCTCTGGATTTGAGCAAGAATTCAGTGTATCATTCTCGAACGAAGCATATCGACATCCGTTATCATTGGATACGAGAGGTGATGGACAAGCAACTGTTAAAACTAGTGAAGATCCATACTAAAGAGAATCCAGCCGACATGTTAACAAAAGTGGTCACCAGAGACAAGCTAGAACTATGCAGAGACATAGTTGGATTAGAAGCTGTCTAATTACTTTTGTTGTTACTCCCTTTTCACATGGGATGGAGGGGGAGAATTGATGAGTTCATGCATGATATGCATGAGTTCTAGAATTCTGCTGAGCTCATGCATGACATGCATGGCTTCCAGAATCCCTCCCATGTGAATGCATTTAGAGTCAAATTTGTTAGGCACCTCCAATTTTGAAAATCAAAGGAAGTAGCCAAATTTGATTTGAATTTGTATGCAGAATTTTTCCTATAAATATGGGACGAATTCTGCCTTGTTTATGCATTTACAGAGATTCCAGAGAGAGTCCAGAGTCTAAACCAGAGAGTTTAGGATTCAGAGAGAGAGCCAGGAGAGCTCCAGAAATTTTAGGGGAGTTTTTGTATAATTCTTGTACATTAATTTTCTCTGTTAATACAAGTAATTTTTCTCTCAAATTCTGTTCTGAGTTGATCATTACATCCCAACATCGCTTACATAATTTCTCCATTCAAAATTTAAAAGATTTTTTTTGCAAAATAATAATTATCCTCCTAGATAATTATTTTATTTAAATTTAAAAATTAATACTTTTGAAAATTAAAAATAATAATTTTATCTTTTCTAGATAATGATTCCATTCAAAATTAAAAAAAATAAAGATCAAGATAATATTACTATCAAGATATTTAAAAGTAATTATTTTTTAAAGATAATGATCATATTTAAACTAAATTGAAGCAAGTCAATCTACAATTTTATTATTTGAACTATTTTCTTTGGATCGAAACCCTCAAAGTGGGTTTAAACTTTAATATTTCAAACAATAGAATTTATTTTTTTAATAATTCGGAAAGAAATTCTATAACAAATAAAACACTAACCACAAAATGGTTTCAACTATATTTAATATCGAATAGAATAGTTATGGAAAAGTGAAAATATTTAAGTCAATTTTAAATTTTAATTGAATTTTAATTTTAGTAAAATAAAACAATTAGGAAAGAAATACAATTGAATAGAAACCTTACGCAAATTTTTTGGGGGCCTTCCAAAATGCGGAGCGCTCTGAAATAGATCATTGAATTTTAATTATATTTTATACTCATACACTAGCATAAAGCGTATTCTCTTATAGAACTTTGAAGTGAAAATTGTTTTTTTTAACTTGTCTCACTTAAAATTTTGCTGACTTTATTCATCAATTACGAGAAAAAAAATGCCCTGAATTGTGTTCTCTTTATTTCTTGAAGACAGCACGCATGGTTTATATTTCCCCATAGATGAAAATAAGATGAGAATCCAAGTGTTTGTGTTGCTCTCAGTAAGAGTAATTAACAATTCATGCTTTTACAATTTCCTTAGCTACTCCCTTATTTTATATTGGAAACCTTTTGATAGAGATGCAACCAATTTTTTGCATGTTCGGTTTTCAAAGTGACACTAATATTTTTTTCTTTTGTTATAAATTGTCTAGTTCAGCTTTGAAAAGTATCCCTTTCTTATATACTGTGGCAACATTACGGTTTTTATCCATGATTTGATAAACATTTGATATATAGACAAATTCTACAACACTTTTTTTAATAGACTAAAATATTGAAACAAGAAACGCATGTACAAAACAAGTAAACATATATATAGTCAAATACAATAAGTCTAGTATAAGCTATAACCATATCCTGACTGCTTGCCAATGATATAGGAAATCAATATAAAAGGAAACCCAAATCTTAATTAAGGACAAAAGATCAATATGGTCGCTACACAGATATTTCCACAGTTGAAGTTGAGGATTCTACTCATACTCTTCCAAACTGATCCATTGCTTTAACTGAGCACTGGTTACATCTGCTAATATCACAAGTAGCCAGTTGATCCTCTCAGCGCCTTTTCCATTTATAATTAGTACAAATACCTTTTCAGTTGCCTCTTCAATTTCTTAGAAAGAGTCCAAGAGAACACAAATCCTATAAAAACAAAAAGAATAATAACTTGCTAAGCAGATGATCATGGGGTGATAGCTAGCTATATATATATATATCGCCAGTGAACTGAGCAAGACAAATGGGAAAGATTGTAATGGTGATTAGTATTTTCTAGGCTTTGCTTCATGTTCCACTACTGGAAGGTTCCGTAAATGGATGTAGGGTGACATCTTCTAATTTGTGTCTAATAAGCTGGTTTATTTTTGTGGGAAAGTGGAGAGTGGTTGAATTAGTAATCCTTTTCATAAGAGTGGGAAATCTTCAGTTTTTCAGTAACCATTAATCAATAAAATTCAATAGTTAAGATGATTGATAAGTTGATAATATTAAATACAACTTTTTAACTGTTTAATATCAATAATTGGATTTGGTAAGATCATAGGTCTTAAATTTGTGCAAAAGATCCCCCCAAATTTGTATGTGAAATTATGATGATTGGTCATAGGGACCCTAAAAGGCATCGCAAGTGGATAAAATTTAAGGATGGATTGCCAAAATGAATTGGGCATTGAAAATTTGTGTATCATGACTTTGTTTGAGACTCAACCACATTCCACGGTGTGTTTGGTATCATGTAGTATTTGGTATCACGTAGTATCTGACAATGTTAGAAAATTTAATAGTGGGTGTCTCCTGTTGTACAGGATTATAGAATGCAAATTTAGAAAAACTCAACCATATTTCAAATTAAGAGCCCCTCTAATTTAGGTCATTTTGTGAAATTTCTCTACATTCTAAACTACTCAAAATATAATGGCGGGTATTTTTAGCAAAGTGAGTGTAAAAATGATTGAAATTTTTGTGTGTGCAAATAGACTAAGAGAAATTTTCTTCTAGAATATGATATAAGTTTAAAAAGGTAATTTTGAAAGAATTTTTATAAGAAATAAAATACTAGTGGTAAGAGTTCAGATATATTTAATTTCCAATACAATACTTAAGGAAATATGAAATCATATATGCCAATTTAGATTTTAATTGAATTTTAATTTTTGTAGGATACGGCAATTAGGAAAGAAATTTCCTATTTCAAAAGAACTCTTTAGTGCTACAAACACTTGCTCCTTTTTTCAATTGTTGAACCCGCAAACTGTGACACAATTAGTTGTTGAAGGATAGAGTAATGGAAGCCGAAAACTGCTCAATTCGCTTTATTCCTGAGGACATCACCTTCCGAATCCTTCTGAGATTGACTGCAAAATCACTTCTGCGCTTTAGATTTGTATGTAAGGCCTGGTGCAACATAATTGATAGTGTTTCTTTCGCTAACAGGCACTTTTTAACAAGGGCTGCTGCGGCTAATGACCCTAAAATTTTGGCTCTACCCTTGGGGAACAAACCATTTGAGGCGCTGCCTGCACTTCTATATGACGACAGTGCGAGCAAGGATAGTGGTTATCCCATCCTAGAGCTTTCTTCACTCCCTCAAAATTCAATCCGTTATGTTGCTTATGGATTATTTGTTATTTTTGGCTCATATGAAATCCCACATCGGTGAGCCTCAAAAAATGGGTTTCATATGGCTCTTATAAAATAAGCCATATGAAAAATTATTTAGTGTCCCAAGTGAAATATCCTTCACCTCCCTATATTTGTAAGGTCTCACATATAAGACCTCATAGTTTAAGGGCCTTGCATTAAGGACCTTAAAGTTTGTAATATTTGTTTTTTTCTCCTTTGTTTTGGGTATTTGTAGTATTGCCCAAATTGTTTGGATAATTACAGTTTGGCCCAACTATTCGGGTAATTGCAATTTGACCCAATAGTTGTGGTATTTGTATTGTGGCCCAAAAGTTTGTAGTTCTCTTTGAAGATAGTGGAAAGTTTCTTCAGCGGCGCCCGAGGACGTAGGTATTTATACCGAACCTCGTTAAATCTTGGTTTTATTTCTATTTCTGCATTGTGGTTGATTGGTTGCCTCTTTAGTTGCTATTATATTCAATTATCTGGCATAGTTGTGGTTGTGCATTTGGTTGTTCTGTTGGTTATCGCTTCCGCTTGTGCATAACAATTGGTATCAGAGCCGAAGGTTTTGGGTAGTTAGTGGCTATTTCATTGAAGCACTTACTACTGTTCTGGGCTGTTGATTTTGGATTGCTAGTTATTGAATATAATAGTTTGTTGGAGCTTGGTTATTGGTGATTTGTGTATCGAGCTTATTTGTGAGAGGTAGTTATGGCTTCATCGTCAACTGTACCTGAGAAGACAGTGACTGTAACAAATGCAAAAATAGATGTTGAAAAATTTGATGGCCGAAATAATTTCGGCTTATGGCAGAGTGAGGTGTTGGACGGGTTGTATCAGCAGGATTTGGATATTGTTCTGGAAGAAACAAAACCAGAAGATATCAGTGCAAGAGATTGGGACAAGCTTAATATAAAAACTTGTGGGTTGATTCGCTCTTGCTTGTGTAGAGAACAAAAGTATCCGTTCACTAAGGAGACATCTGCAAGCAAATTGTGGAAGGCACTGGAGAACAAATATATGAAGAAAAGCAATGAGAATCGGCTGTATCTATTAAGAGATTGTTCCGTCTCCAGTTGAAACCAGGTACGAGCATCAGTTCTCATATTGATGAGTTTAATAAGTTAATTGCTGATTTGTTAAACTTAGATGAAACCTTCAAAGATGAAATTAAGGCTATGCTATTGATTGGCTCACTTCCGGATGAATTAGATCATTTATGCATTACTCTTATCCATGGGAAAGATAAACTGTCTTTTGAAGAAGTTTGTTCTGCTTTGTTGAATTATGAAATTCGTAAGAAAGATCAAAGGGAACATAGAGGATGAGTCAGTAGATGCATTGACAGTGAGAGGGCGTAGTCAAAGTAGGAAACCAGGAAAAAGGGGAAAATCTTGGTCGAGGGGTAGATTAGGAAAAGATGAGTGTGCCTTTTGTCGTGAGAAAGGGCATTGGAAGAAAGATTGTCCTAAGTTGAAAAAGAAGGAAAAGAGGCTTATTGAAAGGTGCAAAGACCTGCAAGCTAGATTTCTGTGAGCATTATGTTCTGGGAAAGCAGAAGAGAGTGAAATTTGACACCGCTATTCATAATACCAAGGGTATTCTTGATTATGTTCACTCAGATGTGTGGGGACCTACTAAAACCGCATCGATGGGAGGTAGGCATTACTTTGTTACTTTTGTTGATGACTTTTCCAGAAGAACTTGGGTATACTGTTTGAAATCAAAAGATGATGTACTTCGTGCTTTTCTTAAATGGAAAAAGATGATTGAGACACAAACTGGCAAGAAAATCAAGCATCTCAGAACAGACAATGGTGGTGAGTATTGCAGTGATCAGTTTTTGAAATTGTGTCAAAATGAAGGTATTGTACGCCATTTTACAATTAGAGGTACACCTCAGCAGAATGGGGTGGCAGAACGCATGAATCGGACTTTGCTGGAGAAAGTTCAGTGTATGTTGTCCAATGCTGGGTTGGGCAAAGAATTTTGGGCTGAGGCTGTGACTTATGCATGTCATCTCATTAATCGTCTACCTTCAGCTGCTATTGGTGATAGAACTCTATTAGAGGTATGGTCTGGATAACCTGTTTCTGATTATGATTCTTTACATGTTTTTGGTTCTACTGCATATTATCATGTGAAAGAATCTAAGCTGGATCCTAGAGCCAAGAAAGCGATTTTCTTGGGATTTGCTTCAGGAGTGAAAGGATATCGTCTATGGTGTCCTAGTTCGAGGAAGATTATATCCAGCAGAGATGTGACATTTGATGAGTCTTCAATGTTGAAGAAATCAGAAAAACAGACAAAGGTGAATGGTACTCCACAGCAGGTGGAGCATACTCAGCAGCAGGTGGAGTTTGAAACGACGACATTGAACCCAGTTAGATCTGTTGAGACAGATGTTGATACTCCTATGACAGAGGGAGATTTGGGAGGTGATGGTGAGGGTTCTACTCAGGAACCTCAACAGCAACAAGAATCTATTGCAGTTAATAGGCCAAGACGTGAGATTCGCAGACCTGCTCGATTTGCTGATATGGTGGCCTATGCACTTCCAATTGTAGATGCTGATGTTCCTTCCACTTATAGAGAAGCAGTCAGATGTTCTAAAGTTGATCAGTGGAAGACAGCTATGAGTGAAGAAATGCAGTCTCTTCAGAAGAATGAAACTTGGGAGCTAGCTCAACTACCGCAGGGTAAAAAAGGCAATTGGGTGCAAATAGGTATATGCAAAGAAAGATGGATTTCTTGACAAGAATGACATCCGCTACAAGGCAAGGTTGGTGGCTAAAGGCTACGCTCAGAGGGAAGGAATTGACTACAATGAGGTATTTTCTCCAGTTGTGAAACATTCTTCCATTAGAATTTTGTTGGCCTTGGGTAGCTCAGATGAATATGGAACTAGTTCAACTTGATGTAAAAACTGCATTTTTACAGGGTGACTTGGAAGAGGAAATCTATATGACTTAGCCAGAGGGATTCAAAGTTGCTGGTAAGGAAAATTTGGTATGCAAACTGAAAAGATCGCTTTATGGTTTGAAGCAATCTCCCAGACAGTGGTATAAGCGATTTGATCGGTTTATGACGGGTCAGAGGTACACAAGAAGCAAATTTGATAATTGTGTGTATTTTCAGAGGCTACATGATGTTGAATCGAGAGTTTGAGATGAAAGATTTGGGTGAAGCTAAGAAGATTCTAGGTATGGAGATTAGCAGAGATAGAGGGAGAAGCAAGATTTGTTTGACTCAGAAGCAGTATCTGAAGAAGGTATTACAGCGGTTTGGCATTACAGAACAGTCAAAACCTGTAAGTACCCCACTTGCTCCTCATATGAAGCTCAGTGCATCTTTATCTCCTAGTACAGATGAGGAACGAGAGTATATGTCTCGAGTTTCGTATGCTAATGCAGTTGGTAGCCTGATGTATGCTATGGTGTGTACGAGACCCGACATTTCACATGCAGTTGGATTTGTGAGCAGGTATATGCATGATCCTGGTAAAGGACATTGGCAAGCAGTGAAATGGATTCTACGGTATTTGTTGAAAACCGTGGATGTTGGCTTAGTCTTTGAGAGAAATGATACATATGGTCAGTATGCTATTGGTTATGTTGATTCAGATTATGCTGGTGATTTGGATAAACGTCGGTCAACAACCGGTTATGTGTTTACTCTTGCAAGAGCACCAGTGAGTTGGAAGTCTACTTTACAGTCTACAGTGGCTTTGTCTACTACAGAGGCAGAGTATATGGCTATGACAGAGGCTGTGAAGGAAGCTATTTGGTTACAGGGATTGCTGGATGAATTGGGAATTGGGCAGAAGAAGATCACTCTTTATTCTGACAGTCAAAGTGCTATTCACATAGCGAAGAATCCAGTGTTCCATGTTCGTACGAAGCATATTGATGTTCGGTATCATTTTGTGCGGGAAATCATTGATGAAGGAAGAATCTTACTTCAGAAGATTAAGACTGCCGAGAATCCCGCAGATATGTTGACTAAGGTTGTGACAACGATCAAGTTCAGTCATTGTTTGGACTTGATCAATATTGTACGAGTTTGACCGCGCCATTGGGCGCATTTGGAGGTGTTGCAGTTGTGAAAGAGAATATGGGAAAAAGAAGAGTTTTGTGGTGGGTTGGCATATTCGCCAAAGTGGAGATTTGTTATTTTTGGCTCATATGAAATCCCACATCGGTGAGCCTCAAAAAATGGGTTTCATATGGCTCTTATAAAATAAGCCATATGGGAAATTATTTAGTGTTCCAAGTGAAATATCATTCACCCCCCTATATTTGTAAGGTCTCACATATAAGACCTCATAGTTTAAGGGCCTTGCATTAAGGACCTTAAAGTTTGTAATATTTGTTTTTTTCTCCTTTGTTTTGGGTATTTGTAGTATTGCCCAAATTGTTTGGATAATTACAGTTTGGCCCAACTATTCGGGTAATTGCAATTTGACCCAATAGTTGTGGTATTTGTATTGTGGCCCAAAAGTTTGTAGTTCTCTTTGAAGATAGTGAAAAGTTTCTTCAGCGGCGCCCGAGGACGTAGGTATTTATACCGAACCTCGTTAAATCTTGGTGTTTTCTATTTCTGCATTGTGGTTGATTGGTTGCCTCTTTAGTTGCTATTATATTCAATTATCTGGCATAGTTGTGGTTGTGCATTTGGTTGTTCTTTTGGTTATCGCTTCCGCTTGTGCATAACATTATTATGCTTTAGGAATCATAGAGGGGAGACCTTTTTATGCAATCCTCTTAGGGAAGAAGCTTTAGAGCTACCACGGAAAGTCGCTTTTAAAATGCACTTCGAATGGGATAGAATGGGAATGGGAGTTGATTGTACAACTAATACATACAAGATTGTTCATGTTGCTGGTTTTGCGTATTCCATGAAAACTGAAGTTTACAGTTTGGGCACAAGTTCATGGCGACAAATCCCCTCACTTCCGTCTTCTCGTCTATCTGAAGAGGGAGTATCTGCATGTGGAGATGTGCACTGGTTGAACTACAATCGTTTTTCCTCAACAAACGCAGATGAACTCAAGATAATATCATTCGACTTCAAAAAAGAGGAATTCAAGGAGACTCCCCATCCGGACTTTGGTGAGCGCAGATACTGTCAAATTTTCATATTCATATTCTCCATATGCAACTGCTGACATCGAGATTTGGGTGCTGAAAGACTATGACAAGAATGAATGGGCAAAAGTATATAGAATAAGTAAACCTGATATCAAGCAAGCCACTGTTTTTACTGAATATTACTCGGGACCGGGTGATGGGCTGTATTTTATTACTAATCAGCCAATCAAATTATATCTTCTTGACCTAAAATCAAATTGCATTTGTCAGATGGAACGTTCTGGTGGGGTGATCTTGGGTTATAGAGCAAGCGTGCTTTCGCTCAAAAACTTTGGCAATATTCTTAAATTTGCAACTTTTTTTAAAGTTGTAGAGGAGGAAAGCTGCAACTACTTGATGAGAAGCCGAACGCCAAGTGTTTGTGTTTTTCGCAATAGGAGTACTGATTAACAATATTTCATGCTTTTGCAATTCTCATCTTTGAGACACAGCTAGCCAAGTTTTTGTTTGCATGTTTGGTTTTTCAAAGTAATAATTGTCATCTTTTCTTTAGTTAACAATAAATTGTCTAGGTCGATTTGAAGATTATCCCTTATCTATTTTGTATTTGTGAATCTAATGTGTTCATCTAAAGAATTGATAAACACTTGATGAACAAATTCTATGATATATACATTATGTAATATTCTAAATGGTTACAATTAAAAAACTATTACACATTCAAATATTTGTTTCAAGGACACAAAGGCTCCTACATGATAAGAGGAAAATCCTAATTCAGGAGCACACATACATTTCCATACTTGAGAGGGTAATGCTCATACTCTTCCAACTTATCCATTACCGGAACTGAGATTTCAACCGGCAAGCAGGCCATGCATTAATTGGCTTTCCCTGCCATCACAAGTAGCGGGTGCCTTGATACTCTGGTGGCCTTTCCATAATTAATTCTTAGTGTAGATACTTTTAAAGTTGGCTCTTCAATTACCTACAGAGAATCAAAGACAATACAAATCATATATAAGCGAAAAGAAATATAACTGGCTGACAAAGACTAGAAAAATAAAGGTGCAGGATGGACTCGATCATCAGTTCAGCTGATGGAGAGATAGCTAGAGTGAACCGAGGCAGAACAAAAGGGAGAGAGTGTAATGGTGATTAGTGTTTTTCTTGGCTTTGCTGCACGTTCCATTTTTGTTGTAAAGTTCTGTAAATGGCTATGGGCTGAGGTCTTGTGATTTGTCATGGGTTGGTTTAGTTTCGTTGAAAAGTGGGGAGTGCTTTAATCAATAGATTTGGAAATCTTCAGTATGCCTTTCAGTAGCAGAGTGTGACATCCGTTGCTCAGTTAGGACCTTCATCATACAGGAAGGACGTGGATGCTGTACCTGAGAACTTGTTAAATTAATTTCTATATATACTTCTAATTGAAATTATTTATAGGATACTAATTAAGAGTTACTATTATAATTATTAAAAATCCAATGTGTTTATAATCCGAAAATCTAAATTGATTTTCACTTATGGAATGGGCAATAGAATTTTATGGAAAAAGACGTCCAATTTTTTCTTTTTTAGTTTAAAACAAAGAGGGTGAGAATTGAGAATATATAGAAGAGGAAAAGGACAAAAGAATATGAGAAAAAGAAAGAAAAATAGAAGAAAGTTAAAGGGGAAAATAATTTTTTAATAAGAAATAGAAAATCAATAATCAACATTAAAAAAAAAAAACAAAACTCATTTCAAGTTCAAAGATCAGAAAATGTTTAATTTGGGCAAGTGCTAGTAAGAGTATTGAATAACTAAGATCTTTAGCATTTAAAAAAAAAAGATACTTTTTTATCTTTATGTACTTCAATGTATATTTACTTAAATAAAAAAATATATGTATAGCAACCATAAATAAGTTAATTAATAGTTTTTCCAAAAAAAAAAGTTATTAGTTGTTCATTGTCATTTCTTATATTTGAATTAGTTCATGTCAAATAAAAACCTTATACATAGGGATCGTGTTTCATTGGCTTAACTTAACTAGGTTAATTTGTAGGATGAAAACTCTAATGGTTTCTCATTTAATCTTCATGAGTAGACTCAAAGTAATATGAAGCCTTCAACCATGAAAATAGAACAATCTTATGGTAACTAGGATAAGCAGCTATGATATGACATTTTAAGATCAATTAAGATATATAAATGTGTCTTTTGTGCTAGTAAACAAAAATGTATACTAAATTTGTAAATGAAAATATTATGATATTTCACTCATAATATTATTGGGTTATGAATAATTGTACAACTTCATAAATTGTGATTGAGTGTTGACATGGAGTCTTTCCCACATCTTCTTTAAAGTGTAAGATATTTTGGCAGTGCACATGTAACATCCTAAATTTCTAATGCACATGGTGTGATATATAATGAATACATATGTATTAATATGTATGTAATGTATTTAAATGTTAGTGCAAAGAATAAAGAGTGATGGGTTTAATTGAAAGAATGGGAAGAGAAAGGACTAAAATGGAAGTTGCCTTCATCCTTATCTATAAAAGAGAGAGAGTCTCTAGAATTGTGTTTTTTTTCTTTCCCCTCTTTTGGCTCACACGTTCCAGCCCTTCTTGCTCTCTCTCAATCTTCTTCACACCAAACCATCAGGAATTCAAGGCAAGGAAGGAAGGAGGAAGAAGGAAGACGTAAGAACCAAATTCTGATCTAGTTAAAATCCCTTGTGCTATTGTCCAATTATATGTAAAGATTTCCTTGTTTTGTGATGTGGATATGAGAATTGTTGCCATTTATGCTTGGAATTTGTGTGGAAACATGATTTAGGGTGAGAATTGAAGGAAACTAAGTAGAAGGATGAGAATCCAAAGCTAGAAATGAGAGTTTAGTCGAAATCCTGCAATGTTTTTACACTGAACAGTACATGTTTCAAAAATTCCTAAAAAATAGGGGAATGCTTTCTGGTTCTAAAAATTTTACTTTTGAAACTAGACATGTCCAGGAGTATATTGAAATTAAAATAACTAACAAATTCAAAGTACGTGAATTGTAGTAGATTTTTGAATTTTTGGCCTGAATTTCACATTTCCCTTGTCTTAGAACAGAGTAAGGTGAAACGAATTTGGTTAAGGGACTAAATCTTTGTAAAATTACCTGATTTTTGCTATGCAAGTTCTTTTATATGTTATATATGAGACTGTAAATGTTCACTAAGATTGATGCTCTGTATGAATTGTTATTAATTTTTAAAATTGGCTTGATAAAACTGGAACTTTTAGTTTTTAAAACAGGGTAGTTAGAAATAATTGGGTTTGAATGACTTAAATCCCTTAAAAAGCCACGATTTTTGGTATAGAGGTACTTATATGTGTTATATACTAGCCTGTAAAATTTTGTAGCCATTTGACTAGGATTGCAATTCCTATAAATTTTTAAGTCTCTACTGCTCAGTAAGATGAATGCATTGACAGAATTGTTAGGTCAATGAATTAAGTTATTTTGAGTGAGCATATGACCTTATTTGGCTCTAAAAGTTTTAAGTAGACATGTTATATGAGTGTAAAAGTTGAATATGAAATTGTGGGAGTTTTGGAATAGATAATTGCTTGTTAGAAATTGTTTGATTAAGTATGAATGAAAATGGAACTGAAAAGGGAAATTAGTTCACCAATATGTATGATGACCCTTAAAATGATTTTGTATTGCTTTTAGGTTAAATACAAGAATCAACAACAGAGCTATATAAGGTAAGTAAGCTAACCGTTCTGAGGCCACAATCAATTTTGTTCTACTATATATTGTGTACTACAATATCGCTAAATGTTAGCACTACGGTGCTTGAATTGTGATTGTATTAGAAGCGTAACATAGAGCTTCTTTTATGTAACTGAATGTGAATTGTAATATGTGATTGGCATGCCAAACTTAGGAAACTTAGCTCTCATGGCTTGAAGAGAGGTCTGGACCATATGTTTCTCTATATGAGATTCGGTAGTGTGGGCCCAATACACCCGGATTGTTAGACTAGCCTTGAGCTATTTCAAGTGTAGACATCTATATGTATTTGTATTGTTCTGTGTGACAGGATAGAATCTAGTAAGACTATATGGCTGTCACCTCTGGGTGATGGCAAATTTGTGCAATGTGAGAATGTGATAAATACTCACTACGACGATGCCTTGCCTATGGATGCCGCTAATGGGTGGCTATGTGATATGAGCCCATCTATGTGATTTGACTGTGATATATTAAGTTCTATCTTGATTAAAGAGCATTGTTTTTAAGTATCTGTGACTGTACTGTGGAAGCTTCCAAATTATTTGAAATGGACATGATATATGTGTAACTGGTACAATACGAGGATATGTGAATTCGTAATGTTTATTGAATTGTAATGTGTATATGTGTATGGATATCCATATGAATAATGAAGCTAGCTTGTGGAAACTCATGCGTGAATTATTTATATGTTTATGAATGCACATGAGGATATGTTATAGTGAGAAAGTGTATATGAAGTGAACGTACCTATGTGATAGTGAATAAGAAATTGTAATGGCCTTAGACAAGAATTTGTGAGAAAAGAAGTGTAATTAATAAGTGAGAAAATGGCCTAAGAAGTTGGCCAATTATATAGAATTGGCACAGGACCGCAACCCATATGGCGCAGGAGCGCATATTGAACCGACCTAAATGGGTCTAGTCAGTGATTTGGCGTAAGAGCGCAGACTATATGGTGTAGGCGTGCCAAGTTGAAAGTGAAACCTGGTGCCGAACCAAAGACTTGGCGTCGCATTCACGTAGGAGCTCGACCGCTACATAAGGATTTTTGTTGTGAGACTTCTTCAACAAGTTACGTAATGCTTGAATAATAAGAAATGAATAGTATCTATGAATAGTATTTGTTCTGTAAATAATTTGTACTGTTAGTGAACACTATCATATTCATTAAGCTTACTTACTGAGTTTTACTCTTTAAATTTATTGTGTGCCTCAGGTGATCAGTAGACCAGGAGCTAGATGGAGGACTTTTGACAGTACTAATAAAGTTCCCTTGATAACTACAGTCCGCTGCAGTATTAGAATATGACTACACCATAGTAAATTTCAGATTTTTGGAGTGTACATGTATATAGTAAAATATTGTGGTTGTGATTAGAAACTCTGAATTGATGTACTTAATAAGATTTTTGAAAGAAATATCAGAGTTCACATTCAAATGACTATTTGTAGTTACACTCTGAATGTTTAATAATTAGGGTGTGATAGCACATATCCATCTGAAAGTATCTTTTAATCTATTAAAGTAGTTGATAGATTTTGAATAATTGAGAGGACTTAATTAATATGGTAAACTACTAGTGTCAAAATTTTTTTGCTAGCCCTCGCACTATCTTTGAGCACACTTGGGTTCCCAAGTTTCAAAAGGGCCACTATGGGGCATGGGGAGTGAGGCATTCGAAAATAAGTTGTTATCGCTATGTTTACTCTTCCTAAAGACATGGCACTTAACAAATGAAGACTATTATTAATTTGTGGAATCAAAGGATAGGATTATAATTATAATAAAAGTGAAAATTAAAGACAATAAATTATCTATACCGATGGAATTGTTATATTAGCATCAGCACCATTCATGTTTTGTTTTGCATTTGCTTTGCTACGATGAAAGGGAAGCCAGTTGGAACAAAATGTGCTCCATCTCCATTGAGCTTTTTGTTTTGTTTGCCTTTTTAATTATCTTCATCTTTCCTCCCCCTACATTTGGTTGTTCATGGATATTAGATATGTGATTGCATTATGAGTGTGACTTGAGATATATTTAAGAAATTTTGCATGATTTCATTTGTAGACCTATTGTGTTGTGCTACAATGGAAGGGAAGCTAGCTCGAACAAAAGGTACTCCATTGCCATTGAGCTTTTTGGTTTGTTTCCTTCCGTTAACTAGCTTCATCCTTCCTTTCCTTGGGTCGAGTTGTTCATGGATATTAGATATGTGGTTGCATTATGTATGTGTGACTTGAGATATATTTAATAAATTTGCATGCTTTCATTTGTAGACCTATTTTGTTTTGCATTTGTGTGCCATGATAAATGGGAAGCTAGCTAGAACAAAAGGTGCTCCATGGCCATTGAACTTTTTCCTTTGTTTGCCTCTATTGACCAGCTTCATCCTGACTCCCTTAGGTTTGTTTGTTCATGGATATTAGATATGTGGTTTATGTGTGTATGACTTAAAATATATGTAATTTTTCATGATTTCATTTGTAGACTATTTTGTTTTGCCACAATGAAAGGGAAGTTGGCGGGAATAAGAGGTCCTCCATGGCCATTGAGCTTTTTTCTTTGTTTGCCTCTATTGATTAGCTTCATCTTTCCTCCCTCGAGTTTAGTTGTTCATAGATACTAAATATGTGATTGCATTATGTGTGTGTGATTTGAGAAATATTTAAAAAGTTTTGCATGATTTCATTTGCAGACATATTTTCTTTTGCATTTGTTTTGTTATAATAAAAGGGAAGTTGGCTGGAAAAAAAGGTGTTCCATGGCCATTAAGCTTTTTGCTTTGTTAGCCTTATTTAATAAGCTTCATCTTTCTTCCCTCTAGGTTTATTTGTTTGTGGATATTATATATGTTAGAATTATGGCTCTTTAGCCATTGTGTGTGTATGCAAGGATCTCACATGGCACGGTTACATGGATGATTTTGGACAGTGTGTTCATGATGCAGCGTTGATCAAGGTACCATCTTTTGGGCTTCGGTATACTTGGCATAATGGGCAGCAGGGAGACGGTATTATTCTTAGAACTCTTGATTGGAGTTTTGGTAGTGCTTTATGGTTCTTGACTTGGCCAAACACAACTTCTGAAGTTCTTCCACGAGATGCTTCTGATCACAGTGCTTTGGTCATCAGGTTTGGGGATCAACGTAGGCAGACCTCCAGTCCCTTTAAATTTTTGAACTTTTGGGCTGACCGAGAGAATTTCTTGGAGATTGTTCAGAGAGTATGGTCTATACCTATAGATGGGGATCCTATGTTTCGAGTCACACAGAAATTGGGTTTGTTAAAACGTGAGTTTAAGACTTTGCATGCCAAGGCTTCTAGTCACATCTCTGGTAGGGTCATTGAGGCTAGGGCTCAGTGGGCCGCAGCTCAGGCTGCTCTGGATGAGAGCCCTTATTCCCCAGATTGTATTTTGGCTGAGAGGGATTTTGCTAAGCACTATTCTCAGTTGTGCAGGGACGAGGAGGCTTTCTTTCGGCAGCAGTCAAGGATCCAATGGCTCTCTTTGGGGGATCAGAATACCAAGTTCTTTCACAAGTCTCTGATCCATAGACAGGTCAGGAATCGCATTCATCAGCTTGAGGATGAGGATGGTACTATCGTTACAGATCGAGGTGACTTAGGTCATCTGGCTGTAAGGTATTTTCAGAAATTGCTTACAACTCCTTATCGACCTTCTATTGTAGATGCTTCTCGGTTTTTCTCTGGAAGAGTTTCTGAGGAGATGCTGCCTTCTTTGTTGTGCCCTATTACTGATGATGAGATCAGGTCAGCTTTATTCTCGATTCCCGATGATAAAGCTCCAGGGCCGGATGGGTACACCTCTCTGTTCTTTAAGAGGGCTTAGGACATTATTAGTGTCGAGTTTAAGGCTGTTGTGCGCTACTTCTTTGTGACTTGTCGGATGCCGAAGTGTGTTAATGCAACTAGGGTTGCCTTGGTCCCCAAGGTTGAGACTCCGAGGACTATGAGTGACTTTCGACCAATCTCTTGCTGTAATGTACTCTACAAGTGCATCTCTAAAGTGATTGTGAATAGGTTTAAACCAGTTTTACCTGATGTAATTGGGAGTTCACAGTCTGCTTTTGTCCCAGATCGGAGGATCTCTGATGCTATCCTATTGACTCAAGAGCTCATGCATAATTACCATCTTGGGTGCTCGCCTCCTCGGTGTGCTTTAAAGGTGGATATTCGCAAAGCTTTTGATACTGTTAGTTAGGATTTCATTCTTTTGGGGTTAAGGACGATCGGTATTCTAGAGTGTATGATTCGATGGATCGCGACGTACATGTCTTCTGCACATTTCTCTATTGCTTTAAATGGAGAGTTTCATGGTTTTTTTCCCACCTCCAGAGGAGTTTGACAGGGTGATCCGTTGTCACCATACCTTTTTGTGTTAGCAATGGAGGGTTTGAATGGTATTCTTCAGGAGGCTTCTCAGAGGCCTGGTTTCCGATATCATTGGAGATGTCAGCAGGTCTCTCTCACTCATCTTTGTTTTGCAGATGATCTGATGGTTTTTTGTAGGGCAGATGCGGGCTCTGTTAGTGTAGTTCGTAATGCTTTGCAGGAGTTTGCAGAGCTCTCTGGTTTAGTGACGAATTCTACCAAGAGTCATGTATTATTTTCTGGAGTCAATGATGAAGACCGAACTGTGTTGCAGGCCATCTTGGGTTTTCAGGTGGGGAGTCTGCCAGTTAGATATTTGGGAGTGCCTCTGATTAGTATCAGATTGCGCCCTTCAGATTGTACTCCATTGATAGAACGGATTCTATCGAGGGTCAGGTTATGGACATCTGCTATGTTGACTTATGCTGGCCGTCTTCAATTAATCAAGTCGGTCCTTTTTTTCCATACAGGTCTATTAGTCATCCATATTCATATTGCCGGCAACTGTGGTGCGGAAGATTGAGGGTATTCTGGCTGCTTTCCTGTGGAGAGGAACCTCTTTGTCTCGTTCTGGGGCCAAAGTAGCTTGGGATTCGGTTTGCTATCCGTTAAAGGAAGGAGGATTGGAAATTAAGCGAGTGAAGGAATGGAATCAAGCCGCTATTCTAAAGCATGTTTGGAGACTTCTTTCTGATAAGTCCTCCACATGGTCTTCTTGGATTCATAAAGTACTCCTTCGGGGCCGCTCGTTTTGGCAGGTTCGAGTTACTTCTGGAGCCTCCTGGTCTTGGAGAAAGATTTTGCACAGTCGAGATTGGTGGGTAAATTTGTCTCTTGTATTGGAGATGGTCGTGACACCTCACTTTGGCAGGATTACTGGTTGCCACAGGGGCATCTTTGTGATTTGTTTTCTTTCAGGAATCTTTCATCTACAGGTCTTCCCTCAGATGCCAAGGTCTCCACTATTATTCAGGATGGGGATTGGACTTTTCCTGATGGTGGATCGGCCCTTGGACGAATTAGGGACTCTATCAGCTTCCGGCCTATGATGGGGACTCCTGATCGTATTGTTTGGAAGGGCCACACCTCTGGAGTTTTCTCAATTGCCTCAGCATGAGAGTTTTTACGGAGTAGACGAGCCGTGAATTCATTTCATCATCTTCTTTGGTTCCCTGGCCATATTCCAAGACACTCTTTTATTCTTTGGCTTGCCTCATTGGGTCATCTTCGTACTATAGATTGATTACAGCATCATGGCATGTTATCCTCTTCGGGCTGTGTTTTCTGTGCCTCAGCAAATGAGACTCATGAGCATCTTTTCTTTAGATGTCTTTTCTCGTCTTCTGTATGGGAGGAGATTACAGCTAAGACTCTCATTGCTTGGCCATCTTCTGATTGGCTCACTCTACTTCATTGGGCTTCTCTTCATCTTCAGGGCAGAAAGAATTTTGAGCATATCCTTGCACGTTTGGTCTTTTCTGCCACAGTTTATTTTCTATGGTATGAGAGGAATGATCGTGTGTATCAGCAGCGTCGTCGGACTTGTCGTCAGGTGATTGATGAGATTTTTACCTTGGTTCGCTCTCGGCTTCCAACCTTGGAGGCTAAGTATGTGATCACTCCTCAACTTCGTACCATATGGGGTCTTCATCATTAGTTTGTTTTCTTAGACTTTATTTTGCTAGATTGGGCTAATACGCCCTTTTATTTTTATTGTTTGAGTGATCTTAGCTATGTTATGGTTGGTTTTGGGCCTATACGAAATCATTTTGTCTGGAGCCTTTGGCTTTTATTCTGTTTATTCGTTTGAAGCCTTTGGGCTTTGTTATTTCCTTTTGGACTTGTGAGTACTAAATACTCTTCTTGGGGTATGCCCCTCGTATATTGTACTATCTTTTTTCTTTTTATATAAATAGTAATTTTTTCAAAAAAAAAAGACTTGGGCTTATAAATTAAAGCCAAGTCTTCTCACTTAGTAGTCTCATTGGAAATTCTCCTCCACCCCCTCTATTTGTAAGATCTCACATATAAGACCTCATAGTTTAAGGGCCTTTCATTAAGGACCTTAAAGTTTGTAATATTTATTTTCCCCCTTTGTTTTGGGTATTTATAGTGTTGCCCAATTGTTTGGGTAATTACAGTTTGACCCAACTATTCGGGTAATTGCAGTTTGATCCAATAGTTGTGGTATTTGTATTGTGGCCTAAAAGTTTGTAATTCTCTTTGAAGATAGTGGAAGGTTTCTTCAGCGGCGCCCGAGGATGTAGGTATTTATACCGAACCTCGTTAAATCTTGGTGTTATTTCTATTTCTGCATTGTGGTTGATTGGTTGCCTCTTTAGTTGCTATTATATTCAATTATCTAGCATAGTTTGTGTTGTGCATTTGAGTTGTTCTGTTGGTTATCACTTCCACTGTGCATAACAATTGGTATCAGAGCCTAAGGTTATGGGTAGTTAGTGGTTATTTCATTAAAGCACTTACTACTATTCTGGGCTGTTGAATTTGGATTGCTAGTTATTGAATATAATAGTCTGTTTGGAGCTTGGTTATTGGTGATTTGTGTATCGAGTTTATTTGTGAGAGGTAGTGATGGCATCATCGTTGACTGTATTAGAGAAGACAATGACTGTGACAAATGCAAAAATAGATGTTGAAAAATTTGATGGCCGAAATAATTTCAGCTTATGGCAGAGTGAAGTGTTGGACGGGTTGTATCAGTAAGATTTGGATATTGTTCTGAAAGAAACAAAACCAGAAGATATCAGTGCAAGAGATTGAGACAGGCTGAATATAAAAGCTTGTGGGTTGATTCGCTCTTGCTTGTGTAGAGAACAAAAGTATCTGTTCACAAAAGAGACATCTGCAAGCAAACTGTAGAAGGCGCTGGAAAACAAATATATGAAGAAAAGCAATGAGAATCGGCTGTATCTATTGAAGAGACTGTTCCATCTCCAGTTGAAACTAGGTACGAGCATCAGTTCTCATATTGATGAGTTTAATGAGTTAATTGCTGATTTGTTAAACTTAGATGAAACCTTCAAAGATGAAATTAAGGCTATGCTATTGATTGGCTCACTTCCGGATGAATTAGATCATTACTCTTATCCATGGGAAAGATAAACTGTCTTTTGAAGAAGTCTGTTCTGCTTTGTTGAATTATGAAATTCGTAAGAAAGATCAAAGGAAACATAGGGATAAGAGGGCGTAGTCAAAGTAGGAAACCAGGAAAAAGGAGAAAATCTTGGTCGAGGGGTAGATTAGGAAAAGATGAGTGTGCCTTTTGTCGTGAGAAAGGGCATTGGAAGAAAGATTGTCCTAAGTTGAAAAAGAAAGATAAGGGCAAGACTATTTCTGATGCATGTGTTGTTGAGCGTGAGGATGATAGTGATTCAGATATATGTCTAGTTGGTCATCCATCCACTTCTGTTTCTGATGAGTGGATTATGGATTCGGATTGTACTTATCATATTTGTCCACATAGAGAGTGGTTCTTTCAGTTTGAGGAGCTTGATTATGGAGTTGTGTATATGGGCAATGATGATATTTGCCATACTGCTGGGATAGGTTCGATCCGATTGAGGAATCATGATGGACTGACGAGAGTTTTGACAGATGTTCGGTATGTACCGAAGTTGAAGAAGAATCTCATCTCTTTGGGAGCCTTAGAATCTAAAGGCTGTGGTATATCTATTCGAGATGGTATTCTGAGGGTCACTTCAGGCGCTCTTGTGGTATAGAAAGGTACTAGGAGGAACAACTTGTATTACTATAATAGTGGTACAGTTATTGGATCAGCTGCTATGGTTTCTGATAATGATACAGATTCAGAGATCACGAGATTGTGGCATATGCATTTGGGACATGCAGATGAGAAAGCCTTATTCAGTTTGGTGAAGCGAGGCTTATTGAAAGGTGCAAAGACCTGCAAGCTAGATTTCTGTGAGCATTGTGTTCTAGGAAAGCAGAAGAGAGTGAAATTTCGCACCGCTATTCATAATACCAAGGGTATTCTTGATTATGTTCACTCAGATGTGTGGGGACCTACTAAAACCGCATCTATGGGAGGTAGGCACTACTTTGTTACTTTTGTTGATGACTTTTCCAGAAGAACTTGGGTGTACTGTTTGAAATCAAAAGATGATGTACTTGATGTTTTCCTTAAATGGAAAAAGATGATTGAGACACAAACTGGCAAGAAGATCAAGCATCTCAGAACAGATAATGGTAGTGAGTATTGCAGTGATCAGTTTTTGAAATTGTATCGTGATGAGGGTATTGTACGTCATTTTACTGTTAGAGGTACACCGCAGCAGAATAGAGTGGTAGAACGCATGAACCGGACATTACTAGAGAAAGTTCGGTGTATGTTGTCCAATGCTGGGTTGGGCAAGGAATTTTGGGCTGGGGATGTGACCTATGCATGTCATCTCATTAATCGTCTACCTTTAGCTACTATTGGTGATAGAACTCTATTGGAGGTATGGTCTAGACAACCTGTTTCTGATTATGATTCTTTACATATTTTTTGTTCTCCTACATATTATTATGTGAAAGAATCTAAGCTGGATCCTAGAGCCAAGAAAGCGATTTTCTTGGGATTTACTTATGGAGTAAAAGGATATTGTCTTTGGTGTCCTAGTTCGAGGAAGATTGTATCCAGTAGAGATGTGACATTTGATGAGTCTTCAATGTTGAAGAAATCAGAAAACGAGACAAAGGTGAATGGTACTCCACAGCATGTGGAGCATACTCAGCAGCAGGTGGAGTTTGAAACGACGACATTGAATCCAGTTAGATCTGTTGAGACAGATGTTGATACTCCTATGATAGAGGAGGATTTGGGAGATGATAGAGAGGGTTCTACTTAGGAACCTCAACAGCAACAAGAATCTATTGTAGTTGATGGGCCAAGACGTGAGATTCGTAGACCTGCTCGATTTGCTGATATGGTGGCCTATGTATTTCCAATTGTAGATGTTGATGTTCCTTCCACTTATAGAGAGGTAGTCAGATGTTCTGAAGTTGATGAGTGGAAGACAGCTATAAGGGAAGAGATGCAGTCTCTTCAGAGGAATGAAACTTGGGAGCTAGCTCAACTACCGAAGGGTAAAAAGGCAATTGGGTGTAAATGGGTATATACAAAGAAAGATGGATTTCCTGACAAGAATGACGTCCGCTACAAGGCAAGGTTGGTAGCTAAGGGCTACGCTCAGAAGGAAGGAATTGACTACAATGAGCCAGTTGTAAAACATTCTTCCATTAGAATTTTGTTGGCCTTGGTAGCTCAGATGAATATGGAACTAGTTCAATTGGATGTAAAAACTGCATTTTTACATGGTGACTTAGAAGAGGAAATCTATATGACTCAGCTAGAGGGATTCAAAGTTGCTGGTAAGGAAAATTTGGTTTACAAACTAAAAAGATCGCTTTATGGTTTGAAGCAATCTCCTAGACAATGGTATAAGCGATTTGATCGGTTTATGGTGGGTCAGAGGTACACAAGAAGCAAATTTGATAATTGTGTATATTTTCAAAGGCTATATGATGGTTCTTTCATTTATCTACTCTTGTATGTTGATGATATGTTGATAGCTTCGACGAATGTCGAAGAAATTACAAAGTTGAAGACTCAGTTGAATCGAGAGTTTGAGATGAAAGATTTGGGTTAAACTAAGAAGATTCTAGGCATGGAGATTAGCAGAGATAGAGGGAGAAGCAAGATTTGTTTGACTCAAAAGCAGTATCTGAAGAAGGTATTACAGCGGTTTGGCATTACAGAGTAGTCAAAACCTGTAAGTACCTCACTTGCTCCTCATATGAAACTTAGTGTATCTTTATCTCCTAGTACAAATGAGGAACGAGAGTATATGTCTCGAGTTCCATATGCTAATGCAGTTGGTAGTCTGATGTATGCTATGGTGTGTACGAGACCCGACATTTCACATGCAATTAGAGTTGTGAACAGGTACATGCATGATCCTGGTAAAGGACATTGGCAAGCAGTGAAATGGATTCTACGGTATTTGTTGAAAACTGTAGAAGTTGGCTTAGTCTTTGAGAGGAATGATACATGTAGTCAGTATGCTATTGGTTATGTTGATTCTGATTATGCTGGTGATTTGGATAAACGTCGATCGACAACCGATTATGTGTTTACTCTTGCAAGAGCACCAGTGAGTTGGAAGTCTACTTTACAGTCTACAATAGCTTTGTCTACTATAGAGGCAGAGTATATGGCAATGACAGAGGCTGTGAAAGAAGCTATTTGGTTACAGGGATTGCTGGAGGAATTGAGAATTGGGCAGAAGAAGATCAGTCTTTATTCTGACAGTCAGAGTGCTATCCATTTAGCGAAGAATCTAGTGTTCCATGTTCGTACGAAGCATATTGATGTTCGGTATCATTTTCTGCGGGAGATCATTGATGAAGGGAGAATCTTACTTCAGAAGATTGAGACTGCCGAGAATCCCGCAGATATGTTGACTAAGGTTGTGACAGCGATCAAGTTCAGTCATTGTTTGGACTTGATCAACATTGTGCGAGTTTGACCGCGCCAGTGGGCGTATTTGGAGGCGTTACAGTTGTGATAGAGAATATGGAAAAAAATAAGAGTTTTATGGTGGAATGGCTCAATCGCCAAGGTAGAGAATTGTTAGAATTGTGGCTCTTTAGCCATTGTGTGTGTGTGTGCAAGGATCCCACATGGAGTGAGAGTCTTTGTGTTGGAGAGACTTGGACTTATAAATTAAAATCAAGTCTTCTCACTTAGTAGTCTCATTAGAAATTCTCCTCCACCCCCTCTATTTGTAAGGTCTCACATATAAGACCTCATAGTTTAAGGGCCTTTCATTAAGGACCTTAAAGTTTGTAATATTTATTTTTCCCCCTTTGTTTTGGGTATTTGTTGTGTTACCCAATTGTTTAGATAATTACAGTTTGACCCAACTATTCGGGTAATTGCAGTTTGGTCCAATAGTTGTGGTATTTGTATTGTGGCCCAAAAGTTTGTAATTCTCTTTGAAGATAGTGGAAGGTTTCTTCAGCAACGCCCGAGGACTTAGGTATTTATACCGAACCTCGTTAAATCTTGGTGTTATTTCTATTTTTGCATTGTGATTGATTAGTTGTCTCTTTAGTTACTATTATATTCAATTATCTAGCATAGTTTGTGTTGTGCATTTGGGTTGTTCTGTTGGTTATCACTTCTGCTGTGCATAACAAGATATGTGGTTGCATTATGTGTGTATGACTTTATATATATTCTTTCATCATAGTAGACAACTAGAATAAGAGGTGCTCCGTGGCACATTAAGCTTTTTGCTTTGTTTGCCTTTGTTGATTAGCTTCATCTTTCCTCCCCTAGGTTTAGTTTTTCATAGATATTAGATATGCGATTGCATTATATGTGTGTAATTTCATTTGTAGACATTTGTTTTGCTATGATGGAAGGAAGCCACTTTCATCGTAGTACGGGACCAAAACAAAAGGTGTTCCATGGCCATTGAGCTTTTTGATTTGTATGTGATAAGGAACTAGGTTGTTCAAATTAAAAGAAAGTGAGGGAGATGTAGAAAGAGGAAAGAAAGAAAATAATAGAAGAAATTTTGAGGGAAATAGAGTGTCATTAAGGGAGAAAAATAATTTTTTTACTAAAAGATCAAAACAATCAATAACAACCAAGTCTAAAAAAAATAACTAAAGGCTTCTATTTATAGATACTTAAAATATAATTCTACTAGAAATAAAATTTCATTATGAAATAGAATAACAATCCTAGTTTAACTAGAAAATACCAAAAATAAATACTATATAATATAAGAAACTATTAATTAGAAAAGCAATCCAAATAAGAGATCTTCTAATTTAGGGAGTCAAAATTCCTAATAGTAGTAAATTCCTAAAATCAAAATTACAATCCCTAATTTATTCCTAATTATAATCTAATGGGTCCTACATCACATTTGATAGATAAATTTTATAATATATACTTAAGACATAAAGGCTACTAAATATCCCTATACTGACTAGTAATAAAGGAGAAACAAAATGCTCATCAGTATATACATTTCCACAGTTAAAAGTAGTAATTATAAGTAAGACTCTGTAACTCTCCAGTTACACCTTCGATCAAAAGTAGTCGGTGTTTCAATACTTTCGTCATCTTTCCATGAATTCTTAGTATATATATCCTTTCATCGTCTTTCCATTAATTCCTTGTATATATATTTTTACAGTGCTCTTCAATTCCCAACAATGAATGACAAAGAAAGAACAACTCAAAATTAAAGTATCGGATAGATTTGATCACCAGAGCAGGTGATGGAGGGATAGATAACTTTTTACTAGAGAATAAATACTCGTGAGGAAGTAAGAATTTAATTATAAATCAACTAGATATAATAACAACAAATCCAATCGAAAAAAAAGCAAGAAAATAACCTTAGGAAGTGAAAATACTAAATAATGAAAATCTCAAAATTAATAAAATCCTTATAAATCAAATAAAATTCCTAATCTATCATAACTTGTCCTACACTAGAATTAATGCATAACACAATATATGAAATATATTCTTCAAGGAAAAAAAGAGGCATGGTAGTGTTTGTTTTTTAATTCTCAAATCCTTAACTATAGTGTCAGTTTTACCTGAATTCAAGTGGTGAAACCCCGATTTATTACTAAAAAGTAAATTTGAAAAAATGATGGGACACAAATTTGCATGGCTCGTAAAAGAAATTAGTTTTATTTGGGTTCATAGTTAGTAATTATATTGGAGATTCTACATAAATATTTAACTCTATATATATTTGTAAATGTTAAGTTTAAGGGAAAGAACGTTAGGATAAGACCTATTCTTCAAGTGGATTGTTGAATTTGCTATTGACTTGGTCATTGCATATTAGTGATATAAGTACTTCATATAATATATGGAGTATTCTTCCATCTAGAAGAAAAATATATGGAGTATTCTTCCATCCAAGATTTCTTCCTATATTAGTCTGTAGAATTTATAACACGGTATCAATATTTGTAACATATTTTATAGTTTGAGTTTCACCTGAATTTCAAGATAAACCATAATTTATTGTCAAAAATAAACTTGGAAAGATGAAAAAGATCAATTAAACAGTAAATGATGGTACACAAATTTACTTGGCTCAACCACAAATTTGTTGGAGTTTTGGACTATAATTTTTAGTAATATTAGTCTCTATAGTCTAGGATTGGATATCCTGTATAAGTCTTTGTAATTTTTTAATTTTGTTAAGAAGTAAATGAGTATCCTATATAAGTTGTAATTTTTTAATTTTATTAAGAAGAATTAAGAAGAGTTTAAAGAGTAAAGTATTTTCCTAAGTTGTGGGTTTAAATTAATTTCCTACTAATTAGGAGTAATTATTCGACAACGTGATATCATAGCAAAGTTAAATTCTAACAAAATCAACCTGCACGTCCACGGATCACACAATTCATGCAGCAGATTTTTTTTAATATGTTCAACCAAAAAAAATTACAAATTAGATTTTGATAAAGGTAAAGTCTAATTCTTCGTAAACTTCCTCAAGGAATAATCTTTAACAATTCTCTATTTGTCTTAAATGTATAGCACTCTCAAACTTCAAGATTCAGGTAGCGTTTGTTTTAATCACTTAACACTTTTTAGATCTAAACACTTTTTAGAACTTAATTTACATTACTTAATAGGATGTTTATTTGCTTTTTTATATACCACTTAAAAAAAGTGGTAAGAGAATATTTTACCTTAAATATAACTTTTTTACCCATATTAAAATGTAAAATATTTATATTTATATTTATATAATCATTTAAAAATTAAATATTTAATAAAATTAAATTCAAATTCTTTTTTATTTAAATAATTAATATTATATTTCTTACAACCTTTAAAAAATAATTATTAACTAAAATTAAATAAAAATTCTTTTTCATTTAAATAGTTAATATTATATTATATTATATAAACTCATATGATATTATTGTATGACTACTATATCATTAATCTTATTAATTTTTAAAATTTATTCCTCCAATTAGATCAAGTTTAAGCCATATCAATTTGTATAAAAAAATTGTGAGAGTAATATTTTATCCATTTCATTTTGAAGACCATATTTTGAATCATAGAAGAATAATTCTATTAATGAAAGTGTTTTTCATTTGATAAACTTAAAAAGAAAAAAATATGATCTTTTGACTGACAACGTTAAATATTAATTTTTTACTTTAAATTTACACAATTAAATAAAATAAAATATCCTTAGCAATCTAATAAACAACTTTTGAAGTTTCAATAAAACTTTCCCTATAATATGTAATAAAATTCTATCAAATATATTATTTATTTTAAAACTCGCTATTTATAATGATATCAAATTTTTTAATAGTTATTATTCAACATATTATTAGCTAATTAATTTGAAATATTAATAGAAACAAATGAAGTTTATCAATTATAAAAAATATTTATCATATTTTAATATGGTAATTATAAATATAATAATAAATAATATAATAATTTGATGATAAATACTAAAACAATTACAAATATACCAAAATTGTACCTTTTAATAAATTAAAATAATATTCATAAATAAAAATTTGATAAAATTTATATTATTTTAATATGTATGGATATTTATGGAATAAAATTTTTAACACCTCATTTAGACAATAATGATTAGAAAATTTGATAAAATTTATATTATTTTAATGTGTATAGATATTTATGGTATAACATTTTTAATACCTCATTTAGACAATAGTGATTAGAAAAAGTAATAAATTTTCACTTTTTTAATTAAGTGATTTATCACTTAAAATAAGTGCTAAATGGAAAAACAAACGAAAATTTTAAGATTTAAATCTAAACACTTTAAGTGTTAAGTGATAAGTGGAAGAAAATAAATACCATCTCAATCTATCCCCTCTCCACAACTGAAATATTTCTCCGGTGCTCAAAACATATAATAGAAACTAAGAATAAAATATGTCATACATATATATATATATATATATATATATATATATATATATAAAAGAAGTTATCAATTAATGTAACCATTTGGGGTGGGGGAGTTGGGGGTGGGCTGGGGGAACCAAGGTGCAAAAATTAGATTTAATGTTCAGTAAAAAATGAGACAAAGGCCTAAGTTTGTACTGTGAATATGGAAAGGAATTCTCTAAGAAAGAAAATACTAATTGTAAATTACTTCAATTATATGTAGTATCCAATAAAATACTTTTGGAAAATTTTAAATAATTTAAGTAAATTAAATGAATTTTAATTTTAGTATGGTACGACAATTAGGAAAGAAATTTAATCACACGGCACCGACACTGGGCCGTTCTTAGAAGTTTTAATTGGCACAACACTGGGCCGTTATTATATTTTGTAGTGCCTGCAAACTTTTGACACAAATAGTTGTTCAAAGGATAGAATAATGAATGTCGGAAACTGCTCAAATCCCCTTATTCCCGTGGATATCATCTTCCAAATCTCTCTGAGATTACCTGCAAAATCCCTTCTGCGTTTAAGATGTGTCTGTAAGATTTGGTGCAACATAATTGATAGTGTTTTGTTTGCTAATATTCACTTCTCAGAAAGACTTGCTGCGGATGATGCACCTCAAATTTTGGCTCTACCCTCTCAGATTCGGCCCGGAGAGGCCCTGCCTTCAAGCATATATAACAACGATGTAATCAAGAAAAGTGCTTTTCCAATCCTAGAGCTTTCTGCAGATGAAGATGATGGCCAGTTAAATATTGTCTTTTACGTTGGTTATGGTTTATTATGGTTCAGGAATCGTAAAGGGGAGAACTTTTTATGCAATCCTCTTAGGGGAGAAGTTTTAGAGCTACCTACAGGGAATGTCGCTGCTGAAAACTACTCGGACTGTTATGGAATGGGAGTTGATAGTACAACTAATACATACAAGATAGTTCGTGTTGTTCGCGTCCGAGAATCCACAGATCCATTCAGCTATAAGATGAAAACTGAAGTTTACAGTTTGGGCACAAGTTCATGGCGAGCAATTCCCTCAGTGCCCCCTTGTGGTTTATGTCTCAAGGGAGTATCTGCATCCGGAGATATGCACTGGTTGAGTTCCAATCACTGTTCTCCAAGGAATGCACATCAAATCAAGATAATATCTTTCAACTTCAGAAAAGAGGAATTCAAGGAGACTCCCCATCCGGACTTTGGCGTGTACAAAAATTTTGGGAAGTTTATGTTGGTTAATCTGAAGGGATCCTTGGCTATCGTCAAATTTTCACGTGATCCATCTGCAGCTGTTGACATCGAGATTTGGGTGCTAAAAGACTACGACAAGAAAGAATGGGTGAGCGAATGTAGAATGAGTGGACTTCGTATCAATCAAGATATTGCATGTTGGGTTGATGGGTTGTATATTTATACTAATTGGGGTCTAAAGTTGTATCTTTTTGACCTGAAAACAAATTGCAGCTGGCAGATGCACCGTCCTGGGACAAAAAGATTTAATGGGATCACCTTGGATTATAGAGAGAGCGTGCTTTCGCTCAAAAACTTTGGCAATACTTTTAAAGTTGCTGAGGATGAAAGGTGCAACTTCTTGAAGACAGCACGCTTAGTTAATATCTCGTAGGTAGATGAAAGATGTGCACCCTAAGTGTTTGTGTTTTTCATTTCATGCTTTCGCTATTCTCGTACCTAGTGCCTCAGTTTCAGTTTTATATTAGAAAACTTTGAGAAATATATATAATTGGTTGCGTATTTGGTTTTCCGAAGTAGTGCTTATCAATTTTTCTTTAGTTAATAGAGATTGCCTAGTCCAATTTTGATACATCCGTGACAACCTTATGTGTTCATTTAAATGTTTGATAACCACATTGATAGACAATATCTACAATAATCTGTTTTAATATTGTGAATTGATTCAAGTAGATACATGTACAAAGCTACTCCAGATAGAAAATTTGTTTCGAAGGAAACAAAGGCTGCCACATCCCCACCCTTGTCTTAATCCTAGTTAAGGAGAAAACATATTGTCATTACACATGCATTTCCACACTTGAGGGTAGTACTCATACTCTTCCAGCTGATTCATTACTCTAACTGAGACTTCAACTGGCAAGCAGGGCAGGCATTGGTTACACCTTCCATCACAAGTAGCCGGTGTCGACCCTCTCATTGCCTTTCCATTAACCCTCCTTATAAACACTTCTGCGATTGGCCCTTCAATTCCCTGGAAAGAATTAGAGGCAACATTAATTCTATATCAAACTAGCTAACAAAGAAAGCAAAACTAGAAACAAAATGCAGGATAAACTTGATCACCGGAGCAGGTGATGGCGGACTGGCTAGTTTTCGCGAGTGAGCCAGGCAAGAACAAATGAGAAATATGGTGAGAAAGAGTGTAATGATGCTTAGCACTTTTCTAGGCTTTGCTTTATGTTCCATATTTGGTTTAAGGTTCTGTAAATGGCTGTGAGTGTTCTTGTGATTTTAATGAGTTGATTTAGTTTGGTGGGCAAGTGGGGAGTGGTTGAATTAATCATCTTTTTGTTAAGATTGGAAATGGTCAATATGCTTTTCAGTAAGTAACAGAGAGTGACATCCATATCTTAGTCAGGAATTTCGTCATACAGGAAGTACGCATATGCCATACTTAAGAACTTGTCCAGCACAGAACATTCAGGGCATGTTTGATGCGTTGTATAATATTGTATAGGATAACGTAAATTTATTTGGATTGGATTGGATTGAATAGTATAAGATAAGATTAGATAAAATATAATACTATACTATATTTGATAGAACATTGTTGTATTAGATAAAACCCAAAAAAATTGTAATATGAAACATTTAATTTAAATATAAAATAAATTTAAATAATAATTAAAATTATTTCTAATATAAAAATTTAATAATTTATGTAAATATTTAATAAATTATTTAATAATTATATAAATATATAAATATTTAATTTATATAATTTTTTGTATTTATTAGTGAAGATTGAGACAAAAATAAGCTTATACGGTGTAATACCATGGGTAGGCTTGGTATAAAAACACTCAACTTTTATGCAAACAGTGCCGCTACAGTATCCGCTACAGTGTCGCTACAGTACATGCGTTATACTATACAGTTTCACACCAAACGCAGTATAATTTCTTAATACTATACAATACAGTGCTATACAGCGCATCAAATACGCCCTCAAGGTATATGTAGTATTTGAAAATTAATGCTTTTGGGATCCTGTTGAACGTTTTGAAATAACGCCAAAAAAAATTGTGATTATTTGATGCAAATAGATAGAAAGGTTTTCCAAGATGATAAGAACTTAAAAGTTTTTTACCGCCAACCATATGCAATGGAGTGAAAAACAAACAAGCTTTTCTTAATTATATGCATTGATGAAGACATAATTATAAACATACATGTGGCTCTAATTGATTTTTACTATTATCCCAAACTGGGAAGGAGAAACATAGCCATATTATCTCTTGACTAGAAAGTCAACTTTCTTTGATGCTTCATCCTGACAAATCAGAGCCTTATTGGGCTTCTAAAATGGTTTCAATTTCTTTGAAGACACCCTTCATTGAGTGCACAACTTAGCTTTCTCTGTAACGAATTCGTTTACTTTAGATGCAACAATTGCTTATAAAATTAGTAAGTGGAAGCTATGATATGTCAGTAATCATACTGAAGAAAGGGGACCAATTTTAACAATATCTTGATCGTACAAGATTTCGAAGTGAATGATTATAATGTTTCTGAGTAACAAGCTACGTGTAATATATGCATTGATCAGGTATTTTTCACAATCAAGAATCCTCCCGAAAGTAGATTTGCCGGGTATTTGATCATAGATTTCTTATTCTATCAAAATAATACTAACCAGAGAATTAATTAGGCTATATATTCTCTTAGATTATAGAAATATATATGTGTGTATGTTACAATATAGTATAGTATTGAACATTGAACAATTATATATAAGCCATGGCTCAAATTCCAGCTGAGCATTCATCCGACACCATCTATATACCACCCATCTGGAGTTCGCTTTATCTAGAAATCCGAAGGCACCATTCCTAGATCTACGAATGGCTTTTGACTTCTATAAATCCGTACGCATAAGTAAGGCAGTCGATTGATGCGGCAACTCTTCTTTTACAAGCAAACTTCTGATTAGATCAGAGTCCCAAGGGGAGATGTATACAAAAAATCTTACTTATGTGCCACCAAAAGTACCACAATTCCAGCACCCTGCGAGATATTATAGATATTTTTCTTATATGCCTACGTTTACCATCAATAGACCTGGCACCAAAGTAACATAATTATGGGACCATGATCATAATATCAATGTTATGGCGATTAAGGATAGTAAAATGTACCGTAAAGTTGAAGACCCGAGTGGACTTGCCTCTCTTATGGTCAAGGTGTAATAAAACTTAAGTATCGTATTGTAATGAGATTGGAACGGGTTTACTATTCTTCATCCCCTACCTACCCCGCACCCGGCCATTATATTTCCAATCGCAGAGCTAGAATGTCTATATTGAGGAACCAAAACTAATATATATGTATATTGAATGATATTTAAAGGCAAAATAAAAAGTAATAATTATAACGATATTATAAACTTTAAAATTGGAAATCTTACACTGATTTGATAAAAAATAATGTTGTTCTTATCTTTTTAAATTAATATTTTAACATAAATTAAAGTGAGTTCAATATATTGGAGAGAGCGGTGAATATTTGAGAGATCAAGAGAAAAAGAAAAGAATAGAAAGTGAGTTTCAAACTTTAAGGTGATTTTGAAGAGTATACATTTTAAAACTCCCTAGTAAAAGTTTTAATGGAACATTTAACATATTAGACCATGTTTAAAATCTTTTTAATTAAATTTTACGTAGAATCTCATAAGTCTGTATTTATTATAATAGTCTACTAATGGTATGCACAAAATAAATGAACTCACTTACATCAAGTTAATTACAGAAAAACAAATAAATCCTGACCATGTGGACCAAGAGTGATGATAGTAGCGCCACTAAGAGCAAAAGAAGCTTTTGTTTTGTCTAAGCATCAAAACATAATTTTTTCTCTAACTGGAAATCAAGTCGAATGACTTTTCTGTAACTCAAACCACAAGCAACCAGCTTCTTTTGGCATATATTAGATGAAAAGCTGAAAGAGACGCAGCTACAACCTCCTACTATATATAAAGCCAAATGCTCACACTTAGATAACTCCAACACACAACGTCGAAAAAACCAAATCAAGCAAGCAATGAAAACGCATTTTCTGTTACCACTTTGCTTCTCACTCCTGATCTTGATTCTAATCCCATATTCTACCTCTCAACAATTTGCATGTGATAAAAGCAAGACTGAAACAAGCCAATTCCCCTTTTGCAACACCTCTTTATCCTATGAAGATCGAGCCAGTGACTTAGTTTCACGCTTAACTCTCAAAGAAAAGGTGCAACAGTTAGTTAATGCTGCCACAGGCATTTCCAGGCTCGGTGTTCCTGCCTATGAGTGGTGGTCCGAGGCACTTCATGGTGTCTCAAACGTCGGTCCAGGAGTGCATTTCAATGCCACAGTCCCTGGTGCCACTAGCTTCCCAGCTGTGATCTTATCGGCTGCTAGCTTCAATGTGACACTTTGGTTCAAGATGGGGCAGGTCGTGTCGACTGAGGCTCGAGCCATGTACAATGTTGGTCTAGCCGGGCTGACGTATTGGAGTCCTAATGTTAATGTGTTCCGTGACCCGAGATGGGGGCGGGGCCAAGAAACGCCTGGAGAGGACCCTTTGGTAGTATCGAAGTATGCTGTGAATTACGTCCGAGGTTTGCAGGAAGTGGATAGTGGAGAGAATTCCACTACTGACAGGCTTAAGGTGTCAAGCTGTTGCAAGCATTATACTGCTTATGATGTTGATAATTGGAAAGATGTTGATCGATTTCACTTTGATGCAAAGGTACGTATACCTCAATATTATTTGATTCACATACATTTCTCTCTCTCTCTCTCTCTCTCTCTCTCTTTCTCTCTCTCTCTATATATATATATATATATATATATATATATATATTTTTTTTTTTAATTTCTTGATTGATATCGTTAATTATTGTCTGGACTCATTTTTATTTTTATTTTTTCTAGGAATTTACTAGAAGTTTGAATATTAAAGTTTAGTTGACATTTGAAGTCTCCTCATCAAGTAATTTATTAAAAATTATTAAAATTGTTCAATTTCTTTACCCGCTTGTAAGACCCATTTAATAGATTCTACAAAGTAATAACTAATCGAGTGGGGGCAAGTAGTGGTAGTTCAATGGGTAAGGCGAATATGGATGGCTCTTAACTCTTAAGATAACGTCGTGGGAGAAATAATTATTGTGGAATATTGTGGATATATGACTCATCGTGGATCCTAATCTATTGGTACTTATTCCAAACTTTGTCAATACGACAATGGAAATTCTAACCTTACTATTACTAAATTAGAACATCATGCATACAAGGTATAGAGTTGCGAGTCTCCACACAAAATTTGGCAAGAAAAGAGAAGTGGATGAATATGGCATGGCTAACCGAAGGACTATTTTGTATTTGTGGTGCAGGTCACCAAGCAGGACCTGGAGGATACATATCAGCCTCCATTTAAAAGCTGTGTGGAGGAGGGACATGTCAGTAGTGTGATGTGCTCATACAACAGAGTAAACGGAATTCCCACTTGTGCTGATCCAGATCTGCTCAAAGGTGTTGTCAGAGGCCAGTGGGGTCTTGATGGGTATGTCTATGCTAATTCCAGCTCATGCATATGAAAAAGATTAGCTTTTTCAGTTTATGCCCCAGCTTCATTGAATGCTGATTTCGAGATTCTTTTTTGCCTAATTGAAAGTTGTTTGACTCTCTGGGCAGATATATTGTTTCAGATTGTGACTCTATATCAGTTTATTACAACTCCATTCATTACACTGACACACCTGAAGATGCAGTAGCCCTTGCCCTGAAAGCAGGTTTTAGCAATTGCAACTCCTTTGTTTATGTTAACAAACAACTAAAATTATAAGACAAGTTTGTCCTGATTTTTCATGTAATCAACAGGTTTAAACATGAATTGTGGGGATTATTTAGGGAAGTACACTGAGAATGCAGTCAACTCAAGTAAAGTTGAAGAATCTGTTGTTGACCAGGCCTTGATATACAACTATATTGTCCTGATGAGACTTGGCTTCTTTGATGGGGATCCCAAATCACAACCATTTGGAGATTTAGGACCATCTGATGTATGCACGAAGGAGAATCAACTTTTGGCACTTGATGCAGCGAAACAAGGAATTGTTTTGCTGGACAACAATGGAGCTCTTCCTTTGTCTTCAAATACCACTAAGAACTTGGCTGTTATTGGACCAAATGCTAATGCCACTACAGTAATGATAAGCAACTATGCCGGCATACCTTGTGGCTACACAAGCCCCTTACAAGGGCTAAAGAAGTATGTGTCTTCTGTGACATACGCAAAGGGTTGTAGCAATTTGAAATGCAGTGATGATACACTTATCGAGCCAGCAGCTAAGGCTGCGACGGCTGATGCTGTTGTGGTGGTCGTGGGCCTTGATCAGTCTATAGAAGCAGAGGGGCTTGATAGAGTCAACTTGACTTTGCCAGGATATCAAGAAAAGTTGGTGAAGGAAGTGACAAATGCAACAAATGGAACAGTCATTCTTGTTATCATGTCTGCTGGCCCTATTGATGTTTCTTTTGCAAAGAACAATAGCAAGATTGGAGGGATTTTGTGGGTGGGATATCCTGGTCAAGCTGGAGGAGATGCCATAGCTGAAGTCATATTTGGAGACTATAATCCCGGTAACCTCTCAATCCCACTTTGCCATTTAATACCAAAGAAACGCTTACTGGGACGGTAGCGTTAAGTCCTTTATTTGAATATTTCACCAGGGACTTTCATGTTCCACTAATTAAATAGTTTCAATTGATACTTTCAGCTGGGAGGTCTCCTTTTACATGGCACCTGCAAGAATATGTAGATCAAGTTCCAATGACAGACATGAGCATGAGAGCCAACACCACAGCAAACTTCCCTGGGAGAACCTACAGATTTTACTCGGGCAAATCTATCTACGCATTTGGTCACGGATTAAGCTATTCATCATTCTCCAAGTTCATAATATCTGCTCCTTCCACAGTACTCATCCAATTACTGCCACACAATATGCACTCTTCCAATGGCCCAGCCATTGATGTCTCCACTATTGATTGTAAGAACTTGCCATTTTCTGTTATCCTTGGTGTGAAAAACAGCGGGCCAAAGGACGGTGCCCATGTGGTGCTAGTGTTCTGGAAGCCACCAAGTTCGGCAGTGACTGGTGCACCTAACGTGCAGTTGGTTGGATTTGAGAGGGTGGATGTAAAAAAAGGCAAGACAGTGAATGTGACAGTGGAGGTGGATGTGTGCAAGGGACTTAGCCTTGTGGATAGTGAAGGAAAAAGCAATTTGATCATGGGGCAGCACTCGCTTATTGTTGGGTCTCCTAATGAGCGTCAGGTGAGGCACCATCTCAATGTTAGGCTTGCTGAAAGTGGAGGTGAAGGAGGCTATGCATCTATATAGTTTCAGCTCGTGAAGGAGGCTATGCATCTATATAGTTTCAGCTCCAGCACTATCATCAATATAAACTAGAAGAGTCAGTGTTATGAGATCATATATAATCTCTTAATATTCAGGATATTTATCTAATTCTAAATAAAAATTAATAGAATCTAAATCTATGTATAATTTTTAGTAAGCACTTAAATATAGAATCAGACTAAAATAGTACTTTTTCTGTATCACTATAACCCTTATATCAGCATTTCACATATGCCACTTTATATTCCCATATGGTAGCATTTTATTAAATGGATATAATATTGCGTACTGAAAGAAAATCAATCCTACCAATACTAAGATATATTGATATAATATTTCATGTCCAGCAAAGCGGTTTTTGTGAACATACTGTCGCTTCCATTTACATTGATGATCACTGTGTTATTGAAGAGGACAAACCGGGGATGACCAAGAACCACACATCTGTTTCACGACCCACATTCTTGAATTCTCTTTTTTTTATTTGGTCAAAACATTTCTTGCGTCTTCTTGACCAACACAATCCATTTCCAAAGTACTCATTCCACATATGATTTAATTTTCTTGGCACATGATAAGAAAGATCTTTTTGCATCTTTCTGGTTTCTCTGTTGAATAAAATCACGGGTTTAAGAAAATGGGTAGCTTGAGTTCCGGTGTTCTCTTGAAGCTTTTTCGAGAAATTGTTGTGGAGGAAAAACAATCTGAAGGTTGTAGAGAACCTATATTGCTACAAATTCGAAGCATAATACCTCTTTTATCAGAGGCTGATGATCTCTGGCCTAACCAAGGCTTTTTCTTGAAAGTTTCGGATTCTTCGCATGCAATTTATGTTTCATTGCCCCGTGAACAGGATAACATGGTTCTATGTAATGAGTTACAACTTGGACAATTCATATACGTGAAGACATTGGAGGCAGGATATCCTGTACCAATTCTGAAAGGCATTAAACCTGTTGCTGGGAGGCATCCTTGTTATGGTGAACCCGAAGATCTTATTTCCATTGACAATTTGGAAAGCTTTTGTGGGGTACCTGAAATAAAGATGATTGCGGAAGAATACAATGATGAGAAGAAGAAACAAAGAGAAACAATTCGTTCTGTAAGTGCATCAAAAGCCAGTCCAAATCCAAAGAAAGGAAGGAGGTCATCAAGTTGCACAAGAGAAGGTGATGAGAAGGAGAAAGCTAGGAAAAATAGAACAAATGATGTTGATAATGAAAGTGTTTCAGAAACTAACACCTCAACTGTGTCTTCTGGATCTGCAACGAGGAGAAGAAGCTGGAATGGAGAAGCACTTGCAAAAATTGCAGAGGTTTCAAATTCAGAATCCATTGTCACCAAGCATGAGATCAAACCAATTGGTCGTAGTACTAGTGCCGCTGCTGTAAGTACCTTAATGACTAAATTGTGTATACGTTATAAGGTCTTGAGATAGATGAATTAGTATAGGCAGATTATGGCTGAAAATTTGGAAATTTAGTCGAATTCTTAAAACATGTGTAAAAGTTAGCCATTTTCATTTCCTTTCATCTTTTCTGCAAAATATGAAACTAATCCTTTGTATAAAGTTTGAAATTACATGTTAAGAAAGAAATGGAAAAGGTTGGATTGTCCAAGATGATTCAGATTTAGATGTGATTTATTAGTTGATGTGTGAATTGAAATGAGGAATCCTCGTGCAGAGAATGTTACTAATGCACTGCACATGAACATTAGGTTTACTGACTAAATATATAATTGGAGAAGTTGTTTCTGCTCGTTGAACTTTTGCATTTTAGCCGGAAATTCTAGCTTAATGAATTTCTAGAAGCTTTACTATCATCCACATTTACAGGTTCCACCAATCCGTCCCTACAAATCCGAGAGCTCAGATGAAAATTCAATCTCCAGAGCAAGAAAAAAAGACAATCGTAATGCCAAAAAATCAAATAAGAGTCTTAACCAAACTAGGACCTCTTTATCACGGAAATGTAGTGCAGAGTCCTTGAATCCTGCAGCAAAACCTGGCTCACTGAATGACAAGAAATGGACAGAAACTGAGATACAATGGGATTCCCTACCCTCAAACTTGGCAAAGCTCGGAAAGGTTTTCTATTTTACTCCACTCATCTGTAAATTTTAACCTTCGAAGTTAAAAACTTAACAAACACTTCTCAAATGCTTGGCAGGAAGTGTTGAGGCAAAGAGATATTGCTCTTCTTGCTGCTGTAGATATTCTGCAAGAGGCATCTGCTGCCGAGAGATTACTCAAGTGCCTAAGGTATGCAAGTGTAAGCAAAATATTATTTCAATTCATAACTTGTGTTAGTCAATTTCTCCCTATGTTCATTATTTACATTCTTGCATTTTCAGTGCATACTCAGAGCTTCAGTCAGCTACAGGGAATGATATGCAGCCATCAGTTGATAACTTTTTCAATCTTCACAAGGACCTGGCTCAAACCAGACTGATTTTTCAGTCATTAATAAGTATCAGCCCACTAAGAGAAACCGATGTTGATTCAAATGACCATTCTTCCATCAAAGAAATGCTTAAAATCGGATTGGACGGGAAAAAGAATGCAACTTCATGGATCAAAGCAGCTCTAGCATCCGATCTTTTCCCCGTTCCTGCCCCTGCCAAAACCAAAAAGGCCACTTCAGAGGCTACTAGTACAGAGAAAATATCAAATAAATCAAGCCCAGTTGGTAAAAAAAGGGTACATGCTTAGTAAGAATGCAAAGGAGCAATGGTGAATTCCAGCTTGGATTTCCAGATGAGAAGGATAACCAGCCTGATTGGGTGAAGGGAAATGCTTTGTGCCCAGCTGCAGAGCTGGCAAAGTCCTTGAATGATGAATGCAGATCATGGTTTCTAGCTTATGTTGAAAACTATCTAGATAAGGTAAAAAGTGAATCCATTTTGAGGCAGTCTGAAAGCCAGGTAGCCGAGATGATGCAGCGTATCAAGAGAGTGAATGACTGGCTCGATGTGATTGTTGAAAGGGATGGAGACAAAGAGACTTCCACATTGAAAGATTCTGATTTTGAAGCCTATCAGAGAGTGAAGAACAAAATATATGGAATCCTGTTAAAGCATGTCGAGAGAACTGCAGTGGCTTTTGATCATATGAATAAAATTGCTGAAGTTTGAATACTTGGCAAAGATTCATCTCTCCAGCACAAATGTTGACAAGGTGAGGTAACCCCAATATGGAAATTAGTACACATGATCTTCCAAGTATTTTTCCACTCAACCCCCTTTTCGGCAGGTGTTACAGATGCAAAAGTGATGTTTCATTGCAACAAATGGCAAAAATTTGGGTGCTTCGTAGATTCTTCTGTTGATAATTTTTACCTTATAAATGCAACTGGATAACATTGTTATCAGTTCTCTATTCTGTTTCTTCTTTATCATCATCTTTTTCTTCTTCTCACTTTGGAAACCCAAACACAAAAATGTAAATATATAAATACATCTTATTCACTTTTTAAAAAATGTTTGATACCAAAACACTAACAACAGTGGAACCATGATGTTTGCAATTTTCAACTGCTTCACAAAACTTGGACAATGATTTTAATATTTTCTAAAAAAAGATTCAACAAAAGCAAACAAGTTTCCTTGTTTTGTTTGAAAAAATAGAAAATAGTATTACCAAATACAAATACCAGACAGACAACCACATAAGCCAACATGATTTGTTTATATTATTTTGGTAAGAGATACAAAAATGGGAAACCAATACCATAAGTTCTGAAAATTTTATAATGTGACTTGAAAATGATACTTGAGAATTAACTTATCAAACCAAATATAATAGTGGAGACTCAAGCACTGTTGCCATCTCAAATGTGCCACCATCCACCAAAAAGGAATAATTATATTCCTGTGATGGAAACAAAGTGTTTCTTGCAATTGGTGCACGAAGAGTCTTCATTTCAAGTCTTTTGGTCAAAAACTAGGTTATGAATTTGGTCGTCTGGACAGGGATGGAAAACATGGGATGACTTGATGGTCAAAGTCTCTAAAAGAAACAAAATTAACGTTTGATGGTTATGAAGATTTATTAGTAATACTTGACTTGTCAATATACGTATGTAAAGGAAAAAGAACAAGTATAACACGTAATTCGTACATTAAAGATTTACTAGTTCAATATTAATTCTTGGATTTGATATTTAAAGATTCTTTTTTTTTAAATGGTGGACTGTACAATATGGTAAGATTCATTATACATATCACTCTTTGAAATATTAAATTTATATTGTATTATATATGTAATTTGTTTTTCATTACTTAAATAATCATTTACTATAGAAAGTTTGAGAAGCATGATTACTACTAAACTAGGAAGAAAGTGGGGAAATCATGCAATTTACTTGAATAGAATCCCATAGGCCATAACTTATCTCTTATTTTTGACACGCAAAAAGATTTTATCTTAAACTTTATTTTAATGGCAAATAATTTAAAATCATATCTCACTAATATATTTAGATGAACAAGAAGAACCAAACAGAAGAACACTAGAAGGAAATAAATAGTATATATATGCAATGAAACAGATGTTTAGGTCGTTGAGTTCCAACCTAATTGAGATGAAGGTGGCTACCAATACAAAAGCTTTGAAACGGCAACGTTGACTACTTGTTTATTTTGTACCAGAAAGTCCACATTTCTATGACTGTCAATTACTCATTTGCCATTGACCACTGTATAAACTGATTCCTTAATATTAAAGGAAGGTGAATATCATATGCCTTCACATAATTTTGCAAGTCTTACAAATTTTGTCTATCATAAATAAACATTTTGCTATATTTTGTAACATATACTATTAAATTTCAATCACTGTTTTACACATTCTACCATTATCTTTAACAATAGTAATTATTATGGTAATCCTAAATAGGCTTAGGTTTATTTAATAACTATCTATTAATTGGATTTCGTAATTTTATCTATATAAATCTGGTTGATTTTCGCTTAGGATTTACACATATCTCTAAACACTTTTTTTTTTAAGTTCTTTTTCATTTGAAAGTTTATTTCTCTAAAAAACTTTAGAGAATTTTAATAAATCATATTTATTTGAGAATTAAAGGTTCATTATTAATACTATCGTAGATGCTATTAATTGTTCTCTTTATTTTTATGTTTTCAACCATCAACAATTTACAGTTAAAAATAATAGAATGTGTATCTAACTTGCATAACAATTTTATTATTATAATATGTTTCATTTATTACATATTTCTATTTTTTCATAAAATTACGTCAAATCATATGACATGATGTTAGTTGTATAATTAGGCTTTTAGATAGTAGTAGAAAGAAGTTGACTTGTATAATGGGAGAAATTTGTAGTATTTTGAAAATCACAGGTAGTTTGGTGCTATTTTAAGAAACTTAAGGGAATTCCAAGGATAATATGGGGATTTCGTATTTCGTGCCTTTCACGCTCCGAGATATATTATTATTTAATAACTCTCATCATCTGTGGATCACTGATTCACTGAAATATAATATGATGTCATAAATGCAAAATTCAGAATAATCTGAGACGTTGATTCTAAAAACAAATAATAATATAATATTATAAAGCTCATGATGGAGAAATTTACAGAGACGACTAGAGAGAGAGAGAGAGAGGAAGCTTGTTTGTAGTTGTACTAGTAGTAGAAGAAAGCAAAAGCATTTTTCACACTCGTGGAAACCAAACCAAACTTCACGCAACACACACGTTTATATATACTCTTCTTATCGCCATTGATTTTTTAACTAAAAACCACTTACAGAAAAACGAAAACAAAAATAAAACTTTTTTTTTTCTTTTTTTCGTTTCATGTGTTGATAAGTTTGATCCAGAATCGAAATCGATAGAAGCCCATCAAATTTTTTTGCGGAGATGGAGACACGAAAACCCAGTTGGAGACTCTTTCTGGGGATTCTGTTTCTGTTTTTGAGTGTGTCCAATTCGGTGGGGAGGTTCGTGGTGGAGAAGAACAGTTTGATGGTGACGTCTCCGGAGAAGATTAAAGGGTCCCACGACAGTGCGATTGGGAACTTTGGGATTCCGCAATACGGGGGAAGCATGGCGGGAACTGTGGTGTATCCGAGTCAGAACCAGAAGGGCTGCAAGGGTTTTGATGCGTTTGGGATTTCGTTCAAGCCCAAGCCTGGCGCTTTGCCCAATTTTGTCTTGGTCGATCGTGGAGGTACTTGCCCTTTTCTTTTTTTCTTTTTTTTTGTTTGTCCATTTGTTTTTCGTTATTTCGATTAAATGGATTGAACTTAGCTCGTTTAACTTAATTTAATTTTTGTTAATTATATATTTATATAGATTTGTTGGGTTGTATTTTTTAGATTGTTTTGGTAAATTGGGAGGTAGTAAAATCTGGAATTTGAAGTTTAGTTTGGTTGATTTTTGTGTAAAAGCCTTGTTAATCTGGATGCATTTGTTTGTTTTCTTGCTCCGAGGAGGTACTCATTGAATTAGTTTTTGGCTAGTTTGATTGCTATTGTGTGTTAAAGGTTTGAGTTTTAATTGGTTTATTCATGATGGATATCAATTTTCTTTGTCTTTTTCCTTTTCCTTTTAGGTCTCTTAATTTAGAAGTACTATTGTTGTAGATTTCAACTTTTTTATAAGGTTTGAGGTAGATTGGTTCCTTTTGACTGAGGAGATATTCTTTAATTTGAAGCAAGTTGGTTGCTTTTGGTTCTTTATAGTCATTTGCCCAGAAAATCTTTTTCTAGTTTTGATTAATTGGCTCTTGAAGTAAGGTCTTGAGTTTTGAAACTATTGTTTTTGTTTGACATAGGACCATTTTTTTTTTCAAGAATCAAGTGAAGTGCTTTTATTCTACTCTTTCTGGTCTGGTCAATAGCACTTGTAGTCTCCCAGGATTGAATAATTCTATGGTTTCTAATGTTTGATTGACTTGTAGCTCGTTGGTTAAGTTGGGACAAAGTTCTTGTGTTTTGCTTATTTCAGTGATAGTCTTAGTGGATTTTATCAGTCTGCTTGCAAGTATGAAGTTTGATGATTAACTGGTTTTCTTAGATTAATTGAGGCTGAACAAGTTCGACTGAATAGTTTTTATTGGCTCTTGATTGCAACCACATTTACTTTTTTCAAATCCTTGGCTTTTTATTATGTTGAATGAGCATGATGGTTCTCTTGTGGGGATGATTCTCTAGCATTTTATGATTTTTGGTCAAGGACTCTTTTTGAAGGAGCTACAAAAGTCCAATTAACATCAGAGTTATGCTTGTTTTACCTGACACCCTTAAGGTCTAGGTTAACTATGCTTAGACCCAAAGGTTAACAAAACTAATACCTTAATCCCTATATTGTAGTTGAAACTAATGTTAACACCCAAGACTAAATGACCTATATTAAATATAAAAGTCAAAAGTGTTATTTTCCAAAACCTTAATCTAACTGTTTGTTAGGCCAAACTTCATGTCTTTGTGTAAATTTCTGATGTGAAGTTAACATTATGTGAATGTATAGCTGAGGATTCCCCATATTTTTATTCCCTCCAGACTGGATCCATTTGATGTGAGAATGTTTCCATAGATGAACCAACTTTGGAAATTTAGTTGATATCCCACTACTATTAAGATCAATTAATGACTGGAAACCTCTATAGAAAAATTAGGAGGCTGTTACTTCAAGTTAAAATCTTTTTTAGCCCTGAACTGATGCAATCTTGTTCCTTTTAGTTACTATGGTGTTGTCAACCTTCATAAAGCTAATAAACATTCGGAGATGGCTTTCTGTTAGATGGATAGTCGTTCCATTGTTTTTAACAAACACTACAAATCTACATAAATGTTTTATTTGATTATGGATGTTGTTCTATAGCTGCTTAACAAATTTTTTTAAAGAGTTTCTTTATAAGCTACTCTCCATCTCTGATAGCTCTTATTATAAAATTAGTTAAACTGGAATTCTGGTTTGTCTTGGAATGAATGTTTTATTTCTTATCTTCAGTTGAAAAAAAAAATTATATATATAGAGTCTTGGTATTATGTTCTTTAATAGCTTTGGACACAGTACTTTTGCTAGATCAAAAGTTTTAATGCTTTGTGTTTCTGTCCAGATTGCTACTTTGCTTTGAAGGTTTGGAATGCCCAGCAAGCTGGTGCTTCTGCAGTGCTTGTTGCAGATAGTGTGGAGGAACCCTTAATAACAATGGACACGCCTGAGGAGGATGCTTCATCTGCAAAGTATATTGAGAATATAACTATACCTTCTGCACTTATTGAGAAAAGTTTTGGTGAAACATTAAAGAAAGCACTTAATGATGGAGAAATGGTCAATGTAAATCTTGATTGGAGAGAAGCTGTTCCACACCCTGATGATCGGGTGGAGTATGAGTTATGGACCAACAGTAATGATGAATGTGGGGTTAAATGTGATATGTTGATGCAATTTGTGAAGGATTTTAGGGGTCCAGCACAGATACTTGAGAAAGGTGGTTTCACTCAGTTCACACCTCACTATATAACTTGGTATTGTCCTCAGGCATTCACTTTGAGCAGACAGTGCAAGTCGCAGTGCATCAATCATGGAAGATACTGTGCCCCTGATCCTGAACAAGACTTTAGTACTGGCTATGAAGGAAAAGATGTTGTTCTAGAGAACTTAAGGCAGCTGTGTGTGTTTAAAGTGGCCAATGAGTTCAAAAAGCCTTGGGTGTGGTGGGACTATGTGACGGATTTTCAAATTAGATGTCCCATGAAGGAGAAAAAATACAACAAGGGATGTGCTGATGGTGTCATCAAATCCTTAGGTAAACAATTTATCATTTTATCTTCTGAGTCTTGCGTTAGTGGTCATTGGCCTCACAGAGAAGAGGACACTGATCATTGATGATGAATGATATTTAGATGTTCATGTGATGTCTCAACAGGGCTTGATGGTAAGAAAATTGAAAAGTGCATGGGAGACCCAGATGCTGATGCTGACAATCCCATTCTGAAAGAGGAGCAGGATGCTCAAGTATTTATCTCTTATTTTTGTACATCTGTTCAATAAATTTTAGTACATATTAATATGTTTAGGCACTTTCAGCTGCTTTAATCAAAAATCATTGTTCTTTGTTCAATTATAAATAACTATTTAATGAAAAAACATTCTGCAGGTTGGGAAAGGATCAAGGGGTGATGTAACCATATTGCCAACCCTTGTTGTCAACAATCGTCAATATCGAGGTTTGTTTGTGATGTTTTGTTCCTTAGATAAAATTTGGGACTTTTTTCCTTACTATAGTATGTGTTTGCAGGAAAGTTGGAGAAAGGTGCTGTCTTGAAGGCAATCTGTTCTGGTTTTGAGGAAACAACGGAGCCAGCTGTTTGTTTGAGTGGTGGTAAGTTTTCATCTTAGTTTTTTACTGATAAGGAAATTTTTTAGTCATTTGGTTATATAGATGTCGTTGTCTGGTGCAACCATAAGTTTCAAAGGTGCTAGCTGCAGTTATGCTAGTTGAATTTTGAGAGTAGAAAGGTTAGATCGTATCCAGGTCCCTTCCTTGGTGGGAACGGGAACCTTCACTGAGTATCGTCTAACATTTCCAGATTTTGTTTCTTTTCTCTCAATACGAGTTCTTGAGTGGGGATTTTTTTTTTTTTTTGGTTTTTAAATATTTTTGGTGGCAGATATGGAGACAAATGAATGCTTGGATAATAATGGAGGCTGCTGGCAAGATAAAACAGCTAACATCACAGCTTGCAAGGCAAGAAAAAGATTCAATGGAGATTTTTTTTTTAATAAATTATTTTGATTAATTTTATTTATTTACCTGAGGGCTTGAGTTGTTTATTCTTCGAACAGGATACATTCCGTGGGAGAGTTTGTGAATGTCCCCTGGTTGATGGTGTGCAGTTCAAAGGAGATGGCTATAGCCACTGTGAAGGTAAGATTGTTGTAAGCATTATATTTGTATAAATGATAAAAACGTTAACCTAATATAAGTTGTTGAGAATGATCTTCTCTTTTGCATATTGTAAACATAAAATTTTCAGCTGAGAGAACTAGGGAACTAAGTTTAAGCTGACAAATATTTGTAGCTTTATTCATCAACATTCACCAGAAATACCTAATATCTTCTTTCTACATACTGAAATAATAGAAGGCTGAGCTGTTGACTCAACTTTGGTTCCACATCCTTTGGCCTATAAATTGATACCGCTTAGAGCAAGGAAAAACCACCAACCCCAACCTCCAGCCCCCTTTTACCCCCTCCCACTCTTTTGCCCTACCAGTTCTAGAATAAATAACTTATATGCTTATCTTGAAATCATGCTTCAGATTAAATGGTGTATTTTTAAGACCAAGTAACATCTCTTAAAACTTCTTTTTCAATTGAATTTCCAGAATTTTATTTTTGGATCTTGAATACTGGTGTATAATGATTTTGTCATTTTTTTTCCTTTTTACAGTGAGTGGACCTGGAAGGTGCAAGATAAATAATGGAGGTTGTTGGCATGAATCTAAGGATGGGCACACTTTCTCTGCCTGTTTGGTAATTGATCTTCTGTCTACATATGGTCTTTCTCTTCCTTATTTCTTTCCTCTCACCCCCACAACAAACAGACATTTTTACACTTACTACCAGAATTCAGGTTCACATTCTCATTATGCTTTGAACAGGATTCTGAGGGTGGGAAATGCCATTGTCCTCCAGGTTTTAAAGGCGATGGTATCAAAAGCTGTGTAGGTGAGAGAGAGTCTCATTTTTATCTCTATTGTGCTGTTGCCAAGATATGTAGAATTGAACTTCAGTCTCAATACTTTAAATTTGTTTTACTGAGAAAAAAGTGGTATATGACTTATACGTCATGAGAAGAAAGATTTAAAATGGCTGATTCAGGTGTAACTCTTTCAATACAATTGTAACTAACGGGTAAAAGGATTCATGACATAACGGGTAAAAGGATTCATGACATCTGAGTTTGCTTATTTATTTTTGGAAACTACGGTCAGAGACCCAAGATTTTCTTTGGACATTATTGTCAATTGTGATGCAGAATAGGAAATCACTGCTGTTTAGGATCTTAAATTCGGTACTCTAATTTTAATTCTATTCGTTGATTTGAATATGTTACATGAGTTTATCCCAGTAACAAGAATGGCCAAATTTATGCGGAGCATTTTGGATAAAACAAAAAAAGAAAAAGGTTTCGGTCTCTGATAATCATATTTGTAATGCTGATTAGTTTATATTGTGCAACCAAATGGAGAAAAAGTAAATATCAACTAGATGTGGACTAACTGCTTTCCTGCTCAAATTTTCTTTACAGTGAGGACTTGCTTAATTGCAGCTATATTAAGTTTATTGCTGGATTCTTCAATTGATATGCAGTCATCTAAATGTATATACATTTTTTTTTTTCAATCCATACAGATATTGATGAATGCAAAGAGAGGACGGCTTGCCAGTGCCCTGAGTGTAGCTGCAAAAACACGTGGGGAAGCTATGAGTGCTCTTGTAGTGGGGATCTTTTGTATATCAGGGACCACGATACCTGCATAAGTGAGTTTAGCAACCCAAGCTTTCTCACGTAGAACTTTGTGCTTGTAAGTACGCATTGCTTTGGTTCTTCTTTTGATATCCTCTCCTTGTTAATGGCAGGTAAGAGGGCTACGGAGGTTCGATCTGCGTGGACTGCTTTTTGGGTCATTTTAATTGGCTTGGCTATGGCTGCTGGTGGGGCGTATCTCATTTATAAATATAGATTAAGGGTAAGCTTGGGCCAGTATATGCTTTCATTTTATTCTTTAGTATATTCTTCAATTAAATGGCAACTTATTTCTATTTTTTTTAAATACCGAAACATTTTTCTGTTTGGCTCATGTTGGTTCTCCATACATGTTCTGACCTTTGAAATATTGCTGCTAGCATTATATTCGAGGGAAAAATTTTCTGGCCTTCTATATGTGTTAATTCTTTGAGAGAGGATTCTAAGAGTTAGAGATATTCAAGGGAAGTTTCTGATGGATATTTTAAATTGCTTTTGGCTGCATGGTCAAGGGATACAGAAGGCCTCTTACATATATCCTATATTTGACCCCTATATTTCAATCCTGTCAACTCTCATCATTGGATTGAAAAAGTGGTCTACTATTAAACTAGGATGTCTTGGCAAAGCCATGCCTAGTAAACATTTCTAGAGTCTATAATGATCATTCCCTATTATGTCAATATGTGATCATTTGGTTGAAAATGAAAAACTTTGCGGTATGCATATGATTACAATAAGGTCATTTATCTTTATTATTTTGTCTCTGGCATGATTTTGGTTATGCCTTAATTGTCTAGAATTGACTCCAATTCTAACATAGTTTCGAATGTTTGAGAGTGACTAAACTTATTTTGAGTCCACAAATTTGTGAAGTTCAGGATAAACCTGTTCCTCTTCTATTTTTCCAACTCACTTTCAAGTTGGACCGAGGCATCTGTTTTTCCAGCTTTAACCCGTTAGAAACCCCACTTGCTTGAAGTCTGCGAAACAATGTATTTTTGTTTGGCTACTTGCAAGCCAAAGAAGAGTTGTAAGCATATGCGATAAACTTTTAAGGTGGTTAAATTTTCTTAATCAAATTTCATCTTGCCTATGCAGTCATACATGGATTCAGAGATCAGAGCTATAATGGCCCAGTATATGCCTCTGGACAGCCAATCAGGAGTTCAAAATCATGTCAACGACGAGGACCACGCATGAACAAGGAAAACCATTAATCTTTGGTGGATATTAGTTGATGCAGACTGGATGCGATTCAGTGATTGATGCTCATGTTTTTCCAGTCAAGGATTTGAAGCATGGATTTTATCAGTGTAATGTAAATGTTGCACTTGGACAATAAAGAAGTGCAGATTAGAGGTTGTCTTGTTGTTTATTAGGACTGTAACATGCGCAAGAGTTGGAAGTAGGAATTTCATACGGGGCAGAGATTTATAAGGGATTTTGGCTGTAACGTTTAAGAATTGTTCCGTTCCCACCCCTTAAAATTATTTCCCGTAATTTATATGGCAACTCTATATTCATTTATGCCTTTTAGATGGGCTCGACATTTTCTTACTGCCTGTATTCACTTTTCATTTAAAGAGAAGTCACATTCTTATTTGTACTTACTAGATTTTCAACTATCATTTCTGGATTTATCTTACTAATTTTCAGTTTTACACGCGCATGCGCTTGCACAACTTACATACATGCATGTACTTACTAGATAAATGGCCTTTCATGGTTTTTAGGTCATCCTGATTTAATTATTTAAATTGCAGCCTTTTTGTGTGCCCAAGTACACATTTAATGGTATATATTAATCTTCGGATAAATTTTCTTGACTACACTCAGGGTTTATGATAATAACGCTTAGTCCTAATGGTATAAAAAATTAACACATTAGTTAGCTATATGGGATTTACTCATTTTTATCAGCTGTAGTCTCAGTCTTAAAAAAAATATTAATTAAGCAATCCCTCTTTATGACACAAATTAAGCTGAGATTATAGTGCATTATAAATATTGAGATTATCTGATTTGCTGATTAATTGTGGATATTATATGTAATCTTACAATACCAAAAAAAAAAAAAGAGAATATATATATATATATATATATATATATATATATCAATTCATGATCTATAGTATACAAAAGTATGCATAGAAGGGAAAATATAATCTAATATTCAGATCAGATTCAAGTCTACGATTTTCAGCTCCAGGAAAAAACAAATTAGGCATATAAAAACCAACCGTAAAAAATTGTTTGAGCTGATCAGCGTCAGATCTCCGTTCATTTGCACCATTACTTTAATAATTAAATTTTGAAGACTATTTCTTAAAAGCTGTCTCCACCCTGTGGACTGAATCTTACACCATTGCAGCTTAAATGAAATTTTCGATCCTGAGAATTAATCAATGCAATTGCAAGTTAAATTTCTTCAATTTACAAGTAGCTGGTAAGAAAAATTATGATATTTCACTCGCCTTATTTTACCTTGGTTTTTAATAATATGATATATAAATTTTAATATAAGTCCTTCTACCATCCTCAATCTATGGATACCTTAGTTACATATAAAAATTGTAAACAAGCATAGAAATGTTGCAGAGACACATTATGAAACTTGCAAACAATTACAAACAAATTGTTTAGGAACTTTGGCAAACGATTGCTACAACTTTTATATAGCTGCTTACAACTTTAGTGTTCAAAAGAATTTTTTTTAATAATTTTTATATGCTCATTTAGAATTTTTATATGCAACAATGTATCATTACTGTATCATTGCCAAATCCCAAAAATGTACATCAAAATGTTGCTCTAAATTGCAGGGAAGTAATTACAATAACATTTAGATCTTCTTTCGGCTACACAAATACAAACAAAACATAGTGTTACACTGTTATTCTTTGAACGATAATGCTATAGAACTATGAAATTGCACTTGAATTGATTTGTCTTAAACTAAAATCTGTCCAGTAATAAAGAAGAAGAAGAAGAAGAAGAAGAATTGCTCAATCATATCTATTATATTTAGCCGAACAGCAAGAGAAAGAACATATACAATGACTGTGATGAGAGGACATTATGATTCCTTGTAAAAAAAATAATTGAAGTCATTACTTAATGACAAGGGTTTTATTCAGAGTATATCAACTGGCTACATATATTCAACAGAAATTCCAGCTTGATCCTCCTTAATTTTCTTCTATAATCATCTTGGTGAGGTAACCTTCAGATGATCAAGTCCAAGGTTCATCCCATTGTAAGCAATTGGAGCATACATCCATAGTTCATCAGAGCTTAAAAGCTGCAAAAGCATAAGATAAATACTGTTAGATCATTAATTAAATCCATTTTAATTGCAGTTGATCTTTAATGATTCTGTCATTTGCTCTTTACCTTAATTTGGAGTTGTAGAAACTTCACATACTGGACAGCTTCCTCAAGCATTGTGCTGATATCAACCTGCCATGCCAAGAAATCAAAGTTTGAGATCATTTGTAATAGTAACAACTTGCAGTAGTTTATCAATATAGAAATGGCTTAAAGTGTCCATGCCGCTCACTTTTGTTCCATTAGGGACAAGATTCTGTAATATCCTCAGCCTCTCATTGATTCTCTCTCTCCTTTTCTGTAAGATGAAGAGGGAGTATAAATTAAATTAATCAATTTTCTATTGATTGGCAACCAACAAAAAAAAAAAAAGTGCTATAGTATTATAACAGACAATTACCCTTGCATAGAGGCTTTGAGGATCAGTTGCTGACCCCCTATTGGCTCTTGTTTTACCATTAAGGTTGAGAGCTGTCTTCCCTTTTGAGCTTAAACTTGAAGTCTCTCCTCCATTAAGCTCTTGAGAAGCATTAGAATCGTTGTCCGAGCAGCAACTGCTTGAGGTCTGTCTGTTAAGGCCAGCATTTGTATCTTCCTGCTCATTGTTGCCTGTTAAGGAAGTCTTCTGGATTTTCTTCGGCTTCGCATTCTTCTTGCTCTTTTGGACCTACATTGTTGAATTATGATGAGAATAAGCTATAAGACCAGGTAAAAATAAAGTACACGTTTTTGTAAAAAACTCTTCTTATTGTACTCACATTCACATCTGCTGTGCTTCCGGATCTTTTCTTAGAATTCTCAGATGGCTTGTTGATCAATTTGTCTTCTGTGGCTGGTTCTGTTGCTTGCATCTCAGACTCCCTTTTGTGCTGCAAAGTTTTAACAGGAGGAAAACCAAGCTCTGGCTGGCTTCTACCAGATTGATTTTCCACATTGTCATCACTCATCTCTTGGTTCAAACACTCCTCACCTTCAATGAGGAAAGAGCTAGTGTTGGTTGCATCTCCCAAGCAAAAATCCATTGACATGGAGCTGTTATTAGTTACCAAAATTGGATGTGAATCACTGAAGTAATAGCTTTCCTGGCTCGAACTTGGAAAAAGGACACTACTAACACCACTATGACTACTCCCTTGTGAAAAACAAAATGAATTGGCATTGCCAACATCCAAAGAATAGTATGAACCTTCATTAACACCACCTATGTTCATTGTTGATTCATGGCCAGGCCAAAATGTAGATGGATTTGCATCTAAGTCATTTGGAAGCTGAGAGTTACCAAGCAATTGGGCCATGAAATCAGCCTCTTCAGTGGTGTACATTCCACTTAGAGAGCTCCACTCTCCTTCTGCAGTAGCTCCCATAGGCTCCATAATTTTCCCTTTAGAAGCCTGTAGATATGAAAAGGGTCTTTAGCTTTTGATAATTTTTTGAAGTGTTAGAAGAAGCTCGAAATTTGGTTGAATGTGAAACAGGATTAAGAGACATATTTATACCCCACAGCTAAGGAGAATGTCCGCAAAAGCATTGACTTCACTTGTGTAACAATATCTCATTTCTTATTCATCAATTATTAGTATGCAAAAGTCCCAATTCCCTGTAACCAATACAGCACAATTCCGTAATGGGGCCAAGTACAACTCAGATTGAGACCAAGTTCACTCAATAATACCACTAAAATAATGGAACCTTTTGAGTTGTCTCAAAAGTCCTGGAAAGTAGACAAAATGACAAAAGCAAAGAATGATTTAAGATTCAAAACACATCTGAAAATTATAAGACTCATAACTGTAATTAGTACAGTAAGGCTGCATATTGAAAGTAAGATTTGATGAGGAGAATCCCACCTGGCAAAGGAGAGAACGTGGGGGGTTTTCTTGAATGAGATAAACATAAACAATTGTGTACCTCAAACAAACATGAAATGAAAAATTATGTTAACAAAAGGGCGGCCACATCGTGAAGATGAGTATGACATGGAATCAGACAGTGTTGTCTGTGTACTGGATCCTTGTCCCCTCCCTTCTTTGTTACCTAACAAGTGTTCCTTTCAGAATCCGTATCTGTTAAAATGCCCACAATTTAGCCTCAACTGCTACTTGGATCCATGATGAATCCATATTTCAATTGCGTGGTAACATAATTATGAAAAGATTGCCTTGAAGATCATCCATGGAGAGATCCTAAAGACTTGTATCCCTTTCAAGTATCTTATTTATAATATATTTGTAGATCTAGCTAAAATTTTTCTTGGTCATGAAGACTAAAAGATTTGAAAGTAGTTTTCAGTTTAGAATTTCAATAAACAAGAGAAAGATCAAGAAATTTCTGAATTATTTTGGACACTAATATATCAACTTAACAAAATGCAAGTTGGTTAGAAAAATTGCAGATTGAACCACTTGCAAGAATGGGTAGCTAGAATTGCTTTGGCCGTATATCTGAGTTCGATTGGTGGTAATTACAAGGTTCTAAATTCTATATTAAGCAATATACCGGGGGAAGATCAAGAAGAGTTATAATTCACTGGGATGATTTTCTGCACTGTGAAGATAAAAATCAAAAAGGAAATCATGAATTTGCAATATTTTAAATGCTATCAATTCTTTTTGCATTATTGAACATTTAGTTTAGCACAATTGATCCATAATAATAAATATGAAGAAATCACGAAGATTTTGGAACATTAGTTGGTTTTTATTTTTATTTTTATTATTTTTTTTTTTTATGTTAGAGTGCTCTCTTTTAATACATTTTGATGAGGAATGACTCAAGAAGCATCTCAACAGGGCCAGATTTTTTAAACTAGAAGTGGAGAGAGAGAGAGAGGTTGCCTTCCAATTCTTCATATCCCTTTGTGGAATGAACTTGAGATAACTTCTACTAATCATTGTAAATTTTCAAACCCAATCATTTACTAAATTTATAAAAACATAAAAAACAATAAGAACCACTTTACATATCTATCTATTAACTAAATCTACCTATATAACATATCTTCTTTAAATTTATATATTTAGTTTTCTTTTTTTTTTTTTAGAACACTTGATAGTTGATATTCAATATTGATAATCATTAGACCATAATTTCACCTCCAAACTATCTATCATAGGTCCACTTTGAATCAATCTAAAATATTGGAAAAAATTACAAAATCATCTCTAATTAATCCCATAAAAATCCTTTTTATAAATTTATAACTTGGATCAAAACCCAGATTCATGTTAATCTCATTCATTTAAATGCTAATCATGTTCTTAATTAATATGTAATAACTTTGAAATAAATTTCAAACATCATTTAGGATTTGGTATAATTCAAAATCTCAATGGTTTTATTCAAAACTTTGACTTACTATATCTCAATAATTGGTTTTAGAATTAAGATTTTGATTATATCAATATATTAACTGTAGAAAAAAATCAATAATATATTATTATTTTTTGTACTTTTTATATCTTAACATGTGTTTTTAGGTCATATATAAACATTAAGACGATCTTACATAAAATAATATTTAAATTTCTGATGAATGTTGTAGCATTACTTTGATCTAATAACCATGTATTAAAAAGAATTGAAACTACATTTGAAGCTCATGTTAATTAGACCTTACAGGTAATTGAGTTTGACTTCCAAAAATAGTAAGATTAATTAAATGCTTATAACTTTTACCTGGTTAACATGTATTTTTAGAATAATATTATTATAACCCATTTCCAACCAATTCTACTTACCATCTAAGTTAGTAAAATACTATTAAAGATATAATTATCATGTCATCTATTGTAATTTCTTTTACTAATTTTTGTTTTTCATCCATTGTAACTTCTCTTATTAATTTTTGTTTTCTACTCCTCCAATAACTTTTTGCCAATTCAGGTTGCAAAGAGTTGGTTGTAGATGTAGAACTACTCGTATTTTTATGGCAAATGTTAAGATAACAATTATTCTTATATTAGTAATGTTAAACTTATAACTCAAATATAATCCAAAGTCTACAACCTGATATGACAGTCTAAGTGGCAAAATCCTATTAGCGATGCAACTTCCCTCATCCATTTTTGTATATTCCTCCTTTAGTGAATTTTTACCATGTAGAATCTCATATCAGGCTGTAGTTTAGATTATATGTGGATTGTAGGTCTAGCATTATTGTCTTTATATATGGTTCAAATAACATAACGATCACGCTATTTCCAATCAATCCAATAAGTACGTAACTTGATTTAAGAACCCCATTTCAATGTAATATAATTATTTTTATTGCTAAAATGTTAATCACAATTTAATAAATCTCATAACCATGATAATTTAAATTTTTTAACTTAATCAATCGAAACATGACATTTACAATTGAGTTATATTATATATGCAATTACTAATTATAATATAATTCATACAGTTCAATAGCATACAATCAATGATGATCGTTAATAAATTTAACAAAAAAATTAGCTTATAATGTGATAATAATTTCACTATTGTTAGTATGTCACTATAGGTGCTATGAGTTATGTGGAATGGATTCGAATTGTATATCGAATTGTATATCAGTATATGTAGCATTATCGTTTCTATATTATAATTTCTTTTTCTTTTTCAACTTCATAACCAACACATGTACCAAATAGTAGTAGAAATTCATTAAAGAATCAAACCAATATGGATGTGCAAGATGCATGGCCAAATCATAAATCGCCGCTTGCTTGAACCCTAGTAAATAATAATAATAATAATAGTAATAGTAATAGTAATATATAAAAAAAAAAATATTTCAACTTGATTCTCGGAGAGGCAAAACCCATAAAGAATCATTTCGTTAACCCCCAAGCCAACCCCAAGCTTGATATAATGAACCAAATAGAATTACACGATCAATGAATTAATACAGTGACCTATTAGTGAAGAACAAGTCCACCATGGCCAAAGATTGCGGCCAGCTTCATGCTCCATTTACGCATAAAATTAAACAATTTTTTTTTAAAAAACAAGGATGAACGAAGCTTCCCATTTTCTATACACTTTGATATAAAGGAATTAACTATAGCCAGCCGGCCACTTGCACGATCTCTTGTTGGGTGGTACAAATTAGAGCTTATAGAGTTGATCATGCAAATAATGACTAGTTTGGAATGGAATAAAATCTTTGCACTACAACAATTTTGGAAACTCCTTAGAAAATCTGATTTTGTTCTGCACATGAGAATATTTACGATACTTGATAATTGATTCATATTCATGGCCGGCCGCTTGCACGACCCTTTAGGGTTTTCATTAGCAACTTTTTATTTAGGATAGACCTAGCTGGCAGCTTGGTTCACAGGCCCTGGCCATAAAGAACGCCAAGAGGGCCGTGCTCTTAATTTATATTAATTTCTATATAACACTACAAGAAAATGGGCCTTTTACCGCGGGCCAAAACCGCGGTAAAAGGCCTTATACGACGGGCCTACCGCGGTTTAAGCCCGCCGTATAAAATGGCGACGTAAAAAATAAATTTACTTTTTACCGCGGTTTTGGCCCGCGGTAAAAAATTTTTAACCGCGGGCTAAAAGCCCGCCGTTAAAATTCGTGGTGTGGTGAAATTTTTTTACGGCGGGCCATGGCTCGCAGTAAAAACGTAACGGCGGGCGTCGTGGCCCGCAGTAAAAATGTTATACTGCGGGCTTTTTGCCCGCCGTAAATATTGTGGAATTTGTAATTTTTTAACCGCGGGCTAGTAGCCCCAAAAGATTAAGCTTGCAAGTATGAGCTAACCATATTATATGCCATACAAAACTTATAAAAGCAATGCATTGTTGCAGCCACAATTTCAACAAGTGAAATTAGCCCTCACAATCTGAGAGAGTAGTCTTCTACAAAGAGTCGACAGCCTAAGAAACACATATATGAATTAATAGCTCTATTAGCTTCACAACTGCAAAAGCTTTGCTTCAAGAATTATTTCGTAGCTATAATACATTTAAAATGCACAAAGGTTTCAAAGCATAGCTTGAATTAAAGTTAGCAGAAAATATATTAAATATAGTACACTCTCAAATGAATATATTTGAAGAGAAGTGACCAACTTTATCAAAAGAATCCAACTCTTTCACTGCTGGAGAATGAGTTCCAGATTCCCCCTCTGCAACCTCATTTCTGCAAGACATTTTCTGAGCACGGGTTATCTGAAAGAACTAATAATTAAACAAAGAGTAGTGATACATGAATTTGCATTAAAAAAAAAAAAAGGACGGCAAGATGGGCCCTCATACAGAAATTCAAATCAAATAAACAAATCTTTAGAAAGCATCACTGCAATACAGAAACGCAAATATATGTTTCAGGACATAGCAATGGAAGTTAATCAATCAAATGATAATGCCTACTGGGATTCATATCCCTGCGAAACGCAAATTGGAATTCATTTTCTTTATTCCATTGTCCTCATAGGAAATGCAAAATACTTTTCAGTTTGTTGTTTTCGTTCACTGTTTTCAGAAAATACAAAAATCCAATTCTACTAAAATAAATTAAAAGCAACAAAACAATGAAAATGGCTTTTTGATTTTTTTTCTCCATTGTCAAAACCAACAAGTATTGCCTAACAAATAAAATGCTACAGACCACACAACTGTAAAATATTAAAACATGATGAATACCTGCTTAAGAGAAGCTGCTTTCGCTCTGAAAGATGCCTCTAGGAATTCAGTCTCTTTCTTAAGTTTCCTTATTTTCTCAAGGTCGGAACAAGCAGCTTTCAATTGCTCTTTTCCAGAATTAGAGCTTGACACATGCAATTCTTGAAGCAATTTTTCCAGTCTTATCAAAACTTCTTCAACACTTTCCAATGCCTAAGACCAAACGTGAAATGTTAGTGCATAATCAGAATAAGAAGGAAGAGACAATAGATTGGTCTGTAGGACTGAGAAACACATATGCACAGGTTAAACATAAATAACAAAAAACACCAACATAGAACATTTGCAGCAAGCAAGAGTGAGACATCATAAATCTTGAAAGGGGTTAGCTTCGTATTGACAAACACTGTTTCGCATATACAAAAACGCCAACATACTTGTACATATTTTGTTTTAATAACAAAATCTCATCATGCAGTTTAGTAGATCAACACAGTGATGCATTAATGGACTTTTTTAGTCAAATCTTTTCACATTTTCTTTGGTCTAAACAAGATTTTGCTTGCTGATGGAAATTAACTGATAGGTCGAAAGAGTTAGCAAGGATTGCCATACATATTGAAAAAAAATATTAGAAATCCTAAAAAAACACAAAAATATAGAGAAAGTGTAGTGCTAGACTTACACCAAGCCTAACAGATTCTGACTGAACATACACCAAGGCCAATCACAATGCTAGAAGTTCTAACCCAAGCATCAATATAGATTCAATGAACAAGTTCTTACATATACCATTTCAACCAGCCTTTTAACTAAGGTACAGCTGATTAATATTAAAAAGAACAAGGCCCTAAAATAATTCAGAGTCATACCTCACAATGTCACTAATGATAAGAATAGATACCAGGTCTGAACAATTTTCGTCATCATGAAAACAATTAATCCAGTCAGTATAATGCAACACTACCGATTGACTAAAATATTTCAATCTTCTGTCGGTTCCATTCCCTTTCCAGACAAATTAATCAATTGCCTGATTAGATCGATTTCAATTCAATAAAACCTTTCATCCAAATTACAGTCAACCCATTATGAATCCTTTTATGCTCATAAACATACAATGTTTTGAGTGTTTGTCAACGAACTTACTGCTTTCTCAGTCTAGTAGAGCATTATACTTCCCAGCTAACCCAGAAAAAGGTATTATTTTGATGTGATATCAGAGAGGAATCATAAAGCTACCAAATTTTATCAAAGGAGTAATGCAACTGATGGGCTACAGACTGTAAATTGGGCACCAGTCGTGTGAGATATGTATAGCATATTGCTAACACTTAACAGGCATAGGTATTGATTCCCTAAGGTGGTATATCAGAAGGTTGTTTTCCTTTACGTAATCCCACATTCTCTTTATAACATCAAACCTATTAGAGATCAGACTATTTCCACTAAACAAAATTCAAGAAAATCATGCAGCCGAACTATAATATAATAAAAAACAATTCCAGCATCTACAGAAATTTCAGCCCAATCATGGTATGAAATTAAGGAATTGCATGCAACCAGCTTTTCATATCACACACTAACTCTAATCCACCATGGCTTGAAATCTGACAGAATCACAACACAAACCTTCACAGCACATATAAATAGCTTAGAGTGAACTGCAGCAGACATGAGCTCAAACTCTAGCAAACTCTGAGAAGCACACAACTCAAACAGCACACATAAACACAAACTCCATCACTTATTTCATATCACACATCAACTAAAACTACTGAAACTCCACCACCCATTTTCAACCACAAATAAACTCAAACTCCAACAAACAATAGTCTACTTCCAGCTACTAACCTGTCAGACCAGCAGCCAAATTACCATATACTCAAACTCCACAAACCAGCAACAACGCAGTCAATCAATCACACATAAAAGCAAACTATACAAACAACACAGCCAAACCAGGGAAAAAATTAGAAAAGCACGAGTACTTAAACCAGCAGCCATATACAAAATCACATTGATCAAAATAATTGAAAACAACTATAATTAAGACACAAGATAACAATTACAATTAAGACATCTGTACATCTTTTTACAAAAAATAACGAAAGTTCAACGAATGGCCACCCAAAAGGTTTCTGCCATTCCTATTAGTGGGGTGGATGAAATATTTACAGCACATGTCAATTCATAACAAAAATCACAACACAAATAAAAATAAAAAAGACCAAAAAAAGCAGAGAGCGAAGAAGTTTTACAGTTTTTCTACCAAGTGGGCTCTCAAAATGGACTAATCAAAGGAATCAAGCAAGCAAGGTACCTACTGAGATTTCAAAAAGGCGATTACGAACAAATTGTATTTTAATTGCACAGACAATTTCAACAATAGTGATGCAATCTTTTAATATTAAAATAATGTATTTTAAAGCTTGTATTTTAATCATAAAAAAGACAGATATGATGAGGAAACAATCAGAGCAAGACCGAAACTAAAACTACCAACAGACTGTAAAAAATTGCACAGAAACAATAGTGAGAAGCAAAACTTATAGTGACAAAACAAAACCAAAACTAATAATTATTCAAGAAATCAAAAGGAACCCATGTACCAAAACAGTTGAAGGCAAGTGGGTGAACACACACATTCTCAATCCAATTCCAATACAAGCACTGACACATAAAAACAAATCAAAAAGCAAAATTTGGGAAACCAAAGGAAGAAAAGAAACTTTGATACCAAAATCCCACCTCAGAACGAAGAAAAGTATCATATTGACGTTCCCATTACACCAAAAGAGCAATCAATCACACACAGAGTGATGATATTGAAATACACAAAGCTACTACACCACAAACAAGCATTAGCAATTCAAAATCCAGTCTTTCAACCAAATTAAACAGCTTTAATCACATTCAAACAGTTTAATCTCAACACAAACCATTAAAAAAAATCAAATATTCAATCCCGATTAGAAATTCATGAAATTAACGAGAACCCAGATTGAATTTACCTGATTTGATGAAATATGAGATGTGAGATGAATTGATAAAGATAGAGAGAGAGAGAGAGAGAGAGAGAGAGAGAGCGACAGAGAGTGAGAGATACCTGTAAATGTGAGATGAAGATGGAGACGACAGAGAGTGATTGAGTCATCGACAGAGACAGAGGCAGCGCCAGCAATCGCGAAAGGTAGAGACGAGAGAGGGTGACTGAGCGGCGACGGAGGGTGACTGAGCGGCGACGGAGACAGAGGCAGCGACACCGATGGAGGCAGATGGAGACGAGAGAGGGTGATGAGCGCCGATCGAGATTGAGAGAGCGACAGACAATTAGGGAAATTAGAGGGAGAGACCAGAGAAACAGATGAGATTAGACGACAGAGAGGATTAGGAATTGCGAAATTAGGGAGAGAGAGGAGGGAAATTAGGGATTGCGAATTAGGGAGAGAGAGGAGGGAAAAGGAATTAGACGACAGAGAGGAGCGGAGGAAATGGAAATTAGGCAGATTTCCAAAAAATTTACTGCGGTTCATTAGAACCGCGGTAAAGTTTTTGATTTTTTACTTCGGGCCTCGCGGCCCGCCGTAAAGTGTGACTGAGCGGCGACGGAGGGTGACTGAGCGGCGACGGAGACAGAGGCAGCGACACCGATGGAGGCAGATGGAGACGAGAGAGGGTGATGAGCGCCGATCGAGATTGAGAGAGCGACAGCGATGGAGACAATTAGGGAAATTAGAGGGAAAGGCCAGAGAAACAGATGAGATTAGACGACAGAGAGGATTAGGAATTGCGAAATTAGGGAGAGAGGAGGGAAATTAGGGATTGCGAATTAGGGAGAGAGAGGAGGGAAAAGGAATTAGACGACAGAGAGGAGAGGAGGGAAATGGAAATTAGGCAGATTTCCAAAAAAATTACTGCGGTTCATTAGAACCGCGGTAAAGTTTTTGATTTTTTACTTCGGGCTTTACTTCACTTTTACATGCCCGCCGTAGATATGTGCAGTAAAAGATAACTTTTCTTGTAGTGTAATGAACATGAATTTAGAATGTTCAGACTCTCATCTTTTTATACATATATGTGTGTGTGTCCATGTGTGTGTGTGTGTGTTTGTGCAGCAGTGCGTGTTCTATAGGGTGAAGAAGAAAAATATTGTGTTAAATATTTTTTAAGTTAGAGCTTAATATGAATAACTTTGGTGTTCGAGCACATGGAACACGAATTTGTCTTGGTGTAATGCCATGTGGCTTAAAAATAGTTCTGCTTCGTAATTATTAAAGGGTTTTATTTATTTTCTTGACTACGAAAGTCTTGAGATTTGTGCTGTTGTTTCCCTTAAAGATTTTGATTAATGAAAGATAAAAGACATAAATCTGTTGAAAAATGATAAATATGCATGTCAGATGAAATGATTTTTATTATCTGCTCTAATTTCAATATCGAAACATTGGTTTAATTAAATAATTAAATAAAATAGATAGACTCTTCCCTTCGTCTCAGGTTAATGCATCTTCTCATTTAGAAGATCTTCAATATAGATAATACACGTTTCAGTTGCCCAAGCTTAATTTGAGTTCTTTTGTTCCGAAGGAAAGATATCCATAGGGTGATTCGCCCTATTAAGATATTCACGATCAAGAAAATAAAATACTAGATTCTCTTTTGAATATGTCCTAAAAGGATAAGAAAGGCTAGAACGTCAATAAGTGTCTATTATTAAATTCATGACCTAACTCGATAGTACCAATTTTGAGAACATCCGGTGCAAAAGTCATTAAACGGGTAAGTCGCCAATCCCTTATAAAATAGAATATGTAATATACTTTATCCGCTGGGTTACCGGCGGACATTTTTTCAGAGGTTTCTATTGTATCAATCTATCCTTGTGTGAAGTTCAAGGATCTCTAATATAGAATGAGCTCAATCACAAAATTATATTGAAATCAAATCAATCTTCTTTCCCTTTTTTATGAAAAATAATTGTGAATAGTCAAACAAAATTGAATAATCACAGTGCAATGCATTAATTTATATGAAAAATTGAGAAAATAGACACAATTAGGGGGCTTTGTTGAAAAATAGACACATCCTGAAAAATTTTCATGCCATAGACACTTTCTTGATAAAAAGACTCAAATACCCTTTGAAATTCAATTTATTCCTAAACTCTTTATTTCCCTCTTTCCTTCACTTACCAGTTACCGTGTCCTATTTTCATAACCATGTCCTATTTCCATAACCGTCCGTCTGTTGTTGTCTAGCTTCCAATACACTATCGAAGCACAGTCCGAAACGCAGCAAGAGGAACGACAAACTTATTCTAGATTTGAGGTAGATTTTAGGAATTTTGAATTTGAGGATTTGAGTTTGATTTCGTATTTTGTATTTATTCTGTGTTTGTGAGGCTAAATGAAGTGTTATTTGGTTGATTTTTTGGTTTGATGTGTATAAAAATGGTGAAAATCGACGCGTTTCTTCGTGATAAAGAAGACATTCGACAGTCGAGTTGTGTCGGATGCAAGTAATGTCGAGTGTCGAGTTGTGTCAGATCAAATAATGTCAAGTGTCGAGTTGTGTCGGATGCAAGTAATGTCGAGTGTCGAGTTGTGTCGGATGCAAGTAATATCGAGTGTCGAGTTGTGTCGAGTTGTGTCAGATGAAATAATGTCGAGTGTCAAGTTGTGTCGGGTGCAAGAATGTCGAGTGTCGAGTTGTGTCTGATTAATGTGTCGAGTGTCTGTCCAGTAAGCGCGCAAGTCTTCGCGCGATATATAGCTCTAAATATATCCTTACTAATAATTTTTTTTAGTCCTCATGGTTTGTAATTTGACCATTTCATACTCGAAAAGAGTGTTGAATGCAAGTAATCGGATACAAGTAATTTCAAATGGGGTATTTGAGTCTTTTTGTCAAAAAAGTGTCTATGGCATGAAAATTTTTCAGGATGTATCCATATTTCAACTAGGTCCCCTAATTATGTCTATTTTCTCAATTTTTCCTAATTTATATATATAGGCTTCACGAGTTATTATTCAATTATCCAGTGTGGTACATATGCGGATGAATGTGTGTATGAGAGTTCTGGTGCCATGATGCTTGCTCGCATGAGTTCTCGTACGTAGGCCCAGCCGTGCTGATAAAGTTGTTTCATACTGTGTGGATTAATTTATCAGTTTGATGTTTTTATGTTAATAATTAGAATGATTTGCTATTCTATTTATAAAAGAAAGTCTTTATTGAGATGTCCATATCACGTCATTTGTTTGTCTATCAAAAATTAATGAATACATAAATAATATATATATATATATATATATATAATTCAATCATTATTAATAAGAATACTATTCAAGAGAAAATAAAAATATTTGGAAGATGCTAATATTAGATGGATGCCACCCTACCGAAGTTTCTTCCTATCTATTTAATTTTGCTAAGAAACTTTTATTTATTTGTTTTAAATTTCTCACCACAACATTATATATGCTTATCATACTTCTCCATTGCTCACATAGTTACATTAGCATTTCTGACTTGATCATTATAGCCAAAGAAAAACAATATTGTTTCCTTCCAAAATTTCAATTTTTTTTTTTAATACACTATTAGAGCGTGTACTAGTCTATATAGTGAACTTTATCAATATGCCTTGAGATTATTTGGGATGGGTTAATAGAAGTGCTTTGGCGATAACGATGATCCTTTTTGGATAGATGTGGAGTTCAAGTTTACTTGCTACAGAATTTGTGGATTACATAATGAAGATTAATATATGAAACAACCCAAATGATTTCTAATTTTATAGTAACCTGCGTTTTATGGAAAGATTGAATGGCGTTTCACATGGTTGCATATTAATTTCATAAAACTTTGTTTATTTTATCTACAAGGGTTGGCATTCTGTATATAAACGATTCAAAGTAAGATTGACTAACCAATAAAGCCTTGCCATATGTAGCAATAATAGCAATCATATTATTAAACGATGCAAGTTGAGTACAAATTTTTTTTAATGGGAATGATAGGTATGATCTTTTTTTTCCCCCTTGTTATACAATTAATTATCCTTTTAAGGGTTGAACTATTGCCAATTAGTTATAAATCATACATTATATATTTTTGGGTACTATATTATAAAAGTAGGAAAGAGGGGTCTTTGTACAAGTTTGGAAGTATTTTTACAGACTACATTTGATGGGAAAAAAATGCAAAAACATCTGAGAATATTATTAAAAAAATAAAACTCAGCATATGTATTTCTTAAAAAGCTTTTGTTTTCTTCAATAAAATATTACAAAATTATAAACAGAAAATGGAATTCACCTTTTAAAAAAAATTAATAATATCAAAGTTCAAAAACATTTAATGTACCTTAATTACTATTACAGCAAAGTAAAATATGGTGGACATATTTAAACGTTTTGAAACCTTGGCATATATATTAACATTATCGTTGATAAAATTTTGTTTTTAATTTAATTTATCCAACTACGGAAGTAGTTTTTCAATCTCAATTTTTGGAATTAATTAAAGTTTTAAATGTTTTTATATAAAAATTAAACGATATGGCGTTTCCCGTAAGGAGTATTTTGTTTGATTATTCAAGGAGATATAAGCATTTAATAAACAGTTAAATTTGCTAATAGGTCAATTCCCCGTTGAATATCTTTAGAATAAGTAGAAGCCTTATTATAAATATGAAAAAACTTACGTGAAATTAAGAAAATAATTTTTCTACAATTATGCAGCATGTGCTTTAAAATCATGAACTAAGCTTTCAGCATGTCCCTGAATCATGATTCGCTATTAATGCTTTCATTAATTAAACCTTATTGATTCTTGGTTGTCAAATAATTAAGAGCATATTTTATTTGTGGGGCTATAAGCATGCATGCGCGCCCACAAGAATTTTCTTTACACACTTCTTATGATTTTTTGTATTTGTTACCATTTGTCAATCTTATTTTAGGTATATATGCGAGTTTGTCACTTGTTATTTAATTAAAAGGCATGCTTAATGCCTTCCCTTGAGAATAATATATTTAATGTTAAATGTTAAAGCGTTGTCATATCGATTTTTAATCAAGTTTTCTATATAATAATTAACAAGTAAAATGGTGATAATCCGTTATTATTAATGAGTATATTACAAGTTTTAAAGTTTACTTTTTACTTGCTAACTTCGGTCTAACCAAAAATGGGATCAACATCTAAAGGCATAGGCTTGAAATCAAACCACATGTCTAATGGGTAAAAATACTACAATGCCTCTTGAAGCCCAATAGTTCATAACTTGATCTTCAAGATTTCACTTCACAGGGATGAGCACCACCACGCTAGGGAATGATGAGAGCTTCTTCACAACCTCATTTTAACTATAAAATATCCGAAGTCAATATAGGCTCTAGCGATTTCACTGGCGTTAATCTCTCGATGCTTAAGTCAGTAGAATGATTAAAATAACAATGGTGAAACCCTAATAGATAAAGAATTAAACAAAGTGTTTATTGATGCCTATAAAGCTTACAAGCTATCAATAGTCTAAATGGTAGAAAAGGTGTGGAAGAAAAAGAAGAACCCCCCTCTCAAGTTTTAAATGGGTATTTATAGAACCCTTTTGTACACGTCTTTAATCTTGACCTTTTATAAAATATGAGACGACATAATCTTATGATGCCATACATCTTTCGAAAGACTTATAATTAGCTCACACATTCTAGATCTAGAGTCATGTGCTATTGTCAAGTGTTATTTTATTGATGTAACGATTTTGTCACCTACAAACATCATGTTTCAATTACTTATAGATAAATAATTAATTAGTTAATAATATATCTCCTTTTTCTTACCTATTGGATATTTAACATAGTTTAATTTGTATAATTATAAAGTTAAATTATACAACCCATCAGGTATTTTATATATATATATATATATATATATATATATTCCAAAATGAATTAAAATTGAGTTATAAACGAAGAATTGAAACGCGCTGACAGACTAGCATATCGACATGCGGCGTCTTGAGACTTAGAATAAATAATCTTGAAAAGCAGATTCTGGCACGCGGCCTTCCTTCCATCTCTTCAATACATAAAAAATAAATATTTTTTTTTTGGTATAAAAACACCAAAGCTTTATTACTCTTATAAACAATAAGAACAAAACAGTCAAGGATATATCCTTGAAATATTACATCCTAACTAAGAATCACAGCAGTTCTTTGCCTGCTGATAACCTAAAGAATTTTCTTCTATCAATAAACTAAAAAATAAATATTAATATATCATTAATTAAAGTTTAAATGTAGGCTTATAATAAAAACTAAATATAGCAATAAACTAATCGCAATATGTACGTCTAATTAAACTAGAGCTGAATGCAAATCCAGAATTCAATTAGATGGCACAAATTAGAGGTCATACCTTATCTTTTTTAATCAACAAATTAAGAATCATCAAACCCGGCCAGCCGCATTCAATAAAATCATAATAAACCTTGCATTATTATTTTGTTCCACATTAATTCTCTTTCAAGTGTGGAAGCTTCAGAAATAATGTTATCTTATTCAATTTTTTTTCAGTTCCATGTCAATGAATCATATTAATGAAGTTATCCCAAGTTTTGTGTTACAACTTACAATAATGAACATAATTTTTTGATCATTAATAAAATACTATATATATAATTTGACTTACTAAGGTTATACTTTATGCAACTAGCTATATGCTTTTCCATAGATAATTATATAAATCGAACAGCACTTTTAATCGACAAAATGCTAGCTATTTTGATAGCTACTTTATAAATAATGTACATACCAAAAACCGCCCCATTTTTTTTTTCTCCACAACAAAGGTCCAAGCCCTTAGGGGGAATAAAAATATCCCTATTAATTCTAACTTTTTAGTTTATAAGACAATATATATAACTAATTAATTATATAATCTATGAGAATAGAGTAGAACAATCTTAAAAGTATATTGCGGTAATCAAACTTTCTTTCCAATATTTGTTTATGAAGTTTGTCACTCAACTTGGTATCCTCCCAATGTCATTAGAGCCCAATGATATCTTTTGCAAGATTAATTTTGTAGTATATACTTAGAAGAAAAAAAAGTATGTGTTCACTACAATTAAAGTACTAATTCATTTATATGGTATATTTAATTTTAAGTACTATCAATAATTAATCAATCATATGGAGTTCAATTATTGATAGTATAGAGTAGGGATATTCTCTTCAAGGACAAAATAAACGGAGAAGCGTTAGGGATTTATAAATTAGAAATAGAATTTGTAAACTTTAATTAACTATTTATTAATATTAACAATAGTGTTATAATTTCCTTAACTTGATTAGTCGTTCTCATGGGCCGGCCCTCTAGGCCGTTGTCCAACTAAGGCCCTTTCAAGTTTTTAAGTAATTCTCACAAAAATTTAAATAAAAGATTTGAACATTAATTAACAAGCAGTTAAAGTATTTTGATATAAGAAGCAATTAAATTATCTAACATTTGATCTGAGAACATTTATACTTATAATTGGTTTGGCGCATTTAATTTCAAAGAGAGACTTTGTTAAGTGACTCGAAATTTTAATTTTCTATATTTTTTTATTCTTCTCATTGGTCCTTAGAGATATTCAGGCTAGTGCCTTATGGAGAAAAAATAAGAACAAAAAAATCCTCATAGTTGTAATTAACATGTATAATTTTAGTTTCTTTAAAACGAAAATAGAGAAGTTGAATTCTACATATGTTAATCATAGAAGAACTTATACGATATCCAAGTAATGTTTAATTAAAAAATTATGATATTATTACTTGTAATTAAATCTTATATTCAAATATATATGCAACCTCTGATCATGAATATTGGTGTGGAGAGCATAGTAATTATCTGCCAGCAATTCTTTTAATTCATAATTACCAAATCCTTTTGTAATATTACAACCAATAATTTAGAAAAAAAAAAGTGAAGTAACTGCAAATAAATTATATCTTTTTATTTTAACTAATTAACATCAATCTCCACATCGTAAGATCAAGATATAAAAATACTAACAAAATTAATTTTCATTTTAACTTTTAAATTAAAAAAATCCTGTACAAAAGAGTTGACAATTATTAGAGTCTATAACTAATTAATATTATCGTGGCTTCCTCGTGCAACTAAAGAATATTTAGCAACTTCTAAATATAATTACTAACCCAAAATACTATCTATCTTTGGATTCTATTTCCTTTATTAATTATGTTTAAAAATAAATAACAATTTGTTGTTAGATATACACTCAACTTGTCACCTTCTCAGAGTTCTTAGAAGCCAAAGACACCTTTAAATATCTTAAGAGTTAATCGAGATTTAATTTATCTATTAATTTAATCCCGCTGCCTGTCTTTAAGACACCATACTTCTTTAATTTAATAATTGGTCGTTAATGAGGCAATCCGTGATGTCATTTAAGGGAGCCCAATTGATTGCCTCCAAGATTATGTTATATTATGCAACAAAGAATTATATTCAATCAAGAGAAGAGAGTTATATAAGTGTGTAAATGAAGACCATGATTCAATTATTTTCTTTTAATTCTTTAATATTTTTAATTTTAAAAAAAAAGTTATGTTAAGTTAATGTTTTTGCGCATGTGAAGATTTAAAAGAAATTTGTATCAAATAAGTAAGAAATTATTTATGATAGTTATAAAAGATTAGAATCATTAGACGTCTAGCAATCATATATTTGATTCTTAGTATTTGATTCTTAATATATCTAAAATTAGTAAAAAATTAATCCATAACCAGTGTTCAATAAATAGAGACATATGTTTGAGCCATGATAGCAATTTGGAGTTAATCATCTCCATAATTTTTTTTTTTTTTGGTCAAACGCAAATGATACAAGCAAAGTTCACAAGTAGGCATATACATAAAGCCATACAAAAATTACACCCTGAGTTTTGGTATTTAAAAACTAACCCGCTGTGCTTAAAAAATTGACATAAACACCACACATTTTTAACAACATTATCTGATAAACAGATAAATAACTTTCTTCTCCACAATTTTTTTTAAAATTATATATGCTATAAATGCTGCTGTTTCTAGGTTTAAAAGCTTTTTTTTTTTTTTTGTAATTTTGTTTCTCTTTGTGTTCTTTGAATATAGCAACTTCCAAATGCTACATTGGTCTCATAATCGGGGTGCTTTTTATTATTTGGAAATTTCGTATGATCAAATTAATAGATTACAGAAGATCAGAGAGGCTGTTTTAATGATCCTTTAACAATAATGCCTGGTGGATTTCCTTAACGTGTTAAATTAAAAAAGTGGGGTTTATGTCAGTTTTTCAAATGCAGAGAAGTTTGTAAACATGCCAAACTTTCCGGATGTGAAATTATTTCCCCGTAAATAATAATCAAATAGCAGAAAAAAAAAAGAATAATCGCGTCAATCGCTAAGATAGATGATGTGATAAGTAATAATTGGTAAAAATTTAGTTTAGATTTTAAAATAAGTGTTAATATCAGGGTGGTCCAGTCGGAGGTCTTCCTTGTTCCTTTGAAGTCCCTCTGTTTCTAACCCCAATTCACACACGTGGACAACTAAATATGTTGAGAAGAGTAGGAAAGCACAAGAAGCAATATTTAGAATCTGAAAAGTTATATTAAATTCTAAAGCAAAAGGCTAAGCACACAAAATTTGGAAAATTCATATATATATATATATATAACGGAATTATAATAATAATCAAAATCCCATTGTAAAACATCAAATTAGCAGCTAGATGATTGATACATAATGACGAAAATTTACCAACCATTTCTAAATAAATTGAATGGCCCTCGCCTCCCTCGGCCCTGAAAAAAAAAAACTTAATAAAAAAATGGAAAACTAGCGAAATAGTCACTCATATTCAAATTTGACTGTTTGGTCCCTTTTAATTGTCATTTGTCGTTTCATCTCCTCAGCTAATTTTAATTTCTTACCATTAGCTCCTCTAAGAGTCAAATCCTGGCTCCTCCCTGATTCTGCCACTCATGAAGGTTCGAATAAAGGGAGGCCAATAGTTCATCTGAAGATTAATATTCAAGTAGAAGTGCAATTGAAATTTTTGAATTAAATAATTTTAAGGTCAAAAAATAAAAATTTTTGGACAAGTTTTTACATTTATAACTAAAAAAATAAATAAATAAATTGAGGTTACTTAGCACTAATATCTTCTGTTAAAGGTTTTATTATCATACATCAACTTACTCCTTAAATTCTTGCAATGTTTCCCATCAATTTACATAACTATATGTGAAGAGGGGAAGCGAATTGTTTTACTTAATCAAATGCTTCATAAATTTAATCATATTAATTGAATTATGATAACTTTAGATGTCATAATTTATTGAGTCTTTTATTTTTTAATTAATGAAAAAAAAAACTTCGTTGCAGGCGTGCTTAGGGAATACTGTCAAATCTCGAGGTGTCAACAAAATTTCCCTAATTTCTAACGATTATTTAGAAGAATGTTCTGTTCCTCGATTTAAACACTGCTCCTGGCAAAAAAATTGTTATCCTAAAAACCACTTTCTGGTTACCTTGACTAGTGAATTTGTGTTATAATTTTTTATTGGCCAAAATTTATAGCTAATTAGAATATCTAGTTTTTTATTATAATTTTTTGTTGAGTTAGAAATTTTAATCATCAATTAGAATATCTCACTTAATAAGAGTATTTGTTCCCATTTTTAAATACAACTCTCAGAAAAAATAAAAATAAAAAGGATTTATTATTGGGGCAGACCTACGTTTGGGCCTAAGGGCGCCTAGCCCCTTTCAGCCCAAGCAGCAGGTATTAAGTGTTATCAAAAAAAAAAAAAAAAAAAAAGAGAGTCAATATTAGTATAAGATACGTTAAAATTTTGCATATTGAACCCTCTAGGCGGAAGACAAATATGATTTAATTCTACTAAAAGTAAATGATGATTCCTTATATAAATCTTTTAAAATTCTCTTATTTATATAAATAAATAATGAATTATCAATTGCTTCATTTGTTATTGATATTAGAATTATATTTTATTTATTTATTTATTATTATTGCCTCACTTTTAAGTAAAACTCTTTTTATTTTTAGACTTTCTTTTTTTGAATTCATTAAATTTTTAGTTATAAAAGGTAAATCTATTTTTTAATTGTTTCTCTCTTTTCTTTAATTATGACTTAAACTTTTCACTGTATAAAATGTTAATAAATTTTCTACGAAAATTGGAGAAGTTATAATGAATTTTTAATATGTTAAAATTACAACTAGTTTTCTTTCAATTTTTTATATACATTATTTAAGAAACATATTTATTCATTTTTATTTTCTTAATTTAGATTAATCGATATATACATTTTAATCGCCTTTTTTCCCCGAAATTTGTAAAAGAGTTCGTATTTGATCAATTTTAGTAATCTTTTTCCTATAATTAAATTTATAATATAGTTTAATATTTTGACATACAAAACCAAAATCCAAAGCCCGTCACTATTTATTACCTTGGAAACCACTTTTTAACCCCTTAGAATTACTTTAATATTTAATATTTTGTTGTTTTAAAAGAAATCTTAAAATTTGAGCTTCTTATAACATAATAAAAGAGCTTTTCCTCAATCACAAACAAATATCTTTTAAAAAATATATAAAATTAACATTAAATGACATCTAAAGGGCTCTATATTTATACAAATTAAACCGTATCAAAATGGGCACGACCCGACCCGAGTAGACTTACCCATGGATTCTAATTAGCAACGGCATGGCTATGTTGTTCAAACGATTGTCACATAAATAAATAAAAATAATCGTTAATCCTGAAACCTCAAAAATCGTCTCTTCCTCAGTCATGGCCACTTCCCTCCTCTCTCCAGTCTCCTCTCTCACCAAAGAGCTTCCTGCTGCCACGCCGGCTCTTCCCAAATCCTCCTTCCTCTCCGGCACCAAGCTCTGCTGCTTCCCCACCTCTTCCTCTTCTTCTAGAACAAAGCAAGGACCCCAAAGATGGTATATTTCTCCTTCTGCCAGGTCGCTCGACCATATTCCCAAGCAGTTCAGGGAAGAAAATCTCAAAGATGGATGTGAGTCTTGCGCTTTTTCTCTGTTTTTAGAAATACCCATCTCTTCGTGACCTTTTCGGATAATTTTGTTGCTTCTTTAAGAATTGATTGGTTTCGAATTTTAACCTGAGAGCATAAATTTTTAATCTTCATATACTTATTTGGGTTTGATGACCTTTTTTTTGCTTGATTGAGCGTCAATTACTTGAAAAACATCCTCATTTTGTTTGTAATATGGAAGAGAAATTATCAGTTGGTCGAGGATCATATATAGTTTCTTAACTCTATGTTGAATGAAATATTTCTTGTCACTTCTCTAGTTCCTATTAGTGGCGAAATCCCCTGAAAACACAAATTTTTTTTTTTTGGTGTCTGGCTGACGGCCCTGAGGAATAAAAATCTTATAATTTATAGGAAATCTAATGATACGAGATTAATTAGAGTGATAGCTCATTTTTATGTAGGTTTGATGCGAGTGTAGAAGGAAAAGATTGTTGGTAGCTATTTGAGTTGTTTTCATATGTCACAGCAGAATGCTACTAGAAGTTGAGTGAGAATTCATGAATACTGAGAAAGATAACTGAGAACATCCTTGTCGCCTTAGATATGGATTCTGTGATTAGTGTTAATATTAGAGTAGGAAGTCTTTCTATCAGAACTCTGAGGTTACCTATTAGAATGTGGTATGAGAACATTTTGAACCAAGACAACAAGTCAAGTTGGTGGCTTGCTAACAGCAGAAATGTGGAAAGAACAATTGGAATAGGGGGTCGTGCAAGTATAGGAGGCAAAATTGATTATTTTATTCAAATAGGGTTTATGAACTCTTGAAATTGCAATAATGGTATCAATCATCTAGCTGTTAATTTGATATTTTACATAGAGATTTTAATTGTTGCAATTCCATATGAATATGATTTTCCCAAACTTTGTATTCTTAACATTTGCTTGAGAGTTTCACTTTCCAGATTCTGAACATCATTTCCTCCCTGCATTCCTGCACTGTTCAACATATTTACTTGTCCATCTGTTTACTTAACGTACTTGGTATGATTGCATTTTCTCCATATGCTTATTCAGTCACAATCTTTCTGAGTATATTCGAGACTCATTCCCTAAATTTAGTTGCATTATTAATATTTTGTTATTTTGCTTAATTTTTCTGTTAGAATAAAAATAAAAAATCACCTTCATACTAGAAGTTGACACTATTATTATTAGAATAATGCTATTCTTACAAACTATCTATACAAACTTATACATACAAATTGATATGTCATGATTTGATTAGATGAGTGGATTTTAAATTTTAATTACATTAATTAACGTGGATGATATGGCAATTATTCAATAATGTCACGTATGAGAGATTTTGTATGGGTAGTTTGTAAGAGTAGCATCACTCTTATTATTAACCTTATTTGACCTTCTTACAATTTTTTCAAGTAACTTAGTATTTTTTCTATTAAAAAGCAATATAAATTCAAGTTATGACTTCTTTTTCTTAAAACTTCTCTTCTTCAGTGATGGACAACTACAAGAATGCCCCTCAATATCTTTACGGTCTCAGTCCTTCACAGATGGACATGTTCATGACAGAAGATAACCCTGTTCGGCGGCAGTCAGAAAGAGTTACAGAGGTTCCTTCTTCTTCAATGCTCCTTTTTATCATATAAGTGGCTGGATGATGATACAAAATAAGCGAAATGATTTACCTTTTAATGTGTAATTTCTGGTCTGACCGATTCCTGCCAGGAAAGCATTTCTTCTGCCAGAAACTATTTGGATAATGGAGGGATGTGGAGTATCTCTGACGTGAATGATAGGGGTCCTTCAAAGTATAGTATGAGTGTGAGCATGTATCGTGGAGGAGCCAGGGGCCATGGAAGGCCCAGAAGTGCTCCTCCCGATTTGCCTTCTTTGCTCTTAGATGCTCGGATATGCTATCTGGGCATGCCGGTGAGTCTTTATAGTATGTTTCATCACTATCTTACCTGCTGGCTAAGACTTCGTACTTCTCTTACTGTATCTTTTCTATTAGATCTTGTGCACCATATTTCATATTTTCCTCTTCATTGTTACAGATTGTACCTGCAGTGACCGAGCTTCTTGTTGCTCAGTTTATGTGGTTGGATTTTGATAATGCTACAAAACCTATTTACTTGTATATAAATTCTTCGGGGACACAGGTTAGTTGAACTCAATATATTGGTTTTTTTTCTTTCTTTCCTTATATCAAAAGCTGATATATGAATCAATACTCTGAGCTTACCCCAATTGCTTCCCCTCTGAGGAAATTATTTGTTAATATGGTTTTGTTATGCAATTTAGAATGATAAGAAGGAGACTGTTGGATCTGAAACTGAGGCATATGCTATTGCTGATGCCATGGCTGTAAGTATTCTTCTCAACCAAATGTCTATGATTGTTTTCATATGTTTAATGAGTGTGCACATCTTGTAACAAGGTGAAGTGTCCGAGTTTCAACACCTGTCTTCTGTAATTGTACATGATGATTTTGTCAAAATTTTGCTCAAAGGTCAATTTTGAGTCATTTAATCTTTCACCATACTATTTGAAAGAAAAGCCCCTTTTTTAAGTCCATTTTCCTTTATAGAGTTATGGATTACTTTTTCAATTGCTTTTTGAGCTATTTGACATGCTTTTAGTGTAACCTGTGCATGTCTTTTCTATTTTCCTGAAGTACTGCAAATCAGACGTCTACACAGTGAATTGTGGCATGGCATATGGTCAAGCAGCAATGCTTCTGGCTCTCGGAACAAAGGGTTATCGTGCTCTACAGCCAAACTCCTCCAGTATGATTCAACTTCTTTCGGATTATTGTGGTTATCTGCAAATATTTTGTGCTGCCATAGGATCATCTAAGGATGTCAGTTTTCATTTTTTACTTCACCATGGTCGAATGAATTCATGATAGAATAAACTTTTAGAAGGGCATAACTTGTCAACCATTCCTCTATAGTTTTCTAACCTAATCTGCAACTAATGTTTTACTGTTTACTGCTACGAGAGTGTTTGCTAGGGAAAAACTTTGGAGATGATTGGTGACATTAAAATAGATAAGTATGATTTTTATGAAAAAACTTACTAGTTATAGGAGAAGTGGTTTAATGAAGTGGAGTAATAGCGTAATTAATAGCGGTAGGAAGATTCAGTAAAGAGTGATTGTGAAGCAGTCTGTGGATTTTGTATACAAAACTTGACGTTTGGTTACTGGCATTTATGGCAACTTGTAGTCATTTAGTAAAATGGAGTTTCAAAAGTTCTGCAAGACATTCATTAATAACCATCCTCGTTGGTTGATGTGATACTTGGTATGTATAATGTGCAGCTACCTTAGATCCATTCAGCACAAACTTTGAGAATTCAAAATGCAATTCCCTTAGTGATACAACTATTTTTCCTTGTCATTTGTGTCTAATTGAACCTTACTGTAAGTAATTGCTTATTTTTAGTTGGAAGTAAAGGTTGCATTCTTTTAGTAAGCACTGTCTGAAATATTTCCATTTTATATTTCTTTAGATTTTCTCATTGGTGTATTTTACATTACTAGAACCCAAAGTTGGGTGATGGCTCTGTCTCCCTTTTGATCTATACCTCAGTTCTTCAAATCCTTTTATCTTTTCTTTTCTTCAACTAGGATGTTTATTGCTAATTTTCAATCTTTTCGATGATGGAAGTCCTTGTGATATGCTAGCTGGTCATTGAAGCTTTTCAGCGGGTTCAATATACTTGGAGAATTGAGAATCATCCTCTTTGTTTCCCATGGTTTCTTATCATTTTAATTTTGAATTGCAGCGAAATTATACTTGCCTAAAGTCAACAGGTCAAGTGGATCTGCTATTGATATGTGGATTAAGGTATTCTTTGTCTGCTCACTTCCTGTTTCTCCTTCTTCGAGGTCCATTCTAAACATTTTTCCCTTTAGGCCAAAGAACTGGATGCCAATACCGAGTACTATATTGAATTATTAGCGAAAGGAACTGGAAAGCCAAAGGAAGAAATTGCTAAAGACATTGAGCGACCTAAATATTTCCAAGCACAAGAAGCAATAGATTATGGCCTTGCAGACAAGTTAATTAGCTCAAGGGATACAGCATTTGAAAAACGGGTAAATACGTTTACTTATTAAGCTTCAAGTTTAGTATTTTTTTTTTTTTTTTTTTTTATGTTTCATGCCCCTGTTTGCATTTGAATAACAAGTTCTCTCTAATCAGGATTATGATAAGCTTCTTGCTCAATCGAAAGCCATGAGGAGAGGAGCAGGAGCCGGTGCAGGTCCGCAAGCTGCTCCCTCAGGATATAGGTGATTTCAAGGCTATAGTTTCTGCTTGATCCACATGGGACAGGTAATAAGCTAGTCAACCCTTTGTTCCATACCTGATGTATCAAGTTACTCGATACATTCAGCACTTCTGTTGATCTAGTCATGATGCCTGGCAATAGTAGTGTCTATTCTGCCTAGTAAGCCTACGGCTTCTTCCTCTAAATGCTGTACGCATTTGTATTTTGTAATTTGGAAAATGGCGCAAGTTAAATTACTAGCAAAAACATATTAAGGTTTCAAGTTTGCCTTGCTTATTACCCATGTGCTACGAATATGGATCTATTTTTGCGTTTCTGGCTCTGAAGAGTGTTGATCTCAATTTATGTTAAGCATGATCATCTAGAAATGACTGACATATAACGTTCACTGATTTTGATACATTTTTTTAAAAATAAAACAATATATTTTGCTTTTAGTTCTTGTTTTATATTCCCATCGAGATGGATCCTCCATCCATGTCTTCAGTTGAAGACTTACTAGTGGTTCATTCGTCGGCCATTCCAACCAAGATCCTAAAATGTGATGCATTTTACTGTTTTATGTGTCCCAAATAATCATTTAATTTACAAGTAATCTGCACTTTGGTCTATGAAAAGCTCGACCACCGCAATTGGCATTCAAAACTTTTTCGTTAGATTTAGGTTAGTTAGACAGAGAAAGTTAGATTTGTATTGTGATCATGACACAACCGGTCAAGATCATATTTTATCAAGTAAATATTGATACTTCAAATTCGTACCTCGAATCCATTGAACAAAAAGCTGATAGGAGAAAAAGAACAAAACAATTCCTTAAAATGGCTACGCTATAAGATCAGTTCACAAGGATATGAAGTTAAAAAAGGGAAAAGAGACTCTGAACTATGATACAGAATTAGTTCTCAAAGCAAGACTCGACGAGCTTCATCAGAAAGAAATGAAGCATTACTGAGCATCGACAAATATCACATTTTAAAATACTATATAACAAACAGCGATCTCTGAACAACAACTATGCAGGACTCGGGAGCACTTTTGGCTTTGGCTTGACTTCTATTTCATTTACGCTGCGCACAAATATGGCATCAGGTTCGTGTCTGCAAAAAGAGAACAACCATATTATAGCCAATATAAAAGCGACAAAGAAAACAGAGAGACGGTCATTCTTACGGTTTATCTCCCTCTTCAAACGTGTAACTCGATGCAACAGCCAAAAGACGACCCTCTTTGCTAAATGAGAGTGCTGCAATGCTTGATGGGTATTTTGAGTACTGCAAAAATAGCGAAATTAACAGCAAAATTATAATTATAATAGATGATATGCATCCCAAAGGTTAAATTTGAAACCATCAAATTTGTAGCAACTACATACTTGATAGAGCCTCTTTTTGTTGTTCCCGTCCCACACATTCACGAAACCATCACAGCCTCCAGTTGCAAATGTGCCATAGCTGCAGATTATATAGAAAGCATTAGCAAATCTGAGTAACAAAAGATGGTAAAATAGCTACTTTTAAACCTATAAAATTTAATTTACCATTACTGATTTAGTTCATAGAACAATTTAAGTCCTTATCTAACTTTGAAGTCTTACAAGCTCATGCTAAATACTACCAAATAATTTTATCTTTAAATTTTTTCACCCAAGACAAACAAAACAGAAATGATTTTTGAAAAGACTTCACATATGAATTCATGAAATGCAGATTTCACAACTCAATTACCCACAAGTTATTCACATGTCTGTCACTCATACTCTGAAACAGTTTTTTACACTTCAGTGCCAGTGGTATATTGATTGGCTTGCATTCAAGAAACAAGCCCACCAACATATAGCATATTAGAGTATAGATCTGAAATCATTACTCAGAATAAAAGTGCAACAAGGATCATAAAAATAGATCACAAATTTGACTGACCCATTTTCTGGTGTATTTCACTTTTGCCTTTCCTCTTATGTTCTTTTCCATCAATAAAAATTTCAAAGATGCATCTGAGAAACTTACATAGGGTGAAAGGCAATGGCATTTACTGGATAGACAATGTCCCTTCCAGCCTCTGATTTTCGGTGACACTTAAATGCATACCTGCACAACATTAAAAAAAAAAAAAAAAAATCATGAATATATAACAAAAAAATAGATGCAACGACATGCAGAGCACAGCAATAAGTAAAAGCAAGCATGCATCTCTAGATGAAGTACTCTCCAACAGAAAGACCATATCCTGACTATTGCCCGGTCCTAATTATGGTTCGCATCACCCTAAGGGTTCCGTTGTAATTAAACTAAAAGATATGATAAAAATGTAAAACATAGAATGGTTAAGAAAATCCTATTTTGAGGCAAGCTGAAAGAAAACCATTCGTTTTTTAACTTAAGCCATCTTAATTTGAAAAAATAAAATGGAGAAAATCAAAGAGCTCAATTCAGCAATAACCAAGAGAACCACAAGTGCTTAAATTAATTTTTATCCTCAAATAAACGTGTATATTTACAGAGCTAAAGTTATACAAAACAAACACAAAAGGCAATAAGCTCTATACAGTATAGACAGATATTGACACCTACTTTTTGGCTTGACTAGCTTCAGAGAGATCAAAAAACTCCATTGCAACCCTTCCTTCGACAGAACTAAGAGCATATCCTGCACACAGTTGGGTAGATAGGCAAATATTATACCCAGTAGTAGATAACTTAGATTCACACAGAAAAAGGAGCAAATTGATCACTATTAATTGTAAACTACTTATAAGTCGTGTAATTAAAGAGTCATTTGCACCTGTTCCATTTGGATAACAGCGCACACATCTAGTCTGGTACTTCAGAGAAGATTCCCTCCTTTGCTCAGGCTGAGACATATTTCGTAAATCATACACATTTACATGTCTTCCTGCAGTTGCCACCACCAGACGATTTCCAAAAAGAGACAGAGAGTAAACACGCTCTGGCTGAGGGTATGTTCCAACAAGTGTTCTTTCCTGCCCACTTGCACCTCTAGGATCCCAACACTTGAGAGTTTTGTCCCAACTACCAGTAATAACTTGCCCTATTATTATAGAAGGACATAAGGAAATATATAGGTTAAGAATTCTCCACATAGAACATCAATTAAAAAATAAAACTGATATGGAATTTCCTATATATTTAAAAAATGCACAATAAAAGTGAGGGAGAAGAGAACTATTCAAATCAATATCCTTTAGCAGCCAAGAATACGAACGGAACCTCTTCTATTGAATGCTTATAAGTCTATAATCTAGATCACACTGTCCTCTGCTTAGCAACATTATCATCAACCATAATCATTGCAGATTGCTTAATTTCACAACCATGTTCAATCCTCATAAAAATATCGTAAAAGCATTTAGCAGTGCTATATCACTATACCATTAACATAAATGCTTATAGCACCACAAACTCCAAAGATCACTGACAACTATTCACATATCAATATACTAGGTGAAATCATGAAATATACATATCCATCCATCATTCACCATTGCTTTTCTTATCAAATTTCTCTACAATTGTCTCTCATAGACACTGCAAAAGAAATATAATCATATTTACCCAAAGCCTCTACTCCTATAAGTGTCAAAGAGCATCATTAGAAAGAAGAAAAAATAAAACAATAAGGTAAACATGTAAATTATGCTCTTACTAACCTGCTGCATAAGAGTACTCAACACAACGCACAGGCGCATCATGCCTTCCCAATATATCCTCTTTGCCATGACTGAAAACTAGCCTGAAACATTAACACTACAATCTTAAGCTTGCCAAAACAACATCTCCAAAGACATAATGGGCACTACATAATTAGAAAAATCAAATAGTATAGATAAATCTCATATATAATCAGACATAACAAAGACAAATGCAATCAGGTTAAGTTGAGAAGCAATTAAAATATTCGAATACTCCTACCCTAGAAAGAAATTGTAAAAACTCACATTCAAAATTCCAATAACATTCAATCACGTAACGATTGTACAACAAATATCAGAATATCCAGACATCAATATGCGCTCGAGTCATCATATAAAATAATGAGGAGAAGAGGAAGGAAGTAGATAAGAAAACTTTTTCTCATCGTTAAAAACAATAAATAAATAAACTTTAAGTCATTTCAATTCGTCGAAGTTATAGAAGTGAAGCAATGAATTTATGATTTTTTTTTCCTTGGAGTTTTCTCGGGAACCGAACAGAAAATTAGACGAAGGAGAGTGAGTGTGTGGACTAACCGTCTGACGGAATGGTCGGCGCTGGCACTGAAGCCGGAGGAATCGTCGTGGAAGCAGCAATCGAGGACGGGGCCGCCATGCATGAACTCTCCTCGCAGCACATTTGCGCTTGCGTCATACAATCTCACGCTCTACACCACCAATCACAACTATCTATTAATTCTACTCACCAAAGAAAACAAAAGAAACAAAAAAAAAAAAGTGGTAAAGTGAGGGAGTACCTTATCCCATGAGGAGACGAGGAGGTGATCGCTGTGGTTAGAGAAGCGAAGGTTGGAGATCCCGTCGGAGGGAGGGTTGACGAGCTCGCGGCCAGAGGTGGGAGGCGGGTGGACAGCTGTCATCGCCTTATTGGAGAGGAAATGCCACCAGAGACAGGAACAGATAGAGAGGAGTGTTAGGGTTGTGCTTGTGCAGAGAGGGAAGAAGATTTGAAAATGAGAGAGAAGCTGAGAGTGAGTGAACAGTGATTGCTACTCGTGATGTTTTTTAATTCCTAATCCCAAATTTTTGAATTCAAAATAACACTGGGTACGGGCTTTCTCCGCTATAAACAAATAGATATATAAAGTACTGTTACAATAATACCCTTTTGGCTTCTATCATTGTTTGAAACAAGATGGAAATGATCTATGGATCTCATCCGATGATACCTTTACACATGCGTATTATTAGTCAAATGACGATTGACGAGATGTCGGAATCATATCACAATTTACATGACTATCATCCTGCGCGTCTTATGCACATTACTACGTTGCGTACCCTCAAAATAAACTTCCAAGGTCATTAACCTTCTTCTCCATTCTATACAAGGAAAAGTAAATTCAAGAAATAAACATTACGTAAGGTTTTAAAGATGACATATGAATGAACAAGAAAGAATTACTCACTTACATATCTCAAATTTGATATACACATCTTAACCTTATTTATTAATTTCGGAATAAACTTTCACGTATATTTATATAACGGATGTTTTATTTTTAAATGCAAAAAAGAAAGTGCTAGAATCTTGTTTAGGATTTTTTGTTGGTATTGACCTAGATTTGAATGCGCAAGAAAAAAGTTGATTTTTATAATTTTTTTCTTTGTTATTTTGAGTTAAAGGGCAATTGTGTCCAAAAATTGAGAAAAAGTTCATTTTTGTTGAAAACCCTAAAAGATGGTCTAGTTTTGTAAAGTCTTTTAATTAATAAGGCCTTTGGGCTCTGATTTTTCTCTTACAAAATTTTTAAACAAGAACTTTATTGGTATTCTTGTTATTCAAAATTAATTAATAAAAAATATCGTTTACATAATATATTAGTTTTATGATGAAATTCCTCAATGTACAATATTGTATTGAAACAGAGAATAATTTTCATTTATAGTTTGTCATTTCTTTCCGGCAATACATTACAAAATATTTTTTCTTTCTTTTTTTTTTTTTGTAAGTTTATCTTTATCTCTATTGCATAAAAAATTGGTTTAAGAAACAATTAATAAAAAAGGATTCACAATTTCCAAAGTTGCACATAAATTACAACTGTTTTATCATTATAATATGGGTAGATGTGGGATATGACTTGATTTTCAAATGAAAAATTCGTTTTGAATAGATGTACCATAGTGTCACTGTTGCTTGCTATCGTTTACTATAAAGTTGGGAGTTGGATGACGAAATGGTTTCGATAACTATCGCTGCCACTAAAAGATTTCAGTCCGAACTTTTTACCTGCAAATTGAGGTAATGTTTATCTGTAAATTTTAAATTTTTGTTTTCTAAATTTAATAAAATTTATAATTATTTAAATTTTAAAAATGATACATGATTCATATTAATTTATAATACATTAATAATAATTCATTAAAAAGAAATATAAGTGATTTGTAATAGTTTAAGGTATAATTATTTTTATTTTTTTTTTTATTTTTGGAGTTAATAAACTAAGCTAAGCCGTGTAGAAAAATCTTTGCTTCGATGGCCCCTAGTCCCGAAGGTCCTATTTTTTTTTTCTGGACCAAGCCCAAGCGTGAAGGCTTGAGACTCGACCTCTAGCATCTTGGACCGGAAACCTAACTCTTGGTATTGTGAGCTTAAAGTTGAAACCTAATGTTGAGGTCTTTGACCCCTCAACGCCAACTTTGTGGAACCGCCCATTCTTTGGGTCAGTTACAAGAAGCTCAAGCCCACTTTTTTATGTTAATCAAGCCCACATGTTAACCCAGTCCTTAACAAAATTATATAAACAGGAAAAAAAGAAGAAGAAGACAATTCTAGAGAAATTGAGAGGAGCGACGGGAGTGAAGAGACAAAGGAGGGAAAGGCTTTTGGGGTTGTTGGAGAAGAAAAACCGGGTGATTTTCATAATTTCAAGGCAATATTAAGTTATTTTGTGTATTTCATGTAAGAGAATTGAAATTTAAGGAGATATTTAGATGTTCTAGAATTTTTAGAGAGAAGCAAGAGAGAGAAGGAAGATCAAGATGGAATTGAAGTATTATTTGATCATTTTATTGATGTTTATGGTTTGTCTTGGTGAATTTTAAGATTTAAGATGTTAAAATGAAATATAAGATTTTGTGAATAGTATATATTCCAAAAATTGTTGCAGTTTATTGGCTTTGAATCTGATTCTCAAATTTATATATGTTAAAATAGACATTCTAAGGATTTGTTTAAAGTTGGATTCACTAAAAAAAGTCAAGTATGCAATTTTATATGAATTTTCGAAGTTTACTGTTTACTATTGGAAATTCAGTTTTTCTGTAGAAAAACAGTTTTGGGTAAGTTATTTGAGGTATTTAAAGGTCTTCAAAAATTATGAAATTTAGGATAAGAGTTTGTATATATGTATAGTTTGAATTTGGAGAGTTTTGTGATTTTAGGAATTTATTACAAATTATCATGTGTTTTGGAAAAGGGGGAGGTCAATTCTGAAAACGAATTTACAGAATTTTTGTATCTAGAAACATGAAGATTTTGAGGTACCTAATGAACTTAGAATGCTATGAAATTTTATATGGTATTAGATATGTATGTGAAGATGGTCTGCATAAAATATTAGACTATTTTGATTGGTCAGTTATTTATTAAAAATCAGAGAACAAGAACTGCTCTGTTTAAGAAGTTTAGAAATAGAGTTAATTAGGATTGATTGGATTAAGATATGAAGTTGGATATTAAGAATTTTAAACATTCAAGTTGATTGTGAATTGAATATGATATGATGAGCTCTTTTATGATATTGAGACAAAGAAGGATTAATTCTTTGTTGAAGGATGTGGCTTGCTAAGTTGAACGTTGACTTTGGAATCAATTGCGAGCTAACCGAGTTGTACAACCAAATTAGTGAGTTAAAAGGTATTTTATTTTATGAGTTATAATGATTTCTCTAAAGGTTATTTTTATGGATATTGTAGAAAATTTTAGAGAGACTAGAAGATTTTTTTTTGGATAATTAAGAAATATGTTTTAGTATTTCCTTAGTTATGCTTATTTTAACATTTGATAGAATTACCGAGAATTTTAGCGAATTTAAAATAAGTCAAGCTAATTTCTATAGTATTTCTTGAGGGTAGCTAAACTCATTTGTTATACTTGCTTTCAATTAATAAGATGTTACAAAGCTAGTTTTCAAAATAGTTGTAGACATGAATTTTAGTTTCAAAATTAGTTTTGAACAAAGATATAACAATTAGAACAGAAAAATTCACACTTTATATTTAAAGTGTGTGGAATTCCAAAATATATAAATATATATATATATATATATATATTATAAATTTTAGAAAATATGACTAAGGTTATTTGAGTAATTTTATGAGAATTGGGTTGGATAATAGAAGTAGGCTTGTGTTGGAATTGGTAAGGGTGAATTGGGCTTGAATTTGAAATTGTTGGACTTAGGCCCATTGAGTTAAGGCCTTATGTATATAAGAGATGGGGTTTCTAGAATTAGGGAGAGAGAAAAAGAAAAGAAGAGAGGAGAAGAGGAGGTTGACGGTTCCAGGAAGTAAAAGAAGAGAAAAAGAAGAAGAGAAGGGAGAAAGAAGAAAAGAAAGGGAAAAATTCAAGAAGCTTAGCTTGGGAAACAAGTAGGAGATTCTGACACTATACTTACTTCATGTTATGTGTTTTGTTGTTGAATTGATATTGTTGTTATGTATGTGTCATGTTTTGACTTGATTTCTTGGTTGCTTGGATGATGAAATATGAGTGAAGTTACTTATTGTAAGTTATTTGTTGTGATTACATGAAGAATTATGTGTGAATTGAAGTGTTGATGAAGTGGAGTAGAGATGATTTTGTGAGAAGTGCAGTTTATGTGACTGTCTTGTGTTGATTGAGTTAATGCGTTTTTCTGGATTGAGAATTGTATGATTTCTCATTTGTTTGAAAAATAGACGTATTAAGCTTTAATTAGCCATTGATTTCGTTGAATTTGGAGTTACAACGGATTTTTGGTGAATTTTTGAAGTTGGGAGTTGAATTCTGGAAATGGGACGTTTTGAACCAATTCTGGAATTCGGCTCTGGTGTTTCGCTCGACAGTGAACAGTGTCGAGTGAACAGTTCGAGTGTTCGAGTGAAAAGTGTCGAGTGTTCGAACAGTGTCGAGTGTTCGAGTGAACAGTGTCGAGTGTTCGAATGAACAGTATTTCGAGTGAACAATATTCTCGAATGAACCGTGTTTCGAGTGAACAGTGTCGAGTGTCGAGAAAAATTTTAGAACCACCCCAAATTGACTGTATACTTCCCAAAAAGTCCTGGATTTTGCATAAAAATCATATTTTCTTAAGATTTATCATAGTAATGATATTGTAAGGCTATTAATGTATGCATTGGACCTCGGATGGGCCGTTTTGTATACAGATCCAAGGAGAATGCTGATAAAAGGATGATGTGATGTGTTGGACCATGGGTGGACCGTTCTGTATACGGACCTAAGGGGAACACGGATATGATGATGTGATGTGTTGGACCTTGGGTGGACCGTTCTATATACGGACCTAAGGGGAACACGCATATAATGATATGAGATGTGTTGGACCTTGGGTGGACCGTTCTATATACGGACCTAAGGGGAACACGCATATAATGATATGAGATGTGTTGGACCTTGGGTGGACCGTTCTATATACGGACCCAAGGGGAACACGAATAAAATGACATGATGTGTTGGACCTTGGGTGGACCGTTCTGTATACGGATCCAAGGGGAACACGAATATAATGATATAATGTGTTGGACCTTGGGTGGACCGTTCTGTATACGGACCCAAGGGGAACACGAATAAAATGACATGATGTGTTGGACCTTGGGTGGACCATTCTGTATACGGACCTAAGGGGAACACGCATATAATGATATGAGATGTGTTGGACCTTGGGTGGACCGTTCTGTATACGAACCTAAGGGGAACACGAATAAAATGACATGATGTGTTGGACCTTGGGTGGACCGTTCTGTATACGGACCCAAGGGGAACACGAATAAAATGACATGATGTGTTGGACATTGGGTGGACCGTTCTGTATACGGACCCAAGGGGAACACGAATAAAACAACGTGATATGTTGGACCTTGAATGGACCGTTCTGTAAACGGATCCAAAGGAAAAAAAAACGAATATAATAAATATGATGTGTTAAACCTAAGATGAGCTGTTCTATTTACGGATTCAAAGGGAATACGAATATAAATTTGATGTGCGAATGGACATAATTGGTTGATCTATTAGTATTTGATGTGAAATCCTGTGATTGGATATTTGTGGAATGTGAATAATTTTGTATAATGTTAGAACTTTCCTACTGGGCTTTATGCTCAACCCCCCTCCCTCCACATGTAACACAGAAGGATGCTTATCCTAGAGATGTTCCAGAGCTTTCTTAGGGAGTCTGGAGTCGGTATACATATAATTTTTGGGGACTGTCTTGATTCTCCTAGTATGTAATGGGAGATTTCGTTAGGTGACTATTAATTGATGTATTGATTTTAGTCACCAGTGTATGTAAAATTAATTTTGAACAAATAGTCATAAGTTGTAATGAATTCTTGTGACAGCAAAAAATATTTATGAGGTATGGATGACATAATTATTATAAATTCTTATTCAATCACCTCCAAAATCTCTAAATAAGAGATTTTGGAGCGTGACAAAGTGCATCTTAGTTTTTCAGAAAGTTATATTTTGTAAATTTAGAGAAAGTGTGAAAGCATTGATATTTAAAGTTTTCATAGCCATTTGACTCAAGGATTTCTTAAAGTATTTAGAAATGTCCTTTTAAATGTTTGTCATAGATTCATTCAAATAATACAAATATTTCTAGTTTTAGCTTGCATAAAATTTTCAGATTTTGATAAGTTTGCTTGAAAAGAGAAAGTTTAGCATATGAAGCACTTTTAATAAAAATAAGAAAGTGCAGTTATATTATGCTAAGCTAATACTCATATACACAGGTAGTTATTTAGATAACTTAGACAGTGATATAGATAGAGGCCTTTGGGGCCCGTTCAGACACACATAGAGGCTTTGGGCTATGTAATATGGGCGCTTTAACCTTTTAGGGACAGCTCTGCGTATGCGTATGACTAGTATAGTAGGCATGTGCAATGTTAGATCTCGCCAGGTAGGATCAGACAGCTCAAGGGTTACTTGTTTAGTATATTAGTACAAGTTTAAATATTTATATGAATTAAGAAAAGAAAAGTTCAAAAAAGAAATATGCTTAGCAAATTTGTATAAAATTTCTCCAAAATTTTTCGAAAGAATTTTATTATGATTGTTTGTGTACTCTCAGCAGCTTCATTATTTTATAGTTTTATGAAAACTAAGGCATAATTTTTCTTATGAGTTATATAAGTTTTTTTAAAAGAAGATTTGTACAAAAAGTTATGCAATTTGTTTTAAATAATAGCTAAATAAATGTTTTAGCGTGATCATCAAGAGCATCTTTACTATATGATTGAAGATGATTATTTTATTGTTTTAAGTATAGACAATAAGAAGAAGTATTTTGATGAATTTAGTCATTCAATAGTCATTTATTTTAAAGTTATATGACATTTTAGATAATATGAAAATTATGGGTTATAAATATTATTTTTTTAATAGAGCAAAGATTTATTTTATAATAATATATTTTTTAAAATTTATTTCTAAATATATCCTTATCCCCACTCACTGAGTTTTATACTCACCTCTTTGTTTTTATTTTTCTTTCTTTTTAAAAATTTTTTCCCCCAGGTGAAAGCAAAATGTGATCTAATTAGAAAGTCTGGAAGTTCAGCCACGTGATTGTGTAAAAATGTGTTAAGATTGTAATAGATATTGTTGGAAAAATTATATTTGTGGTTGTAATGAGATTTATTTCAAGTTTATTTCATGAGAAAGACAATAATTACGAAACAGTCGCTAGTCCACAGTTTTATGCACGATTTGTCGTGTAGCTAGGGACGGGTCGTGTCACTTTGACTGTTCAAAACCACATATTTTAAGAACAAATTTTTCATAAAATATTCTCTACGAATATATTTCAATTTTTGAGTGATACCATTTCCGTCCCATGTTGAAACTAAATAGTCCTATATATATCGTTCTTTTTATTAAGAGTAAAATTGTGGAAACAATATTTTAGAGTTAAGATTCTAGAGGACATTAATTACTAAAGCAAAATATTTTTTTCTGCTTCGTTTGGGTTGATTTTCTACCCCCAAGTTCTGAGATAGAAAGCACCGTCAAAACTCCTGTTCATCTTCAAGTTTTTTCTACCCAACCTCTTTCCCTTCATTAGATGGAGAAATTAAGGTATCTTTGGGGACTCAAGGACTGTTTATTTTAACCACTTATATCTGAATTCATTCAGATTGAAGAGGCTCATAAAATTTAGGATGTTTGTGTTATAATCTAATCACGTGTTTTGAGATAAAATTATATGACTACAAAAGTGAAATTTTATCACTTTTTCTCCTAGTTAATGTCTAAAAATACGGAAATAACTAAACTACCCTTATATAATCAAAATTATTTCAACAATTTCAACCGCTTCCAACCCACTGTGATCGACTTCTCGGATCCCCGGCATCATCCTCGTCTACTTCCTCTTCTTGGTCATGGTTGAGTGGTTCCATTGAGGTTGTGTTTCGGCATCCAGTTCAGCTTCAAGTGCAGTGTTGTTTTGGTCCCTGGTGTGGCGTCAACTGTTAAAAAAAAAAAAGCGATAAGTTTTACTTCACTTCTCATTTAAAACTATCATAGACATAGATTTGTTTCATTAACTTGAGTATTATGTATAACAATTGTCAATGAACCTTGTTTGTCCCTTCCCTTTAAATTAGTTTTGTACCAAATTTGGAAAGTTGATATTGAGATTAACTGAAAAAATCAAGTGACATTGATTCATGGAAAAGGGGGAAATATTATTGTGATTGTTAAAATTATGGAAGGATTGCTCAAATTATAAAAGGAAGCAAGGGAATAAATACTGCCACGGCTATAGAAAAAAAAATTTTCATAATATTTTTCTACTTTACACTTTATCCTTACTTAAAATGAATTATTTAGTTTAGAAAGTTTAGAAGTGGGTTCAAATAGTAGTAATCTATTTTTTTAATTTTTATTAGAGTAATATTATTATTACAAATTATCCATATAAATTTACTTATACAAACTGATGTATCATGAGATGAACGAATTTCAAATTTTAATTATATTAATTAATATGGATGATGTGACACTCATTTAATAATATCATATAAGTTTATATGAGTGGGTTTTTATAGATAGTTTGTAAGAGTATAAACACTTTTTTTTATTCTTAACTAATACAATATATTATTTATATGGTAGTAATATAACGGCTAACTAACGTAATATAAGACAATACCAAATCTAAGGTGTTTTAAATTGGTTGAGTCTTAGGATTGACTAGAAAGGTTGATTTCCACGAAATGACTTGATTTTTCCGAAGTAATACTTTACAAATATCTTACCCTAGAAAACTTAATGTCGTTTGGTTCTTGCATTGCTTACTTGATGGAAAAAGTAGCTCTATTTAAGCCTTGAGATTCTCTGGAAAAAATTCTTTCTACGCCAAGTACATTTCAACAAATTCCTAACTTTGGTCTTAATCTTTCATAAACAGGTTAAATTTACCTATCTAAATATTGATCATCTCAACTTAGAGCTATCTAGAAATTAGGTGATACAGAGATGGAGTTGAGATGATGGAAAAGTATTTCTATTGTTATATTTTACCTAATAATTTATTCAAATTCGTGTAACATTATTTGGTATAAATAAATTTCAAATTGTTTAGAAAGGTAAAATTAAATTTTTTGAAAAAAAAGAGGATTTTAATTGCAACCCAAGGTTTTGTAAATAATCACATAACACCCTAGATGATAGCTAGATTTGTTAACTGAAAGTTTTGATATCATCCTCAAATTTTAAGTTAATTACGAAATGTCAGATGCAATGGCGCGTGGTCCTGATTGATGACAGAAAGTTAGCCAATTATGATCGATAATGATGGTGTAAATTTAGTGGTGGTGGTGATGACTGATGCCAAAGGTTGGCCAACAATTGTTTACCTCGAAAGAAAAAGTGATAATTTTGTTAAATTTGAGTTACACATATCTTAAAAAAAATTATAGAATTGTATCATTTAACCTTGTGTAAGTCATTATTGTAGTAGTCTGATGATAATTAATATGAGAAACAAATTGTTACTATTTGTTAGGCAATAGAATAACGGAAGGTACTAAGACTTAAGACGGTTTGTAATGTAACTCCTTTTTTTTTTTTTTTTTTTCCGTTATCAAGTAACTGAGCTTATAAGATGGCATTCGTAAATTGATCATTGATAGTTCTTTTAGTGGTAACGATAATTATCTCATCATGTTCTGTGATCGCTAACTATAATTTGGAGTTATAATGGTTTTTTTTGCAAAAATATTTTTTAATAATTTCTTCTATCCAAAGAATCATTTGAGTGGTAAAAGACTAATTAACTCATCACCATGGTCTGTGATTGTTAACCACAACTTGAAGTTATAATGGTTTTTTTTCTTTTTAATTTTTTAATAATTTAATGAAATGCAATTTAATGATTCTTTTGCTGCTAAAACAAAAGTTTTGACCATCAGTTTACTCCGACTAAGGGTGGCTAAGATATGTATGAAACTTCAAGGGAGGTCTATGTCTTTTACCATAAATTGTGAATCCACTTACTGTTACATCCCGAAGCCCATCGGCCCCTCAAAAGAATAAAACAAAACAAAACAAATTCAAATTAAAACAGAAAACAAAAAAATAATAACAGTAATAATAAAAATTTGGCAATTGTCCTCGAAACAGATCTATTCGACTTTGTCTCTGCATCTCTTTGGATCATCTGCTTCAAGTTAAACCCTAAATAAATAAAATTTCAATCAAGATGGTAAATATATGTAAACTGTGAATCCTTAACAACATCAAATCTTCGCTGGCCGGTTCCGCGTTAGCTCACAATGGTGGTCTGCAAATGCCGAAAGGTATACTCTCTCTCTCTCTCTCTCTCTCTCTCTCTCTCTTTACTGAAGAAGATGTGATGCGATTTTCTTGAATTAGTAAGGAAGTTAAATTCACGCTTGTTGATGGTAGAATGATTCAATTTCAGCAGAAATTTATGGTTTATTGATTGAGGTTTTAGATCTGATTTGATTCGCCATATAGAAAATTCAGATCGTGATTACTGTTCTGTGATTCAGTGTGTCGATTTACGAAATAGGGAAACATCATAAACGTTGTCGTTTTGATTGCGTAATGAAATATTAGTGTTTTTCGTGCTATTTGTGAGTTGAGGAGGTATTTATTTATTTTTGGACGTTTCAGGCTACCAAGCTGTATTGTTTTGTGCACAAGGTTCCCGTTTGTGGAGAATGCATTTGCTTTCCCGAGCACCAAATATGTGTGGTAAGTATACCTAATTAAATGTTTGTTTTGTTTTATGTGACACATTGGGTGCAAGTTGATTGGTCTTGGATTTGTTGCATCTGGTTGTGTTATGGAATTCTTGTGTGCCGTGTATCTGAATCTCACTGGTCACTATGGTTTCTGTTTTGAAGAGGTGATTTGGGGATTAGGAATAGGGGAATGGATTCGTTATATTGTGTATGGTAAGGAAGAGTAAGTTATGGCAGCTTTTAACTTAAGCTTTGTATGAATAGAGATTTTGGAATACTAATGTTGCACAAGGTACAATTTTAACTCTATTTGACAAATAGTATCAAAAATTTTTGTTAGGCTTTAAATCCATGTCAAACTAGCTTTTGGAGATCATAACTAGCCCTATAAACTTTCCTAAAATACGCTATGTGTTCTCCAAGCCAATTAAAACTATTTTTTCTTAATTTGTTTCTACCAGTATATCATAAATGAATATAGTCCATTTATTGTTCCATCATTTTTCTTCGAGCTATATTTCTGAAAGTAGACTCTTTTTTTCCCAAGTTAAAAGAATTTCCTGATATATTCTTGGTTGACAATGGTTAGCTTGCACACATGATTTTTTTAACTAATAATTATATTTTCTTTTTGTTGATCGAATTGGAAGTCCTACTTCGGTATATATTTTGCAAGTTATTTTTCAGGATTGTTTGGAAGAGACAATTATTTACTTCTTTTTGAATATATGTTTGAATTGCTATCTTGATTGTGTGTGTAATGGAGAACATTGTGTGTGATGTGTGTATATCCATCTGTGGCATTTTGAACGAATTGAATAATCATTTTTCTTTGGCACATAAAATTAAGGCTATCTGATGTATAATTGGGCTGTATATATTTATTCATGTTTGTAGGTTCGTACTTACTCAGAATGGGTAATAGACGGAGAGTATGATTGGCCTCCAAAGTGTTGCCAGTGCCAAGCTGTGCTTGAAGAGGGGAGTGGCTCTCAAACCACTCGACTGGGTTGCTTGCGTATGTGATTTTCAGATAGAGTTATTGCCTTATACATTTTTTTATTATTAAATTCATTTTTTGACGAGAATGCATGTTGAACTCAATACTGCTTAACGTAACTTAAATCTGTTTTTGCTGATGTCAGATGTTATACACACAAATTGCTTGACTTCACATATCAAAAGCTTTCCTCCACACACTGCTCCTGCTGGATATGTGTGTCCATCATGTTCTACTTCGGTATGATCATATTACTTTTACTGTTCAATTTAATGGATTTTTCTTGCTGGATGCATGATGTCCTCTCTATTTTTTTTGGAAGATAAAGATTACATTTCACTTAATTGAATGGTTGATGGGGCCCAAGGAAAACTAAAACTGAAAATCCGAAAGGCAAATTTTCTATAGACATTTAGTGGAGGTTGCCACAGAGTTTTGAAGCACAATCTCAAATAATAGCTCAAAGCCTTCAATTACTAGTCAGAACCTCTATAAAGTATTTTCTATAGGAATGGCATGTGTATGGAATTTGCATACACTACCCGCTGCTTGTCTTGATAGTGGCATTGGCTTGATATCACAGTTCTCTTGCCATATTTTTATGTTTGAATTCCTTTTTCATGCTAACTTTAGAAATGATGTGAGCTATACTAGTAAAAGATGAATTTCTAAGTCTTTTTATGCTTGATTGCGGCTGACTTAATGGTCACTTGAGTTTGCAGATGTGATTGTGTAAACGTTTAGCACCTTAGAACATTTGATAAAGCCTCATATACTTTGGGTTGTTTTAGGACCTTTCTCAGATGCACTAAAAATTGCTAGAATTAGTGAAAATGGGAACTATGCCACACTCATGGATTTGATATTAGCAAAACCCTTAAAATATTCCCATTCTTGAATGTGCCAAAGGCTACTCTGAAGATATGTGGCAGTTACAGTTTCACGCAAATGGAATTCAGGTATATTGTAAATGAGAAGTTAAAAAAAAAAAAAAAAAATTCTTGATCACTATATGCTTTGGGATTTTTCCTTTTAATCAACCATTTCTTACCTAGGAATTATGTAGTTGCTAGTGGACCATGTAATTATCTTGTGGCTTCCTATCATTGCTTGATGTGTCTGCTATAGTCCACTGTTGCGTTTTTTATAAGTTTGTCCTTGCTGTGCAAATTTCGTACCATAGTTCATTTCCACATGGCGTTGTTATTGCAGATATGGCCTCCCAAGAGTGTTAAAGATTCAGGTTCCCGTCTTCATTCACAGCTGAAGGAAGCAATTATGCAGGTGAGATTCATGCTTGGCTTTGTTGTAATTATTTTTAATAAGTGTGTATTCCAAGGTTAACCTGGCTGTGCTATCTAGTAATTTGATTGTCTGATTGTTATTCCATCGAAGCTGAATATTATCTTTGCAAGCATAAACAGGACATATTAATTGCAACTTTTAAATGCTTTTATAGAAGCAAAGCTCTGATAAAGTTAAGTTAATGTAGTTTGTTCTGCTTGGTGGTTGGGATGGGTTACATGAGGGAGGCTTACAGTTATTATTGTGGGCGTTAAGTACATGCATCTTTGTGATAAGCAAGTTCTTTTGATTTAATGTCTGGGAGTGACTTGGTTCTGCTGTTTTGTTAATTTTGTTATTGAAGGGTCATCAAACAGTTGCTTATGTAATTAGGCTTGCTTATCCTTGTATTTAGTTGAATTAAACACTAATTTTCTGCTGCTTGGTATCTTGCAGACTGGTCTGGAAAAGAATTTATTTGGAAATCATCCGGTTTCTGTGACAGTTACAGAATCCCGTGGTCCTCCCCCTGCATTTGCCTCTGATCCGATAATTTCTTCTTCGGGAGGCAGAGAGTATAATGCAAACGCATCATCCTCTGTAACAAAGGATGGAATAAACATAAAGGAAGGTTACATGGCTCCAACTACTGTGTCAGAAATTATGGAGATAGATGGCCCTAGCTCAGCAGCAGAGAATTTCATTAAAATCCCCAGTCCTGGTGTAAGGATTTTGTAGTTAACTATTGAATTTAACATAAGATTTTTGCTTCATGTTTTAAGTTTGTTAGTTCATTATCTTACTCTTTCCTTTGATATTGCAATGTAACCCAGCCTGGTGCTACAACACGAAAGACACCCCATGTTGAGCGGCAGAATTCTGAAATTTCATATTTTGCGGATGATGAAGATGGGAATCGTAAGAAATACACTCGGAGAGGTGAGAAGAAAATTCTTTATATTTGTGATGAACAAGTTGTTCAGCTCAGTAATTGGACTGGTCACAATAGTTTTTATATGAATTCCTGATGATACCTATTTTCTTCTGGTGGATTATGGCTACCATGTAATGTTGCTAAATTTTTGGATTACTTTTTTTTTCTTTTCTTTTCTTTCTAGAACAATCTGTCCTCTTGTTGAGTGCATTCTCGGCTCTATTCTTCAACTTCTGCCCTTGTTTTTGATTTTAGGTTTAAGGTTTAAACTGATTTAAGGTTAATCATTTTAGGTCCCCTCCGTCATAAGTTTCTCAGAGCTTTGCTTCCTTTCTGGTCAAGTGCATTACCAACACTACCAGTGACTGCTCCTCCACGCAAAGATGCATCAAATGCAGATGATGTCCCAGAGGCTCGTGTACGGCATCCAAGACCATCAAGGACAGATCCACGGAAAATCCTTCTCTTAATAGCAATCATGTACTTTCTGCCTTCCTTATGTCTGTTTTATGCGTGCTCTTGATGTTTGCATCGACCTGATAATGCTTTCCAACTGGAGGGGTCTGAGTGACTGTCTGTGCATGCCATCTACACTCTTCTCATGTATTGGCTGAATTATAATAATGAAAAGGAATGGAATAAACAGAAGGGAAAAAACTAACGGGAAAAAAAGGCTTGAAATGAACTTGTGTGACTAGATATAGTTCTTGAATGATATATATATATATATATATATATATATATATATATATGTATGTATGTATGTATGTATGTTTTTTTATTTTGCTTGGGTTAGAATGGGGGTAGTGGATCATTTTTCTGAACTGTTTGTGCTTCTAGAGTTGATATTATAATATCTTTTGGCACAATATCATCATAAAAGATACAGGCTAATTAAGTTGTTATAGAGCTGCATCCATCAGGGCAAACACACGAAATTGTGTTCACATTTTGGTTACCGTTTGATGCAATAAACAAACAGTGATTTTGCGTTTGAGCAATCTTTTTTTTGTACCAGTATTTTATTGTCTATTTTCATGTACAGGGCATGCATGGCGACAATGGGTATCCTATATTACAGACTTGCGCAACGAGCCCTAGGGGACAGGCTGCCTGATGACGAGCAGCAGTGATTAGTATAATTTATGGTTGTGGTGGAATTCAGGTGACTTGTTGTCATGTTGCTTATACAGACAGAGAGAGAGAGAGAGAGAGAGAGAGAGAGAGAGAGACCAGCTTGTTATCGACGATGCTGCGTCATACTTTTGCTTGGCTCCTTATTTTAACTGTGGCTGGTTCTCAGTGAAACGCACAAGTGGATAGTAGCATAGTGGAGAATTTTTTCTTTGAATGCAGGTGACACTGATTGTTATATAGCCTTTATCTGGCTTTTCTTTTCTCTTCGTTTCCTTGTCGTCTGTTTTGGAGTGGAATCGTTGGATCAGGTATGATGGCAACATGTTTCGTTAAAAGTGAATTTTTTTTTGTAATTATCTTTATTTAATTAATAAACCATCAAGAATTAAATTTGCAGAGAATAATGGAAGCTTTCCTATTATTTTTCCTGCATTTTCTTTTGACAAGGGTCTCATGGATTGGGCTGTGGTTCGCAAAATTTTGCTTTTAACGAGTTGTGACTTATTTAGTGGTAATATATTGAAACTATGAACTTCCATTTATATATCTCACCAAAGAAACCCCTACCACATCAGTACCGAAAGCAATACTGAAAGATTAGAAGTCATCGATGTACAAAATTAATGTGATGCATAACCTTAAATGGTAACCTTAAAGTTGAGTCGGTGATGATAGTAGGGTTTTCTTTATTAAGAAAAAGAAAAAGAAATGCTATCTTCTTCAGGACTTTTATTGCCTCAAAAGGATTTGCAAGAAATGAACGTCTCTTAAATAAATCGTAACAAGAAATGTTGAGTTTCCATACATATGTGTGATTTTTGTTCGGCCCATAGACTACTTTCAGCGCATAATTAATGACAGGGGCACAATGTGGCGCCTCTCATTTAACTGCGTGCTGCGCTTCATATGTATAGTAATTTTATTTATTACATTTTCTCTTTATTTTACCTTGAAGATTAGAAGCAGTTGACGAGGGGCTTCATTGTTTCCCTATTGTTAAGTGCTTCACTATGGCATCGTATCTTTGTCTACTCAATGAAGACACAATTAGCAATATAGAGTGTTTGAAAGCATGAAACACGCAATTTGATTGCGGTACAGCTGTATGTTTAAATGAATTTATGGTTCTTGCCAGCGGCCGCTGTTTCATCCTAAGAACCTTTGAAAATGGGGAAAAAACAATGATAGCCCAAGGATTGGGCCAAAGAACACTCTCACCGTGGTAGTGTCGTTTAACTTCCACTTTAACACTTTCGTTAAAGAAAACTTAACAGTGTAAGAGTATTAAAATCTTTTTGCTGTTGAATGTTAAAATAAGAAAATTTTATTACATTTATCTAGCTCGAACCCATGATCTCTTAACTGAAACTAACTCATGAATCACCTAAGTGAGGCGGTACATAGTAACATTAAGTTGCAATAAATTTATTTAATATAACATGAAATATAAATCATAAAATTTGCTATTAAAAATATAAGAAATATGTCGTAGAGTTAATCACTTTATAATTAAGAATTAAATAATGTGAACTAAATAATAATAAAATTATTAATTTAAAAATTAAAAATATATTGATGATAATAACTAAATAATTTATAATTATAATAAATAGATTTATAATTAAAAATATAATTTGATGATAATAAATAAATAATAGAAAAATTGTTAATTTAAAAGTTAAAAATATATTGATGATAATAAAGAAATAATTTAAAATTATAATAAATAGATTTATAATTAAAAATATAAGTTAATGATTATAAATAAATGATAGAAAAATTATTAATTTAAAAGTTAAAAATATGTTATAATTTATAAATTATTTATTATAATTTTAAAATATTTATTTATCATCATCAATATATTTTTAACTTTTAAATTAATAATTTTACTATTAGTTAATTCACATTTTATATTCCTAATTTGAAAGGTGATTAACTCTATAACATGTTTTTTATATATTTAATTATAAATCTCATGATTTATATTCAATATTATGTTAAATAAATATGTTGCAACTTAATGTCATTAATTGTTGTATTGTTTAGATAGTTCATAAGTTAGATTTTAGCTAAGAGATGAGGGGTTCAAGTTAGATAAGTGGAATATGATTTTTTTATTTAATAGTTAATCGTAAAAATACTTTAGTACCTTTTCACCGTTAAGGTTTTTTTTTTTTCTTTTAATGGAAGTGTTAATGTTCAAATGGGGGTTAAACGTCACTTTTCAAATAACAGGGGTAAGAATTTCTTAACCTAAACCTTGGGGTTGTAACTGTTTTTTCCTTCTTTGATAGTATATGATATAAAGGTTTAGTAAACTACAACGTACCCTACGAAAATATAGGAAAAAAATTTCTTAACCTAAACCTTGGGGTTGTAACTGTTTTTTCCTTCTTTGATAGTATATGATATAAAGGTTTAGTAAACTACAACGTACCCTACGAAAATATAGGAAAAAAAGCAAAAAGACAACTTTTGGGAAAATTTTTTAAAATATGACGTTAATATCTCATAAGAGAAGTGGTTGAAGTAGTTCATGGAAACTGGAGTCGCGAAAAGGAGAGCATGCACTTTCCCGTTCCAAGTATCAATAGTGGCAGAATTTCTATTTGTTGTTTTCTTTGAAGTGCCCTGAGGATAAGGGATGGTTGCGCACCTGCCGATAAGTGCTCAGGTTATATTAAATTGTTAAGACCTTGTATAGCCATAAATGCATGCCAGTTCTATTAGTCCAAGTAAAATTTAATTATTTGATTGAACTATTAGTCCAAGTAAAATTCAATTATTTAATGTTATGGGTTCTTAATTACTTGGCTATAAAAGAATATTTTGTTAATGGGATCAATCTTTTCAATTAATAGACGAAATTAAATCTAAGTAACCTACAAGAAATGAAATTAAGAATATCAAATACTCATTTGTGTAATTTTATTATGAGTTGCTCTAATAAGCCTTCATTTTCTACCGCTTTATCCCTTATTTCTAAATACACCCAATTACAAAATTTGAACCCCTATATTTATCTCATTTGATCTCACTTGATTTCCTAAATATCCTTCCAATGAATAATTGAGTATTTCATTACACCCACATTACCTTAGGACTTATCTATATTAATTGAGTTTTTAGTTTATACTATACATTGATTATTTAACTTATTAAGAATATTTAAAAACAAAGTGAAGGAAATCGACAGGAATTAGCTTTCCATATAAATAGATCTGGGAACTACAGCTATGAAGCAGGATCCAATTTCATGATCACTATTCCTTTTCATTCTTCGATCTCTCATAAAAGTTTGGAAGTGATTTGAAAACTGAATTGAGAATCATTGCTAGGAAGATCATTAAGGAACACCCGCAATTTTCGGGGCTTGCGATTCAAGCGGCAGCAAGTTGGTTTGAAGCGTCTAGCTGTTTAGCAAGCGTGCTTCACTCTAAGATTGTGACTAGAAGGGGCAACTTGGTTTTAGACTTGGAGAGAATTTCAAGTGCTCCTTGGGCAATGTGGAGAAACTTGGAAATCTGCAAGTATGATTTTGGCTCCTGAATTTCTCAGTAGCATTGCCACCATAGCTCAATCATGACGTATATTCAGCGCACAAAGAAGGCCTACAAGTACAAAGCATCCTATATCTGCAAATGTAGTGCACTTTGGAAAGCTCTTGAATAGAAGTCAGCCATGCTTTCTCCCAGGAAGGGCTTGCCCTCAAGATGGCTTGCTTTTATTGAACAAAATTTTCTTTAGAAAAAAAGTTGTTAGGTGGTTATGCAATAGTCAATCATGTCGAAGTGACGTGAATGATATGATTAAGATCATCTGGTTAGCTGTAACGAGTTGATTGCGTATATATTTATCAAATCAAAATTGTATTTCAAAAATTTTATCAAAATCAAGTTAGTATATGTACATAAATTGATATTTTAATAGAATTAGAGCTTTAGACATGTGATTAATGCATATGTATTTAGAGGTTCTTTTGCCCTCTTTAAAAAATATATCTTAGGATAAAATTGCAAAAAAATTAAAATAAAAGTGAGGATTAAAGAGTTAAAAAGTGGGGATTAAATAGAATAATTCTTTTATTATTTCCAGTTTAACCAAAGGGAAAATAGGGTTTGAACTTTGAAACTAACACTATTTAAGTCTAAATGGATAAATACACTAGATCAGTGTTACTTAAATTAATTAGGTGCCACTTTCATGCTTTGAACCCTTTTGTTTGCTAGCCAATGATGGCATTTCTTTTTTTCACATAATGTCAATATAAGTTTTAAGTTTTGCATTCATTATTAATTATCTCCAAATATGTATAGGATAGGAGTGGGAGTACGTTGGTGGAAATAATAATAATAATAATGTAATGTAATGGCTTTCCTAGTAATTTTGTCTCAACAACAAAGTGTTTGTTGGTTGTACTTGTGGTTACATATTCAGTCAGAGTCTCAGTCTCTGTATTTTATCACAAATTCATTCTCGTCTCTGGTCTGGTTTCATCGATCACTTAAACATTCCCCTCCTGCGGCAGAAGTGAAGGAAGACGCAATCGGGAAAAGAAATTCTCTAGTAAGACCACAGTGCGAGAGGAAGAGAGCCTCCGCTTGCCTGATTAACTGTGCCCTCCTATCGTACCTATATCCTCTTTCCTTCAGTTACATCCATTCTCAGTTCTGCTTCCAACGACGGACGGGATCTGTGTGTGAGTTTGGTGTTATTAATTAAAGTTGAAAATGGGGATTGTTGCTTCTTGTTTTGTGGTAGCTTTGTTTTGTGTTTTTCTTTGTTTTGTTTTGTTTTGGGGTTTAGGTGGACGAGCAGGTAGGGCTCTACGCGAAGGAGCCCGTGGTGGTGGAGGGCTTGGCCGCGGTAGAGGAGGTCTTGGTCGTGGTAGAGGAGGTCTTGGTCATGGTGGAGAAGAGATTGGTCATGGTGGGGGTCTAGGAGGTGGCGGTCATGGCGGGGGTCTACATGGAGGCGCTGGAGGAGAGACAAATTTGACTTACAATATGAAGAGTTTAACTTTATTAATTCTTATTGCCACACTGTTTCAAATGATCTTATTTAATTAGAAACCAGAGAGAGAGAGAGAGAAAACCAAATACAGGGTGTCATGCTACAACGAGACAAAAGTTTCATGTAGTAAGAATGTTGGCTGTGCGACCAAAATTCAATAATGGCTAGACATAAGGAGGATTATGGTATTCTTTTGGATATAATCCAAAAGTAAATATAAGATGGGTTACACTCAAAATAGACTATATCATACTATAATATATTACCTTTTGATTCTTCTATTTGATATGTTAGACATCGAATTAATTTAGTTTTTTTAATTTTTTTTCATATCATTGATTTTGCAACACTCGGCTGGTGACTGTTTTGATTTCTTACTGGTTGCTCATTACTGGGCTCTGACAATATAATCGGTTTAGTTGAGTTATTTGATCAAATATTGTTTTTATTTTATTTTTCCGATTTGTGGAATTTGATATAATTATTTTGCTTTTTGGTGTTGTTATGGTCCGATCTAATTTAGTTAAATGAAACCAGCTAGGCATGAATTGAACAAGAAACGATTGTTGGAGAATTTCTTGTTCAGTTGTTTAATGGTTGGTTGAAACCCTAATTGGTCTCGGTTAAAATTATCCTTGAGAACTGATCTTTGCTGAAATGGGATCTCATCTTGTTTAGGGTTATCGGTTTCTGTTATTTCTTTGAGGAGGCTTTTTGGCCACCTCTGTAAGGTGCGTGTGCGACCATCATGGGTCATGTCATGATGAACAATATACTACCCCTTTGGAAGAATTAAAGAAATGAATTGTTATGGGAAAAGGAAACTACTTGTTATGTGGGGCAGGTGGGGGGAGCTTTCAAGCAAAAGCAGTCAATCTACCTCTGCTAAGCCATGCCTTAGTTTTGTTACAAGTCTCTTTCCTGGTGTTGCTTTAATATTTCTTATGCAAGAGTTTTTAAAGCATGCATTATCGTTTTCTATATTTTGTTATATATGTTATTTCCATCGTTCCAATTCTGTGAAGTGTGAAGTTTCCATCCATCTTTGAGTATCGTTTTATTGAAGTTATGAACCAAAGTTCAGTTCTGTGAGTTTGGTGTTATGTTGTTTTGCATTGTTTAGAAAGAAGTAGAATCAATCCTACAAGAGTCTTCGTGTTATAAATATAAAGCAACCCAATTTCAATGTCTCAGCAAGCTTTTCACAACTTCCGGTGAGAAAGGAGTCTGGGTTGATTGGCATTTCAATTCAGAACTTCATGATCTCGGGTAGGTCTCACCTTACCGGACCCGACATTTTGCCTTCCCCTGGGCCACACATTATCATTTTGATAAGATCAATCAAACCAACAGTAAATGTCAAAGCATTCACTGTAATTAACCAAAAACAAGTATTAACAAGCTCAAATCGAAGAGCAAACCGGATTGAATATCGTGTCACTTCTTTCACCAAACTACAATCCTTGTAACCAAGAAATTAACTAAATAATTTCTGATTTATTTAAGCTAAAAAGGAACATGCTCTTATAGACTCTACTCTTTTTGTGAACAACTTTAAAAAAAAAAAAAAAAGCAAAAACAAGTGTCAAAACCTTTTAAATTATAGTAAATGGGAAGTAGACGTGAAACTACCACTAGCTAGTTTTAGGCAATATAGAGACCCACATCAATTAGAGCAATATATAGCAAGCTCAAGGTAGAAGTAGTAGAAATAATAATGATATATAATTGGATCGTAATAATACATAAATATAATACTTTAGCTCTAAATCGTTTTTGCATGCACTTATACTTTAATTTAATCACTGTATATAACACAGGGTTGCATTCATTTCATCAATGGCAGATTGTTATCATAGCTATCTTCATTGCTTCAAAAAATACTTTTATCATCATCTGTGTTACGAGATTTGTTCATTAACCAGAAATTATCGTCTGCCTCTTCTTAATATGTGTAGTTAATTTGTGGCCGAAAATCAAAATATTGAAAGTTCTTATATAACAATTTCTTTTTGTTGAGACTTGAGAGACCAAAAGAATCAGAAATCAAGAAAGCATTTAGCTATGCCACTGGTTGAGATAAATGCAACCATTAATGGTCTTCTGCACCTATATTTGTCAAGTAAATACCCTAATTGAATTCGCTACAAACAAAATGGGTTAAATGCATCACACCTACTGAAAGGGTATTATTATAAATTTAGAGTCGCTTTGAGAAGGCAAATTAAGCCTGCAGTAAAGGTTTTGATATTTTCAATAATTATCAGCAGAGAGTTGTTGAAATTTAATTATACAAGCAAAAGTCAAGCTATCTACTGGGTAAAAATAGCACAACTCGATAGTGACTAATTTTTTTTTCCCTTTTACTATTTTAATTATTAACAAATGTTTAAACAAAAATTTACTTTTAAACTAAGACAAAATAATGTAACTAGATTCTTTTATGCATTAATTTTTAACCAGCTAGTTCCGATCAAGGACGGAGCTAATTAAGGCCGAGGGGCAGTTGCCCCTTCTCAACTTTTCAAAATTCTTAAATTCTCCATATATATTTTATAAACATCTGAATTGATAACCCGAATTGTGTAGTGATTGCCAAATGAAATCTAAATCCAAAGGTTAGAAATGAAGCATGAGATTTTCATGGAACAATGACAAAAAATCCTATCAGTAGGACTTGATAGCCACCCCACCAAAATGGACTAGAGCAGAGAATACACAAAACGCTTCCGTTATAGAAACACAAGAGAAAATGGTTGAGGAAAAAAAAAAGTAAGGAAATACACGTTTCACGCTATTCAAGTCTCATGGATGATTTGATTATTTGAAGTAATTTGTGTTATTGTTCTCTAAGGAAATTTCTACTGGTTTACACCACATCAACATTGGTGAGTGGTGGCTAAACTAGCATACAACAAGTCTGAAACAAAACAAAAACAATTCAACCCTTGTGAAACCATAGCCATGATAGCCTTGAACTCTGTTTATACAGGATATCTAGTTATGTACAAACTTGAAGGACTGGTGGTATGAAGAAAGCCGTGATAGAGGAGATAGCTGGTGGAGACCTTCGTGTGTGAGCACTAGCAGGTAGAGCTGTGGAAGAGCGATGGTCATTGCTAGAAGTAGAGTTGAAAGCAGTGTCTACAGAGGTGTGGAGGAGCTGTGACAAAGGAGAAAGCTGGTGGAGATGTCCATGTGTGAGCGCTGGCAGGCTGGAAGAGAGACAGTAGTCGCTAGAAGTGGAGCTGAAAATGACGGCTACAGCTGTGTGGAGGGCATCGTGACACAAGAGGAGAGCTGGTGGAGACGTCCGTGCTTAAGGGCTAGTAGGTACAGCCATGGAAGAGCGGCAGTTAGTGGCTACATACAATAGATGGCGAAAGGAGGCGCTAGTAGCAGATTCTCTCAATTTCCAATTTCAATTTTCGATTACATTTAAGGTTACAATTTGGGAAATTTTCATTTTTATATCAATGATTCAGTAAGGCCATATCTACAATAATAAGATGTATGAAACCAATTAATGACTGACACGTGGCAAATTTAATTCTTTTTTTAAAAAGTCTCATCGGGTCGGGTTATATCTGGTTAACATAACCAAATTGATTGTCAATTGCTGAAAACCTGAATTAATTTTAACCTGATTTTGGGTTTCTTTATGAAACTAACCTGATTGCAACTCGACAAACCCGACACAACCCGACCAGGTCGGTTCGGGTAATTTTGAACACCCCTAGTTGGAATTGACTTCGTTATCATATTTGATGAATTGTCGATCATAGAGATCTTTTTCAGAATAACTGTTCCTTCAATACAATCTCATGAATGAAATGATAGTTGAAATCAATATGCTTGGTCCTTTCATGATACATTTGATGCACTTTGGCTGTAAATAAACAACAGTAGCATCCTATTGTAAACTAAGATTAGTCACCAAGTTTCTTAACCAAATTATTTCCTTTACTGCTTTTGCTGTTGCCATATATTCAGCCTCAATAGTAGACAAACTAATTGTAGATTGTAAAGTTGCTTTCCAACTAATGGTACAACCTGATAATGTTAAAATATAACCAGTTAAAGATCTCCTTTAATCCAAATCTCCAACATCATTAGAGTCAACAAAACCAATGGCATTGCCATCAAGTTGGGTATTTCTTTTGTATACCAAACCAATATCTATAATCTCCTTAAGTAATGAAGGATCCATTTCACAGCTTGCCAATGAGTTTTTTCGAGATTACCTATATATATGTGCTAACAACACTAACAACATGTGAAATATTTGGTTACATGCAAATCATTGCATACATTATACTCCCAATTGCATTAGCATAAGGAACATGAGCCATTTCCTCTTTCTCCTCATTTGATCTAGGTGACAACTCCGCTGAAAGCCTAAAATGTGCCTCGAGTGGAGTACTTAATAGGTTTATAAATTTGCATACCAAACCGTTGTAGCACTTTCTCAATATACTTATTTTGTGATAAGTATAAGTTGCTACTCGGTTGGTCTCTGGAAATCTTCGTACCCAAAATCTTCTTAGCAGCACCCAAATCCTTCATTTCAAACTTATTACTGAGTAGAGTCTTCAACTTGTTAATTTCAGACATGCTTTTAGCAGCTATAAGCATGTCATCTACATACAGTAACAAGTATACAAATGAACCATCTGGAAGCTTCTTGTGGTAAATACAGCTATTAAAATGACTCCTTGAGTAATCATGTTCAATCATAAATGAATCAAATCACTTATACCACTGTCGAAGAGGCTGCTTCAAATCATATAAGGATTTCTTTAGTAAGCATATGTGGTCATTCTTTCCTGGAACCACAAATCCTTCTGGCTGTTGCATGTTGATTTCTTCTCCAAGCTTGCCATGCAAGAAAGCTATTTTGACATTGAGTTATTCTAACTCCAGGTCAAACATTGCAACAACGACAAGCAACATATGAATAGAGCGATGCATGACAACAAGTGAGAATACTTCATTGAAATCTACACCTTTTTTTTGACTAAAGCCCTTTGTAACCAAGCGTGCCTTGAATCTAGTTACTTCAACCCCTGATATTCCTTCCTTCTTTTTCATTTACACCCAACAATCTTTCGATCTTTAGGTGGTTTGACCAACTCCCATGCGTGATTTTTATGGATGGACTCAATCTCCTCGTTCATAGCAATAATCCATTTGGTATAATCAGTACTAAAGATAGCCTCTAAATAAGTGGAAGGTTCTTGATTCTCAATTATCTCTGCTGTAGACAATGCATAATGAACCAAGTTTGTATGCCCATGTCATTGCAACGGTTTGATTCTCCTTTTATGGACTGATATGTAGTATCAACCTCAACCTCCACCTGCTTGCTGGTATCCTCATTCAAGCTTTCATCTGTTGATTTTTCTTTTGGATGAAGCATGGATGTTTCATCAAAAACAACATCTCTACTGAACAAGAGTTTGAGTGACTTAGGATCAAGACACCATAACCTATATCCTTTAACACCTGTTCCATAGCCAAAAATATGCACTTTTCTTTGCTTTAGGTTCGAGCTTTCCATCATTTACATGTACATATGCAGGACATCCAAATATTCTTAATTATGAGTAATCAATAGGAGTTCCGGACCATACATGTTGTGGAGTTTTTAACTCAAGAATAGTTAATGGTGATCTATTCACGAGGTAGTAAGCTATATTGATTGCTTCAGCCCAAAAATCTTTTGACAATCCAAAATTAGAGAGAAAGCATTAAGCTCTCTCTAATAGTGTTTTGTTCATCCGTTTTGCAACTCCATTTAGTTGTGGCATTCCTCTAACAATGCGATGTCTCATTATGCCTTATTTCTTGCAGAACTCATCAAACTCCGTGGAACAAAATTTCAAGCCATTGTTAGTTCTAAACTATTTGATCTTTTTGCTTGTCTGATTTTTGATCAAACTCTTGAATGCTTAAAATTGACGAACACATCATTTTTATGCTTCAAGAAATATGACTTTTCTGGAATAATCAGCAATAAATGTCAACATCCATCGAAAATCACTTTTTGATGGGGTAGATGCTGGACCCCATAAATCTGAATGGATGTAATCAACTGTACCCTTTATACGATGAGCGGAGGTTCCAAACTTCACTCTACACTATTTTCCAAAAAACAATGCTCACAAAAATCGAGTTTAGAAATCTTCTGGTCACCAAGTAAACCTCGTTTACTCAATTCTACAATCCCTCATTCACTCATATGCCCTAGACGCATATGCCACAATCGAGCATTATCAGATTCTGCATTTTCTGAAGATGATACAGCAACTGCACAAGTAATAGTACTTGTTTGAAAATAGTATAAACCTTTCGTCAACTGTCCCTTGATAACAATGAGAGCATATTTAACAACATTTAAAACTCCACCTTGACCTGAATACTTACAGCTAAGTGAGTCAAGAGTACTTAAGGATATAAGGTTCTCTGCTAAAGCTAGAATGTGCAGCACATTGGTCAAGGTTCTAATAATATCATCGTGCATCTTAATTTAAACTATTCTAATTCCCATAATTGGACAGGCAAGATCAGTGCCCATCAAAACAGAACCACCAACCAACTGATAACTGGAAAACCAGTCCTTGTTTGGACACATGTGGAATGAACAAGTTGAATCAAGAATCCATTGGTCTCCCTAATGCACATTTGATATTGATAGAACGATGTCGGCATTGACAGAAGAATTAACCTCTCCATATCTAGATGTTTCATAATTATTTTCATACTTTTCTCCTTTATTTTTGAGCTTCCAATAGTCTTTCTTAGATGTCCCTTTTTATGGCAGTAATGACATTGAACATTTGGATGTCTTGACTTAGACCTAGACCAGCCTCTGGATCCTTTATCTTTAGGTCCCTTTTCTTACGGTCTTCCTCTTGCGATAAGACCATCACCTTGTGTATTATCTTAATTCCCAAACAGCTTCTTTCTTAACTCTTCTGAGTTAAGGAATGATTTAACGTCCTCCATGGGGATAGAATTTCTGCTATAAAGCATTGTGCTAATAAAGTGATGATATGACTCTGGCAATGAAGATAGAGGAGTTATACTTTAATCCTCATCTTCGAGCTAGATATTAATATTTTTCAAATCCATGATAATTTTATTGAATTGGTCAATGTGCTTCTGAATAGATGTACCTTCCACCATCCAAAGAGTATACAACTGTTGCTTCAAGTACAAATGCTTAGTGCCAGATTTCTTCATATACAAACTCTCCATCTTGTGTCGTAGCTTTGCAATCGTCTTTTCTTCTGCAACTTCACACAGAACTTTGTTAGACAAGCTCAATAAGATTGCACTATGAGCTTGTTCCATGAATTCATCTTTTTCTTCTACCTATAGTGTGCTCGACAATTTCTCCCTACCTTCTAATGCCTTTCGCAAGCCTTGTTGAACCAACAAAGCCTCCATTTAAATTTTCCAAAGGCTAAAATTATTTTTTCCATCAAATTTCTTGACATCATATTTTGTTGTAGAAACTTTTGCTACCATTTTGAAAAAATTATTAGCTTGCGAAACTCATAAAACCTCACTTAGAATAGTAGACTGAGCTCTTTTATGAACAAAATACACTAGGAAAGTTTCTAGAAAAGACTAGAGGTTTCACAAACAGTCCCACTTAAAACCCAAACTCCTTTGACTATTATAGTTCTTTTGATAAAACTTTCCAAAACATGTAGTCTACCACACGTGTAGCCACTCACCATACTAAGTCAAGCTTCTGAAGTTCACAACTCCTATGGTGAACAATATCATAGAGATGAACAATACGTATAGGTGAATAGTATCATATACAGGAACAACACCCAATCGTATAAGATCAAAAGCCAGGCTCTGATACCAATTTGTTATAACAAGGATCGATTTATGCAGAAGCAAAGTGAGGTTAATAGGAAAAAATAAAAATAAAGAAAATATCAAAAGATAGCACTCAATAATTTACGTGGTTCGGCTTTTAACCTATGTCCATCGGTGAAGATAAAAGAAGAATTATACTAACAAAATGGAGTTTACAAAATTGAGGAATATCCCTTAAATCCAAATCCCCAATTACACCCAAAATCTCACACTTAGAATATAGCTCATAAACTCTCTACAACCTCACAAGAGAACTCTCTCTACAAGCTCTCACGAAAGAGAAAATGATTTTGGGATGGTTTATGCTCTTCTAATGGCACCTCTATTTATAGTAGAGGGAGGCCCATGCATGTCAAAGTTTGTAACAAAAGATATATGAACTAGCCACCAAAATCAGATTTGGCTTTGACCTTGTGAGAGACAAGTTTCTTCCCATTTTGGTGGCATTAATTGCCTTTGCATGTGTCATCAATTCAAGCAATTTGAAAGCTCGAAAAAATAAGGAGACAAAATGCATGTTTTATGCATGAACCATGCATCCAAGTCAAATATCTCGTGCTTGCATCTATTTGGGTTACTATTTAAGCTATCTTTCCAACATTATCCTTCCAAATTTGTGTTATCTTTACTGAGCTCTTAATGAATTGCTTCTCATATTTTGATTTCAGCTTGTCTTCCTCCATTTTTGACCTCAAACTTTCTTCCTTTTATCTTTGTTGTCCCTGCATTCTAGCATAACCACAAACTAGTTGTCACACTCCCATAATTGGTGATGAGTATATAAATTGAATTCTTATGCATTATTATCATCATTCAACAACTTTTATATATATGCCTTTTATTTGGTGCTCATCTTTGGTTCCTTTTCACCAATATTAAGCTAAGATACCCTGATAAAAAAAGTGTTTGATTGAAGGAAAGAGACAAGAGGGACCTGAAAACTGGTTGAGTGAGGTGTTTATAGATATGAATAAAATGCAAAGAAATCTAGCACACTTCATAGGGATGTGCTGTAGTGAGAATATGAATTGTTCTTCCTAATTTTATAATGAAATATATGTTGTTTTTCTTGGTGATTTTCAGTAGAAGAGGATTCCCAATTTTTGGCCTGAAGATCATATATAATCCCAAATAGAGTTCTTAGTCCCCACATGGGTGATGCAACTAAGTTTTACATCCCAAGACATGGAAGAGAGGCAGTCAAAAAGAGGCCTCTTGGTGGAAGAGAGTCTCAAGATTTTCAAAGAGCTTGATAGTCAAGCATAGCAATAGACTGCTACTAAGTTCTTGACTATTTGTAGTGCAGTTCTATTGTCCCACTAATAACAGATATGTAATAAAATTTTAATAAAGAGAGTTTCTCTCTTACATTTCTCTTTAAAATTATGTGACAGATTTTAGAGTAGATATATTTCATCCTTACTTTTTAACTATCGAGACCCCATTTTTAAGTTCACTCTATTAAAAAAATTATTTGATATTACTTTCTCAATAAACTCCATTAAATTTCCAAATAATCCTTATTCACTTCCAATTTAACTTCTTATTTCTACTTTGATATTTTCTTTTAGAAATAATATAATAATAATTCATCTTCATTTTCCATTATCTTCGTTTAGCGATGTTTGGTTTACAATTAATTTTTTCAAATAAAGAGCTTGCAAGAAATCTTACTGGATGTTATTCATATTAACATTTATTTGAACATAATTACAAATGGTTAGTTGCTTTTTCATTTGCTTTCTTCTTACAGTTTAATTGAAAATAACAGAGGAAAGCAAAGAAACTTCTACTGCACTAAGCAAGCAGTTCACTTGATTTTAAGTGTTTTTTGTCGGTAGTGGCTTTCTTGCATATATACCTTATGCTATATTTTTCAATTATGATTTCTTCTTGTTTTGGAAGGCAATTGGAGAGAATCACTATATTTAAAAATCACGTCTGGTAATTAAAAAAAACTTTAATTTAAACTTTACTTATTCATCCTCATATTTATCTTATAAAACAAATTAGGAACAAAATATATGAGAGAATTTAGTGTTTTATATATATAGAAAATTTACGTGCACTTAGGAATTTTATTTTGATAATTTTATTTGATGATAAAATTGTCAAGAAAATTTAAAGATAAAAGTGGCAAGGGTTAACGAGTTTAAAAGTGGGGGCTAAAAAGATCTACTTTAGATTTTATTATTCGAAATTTATCTTTAAGATGGGTTTTATTTGGATCATAATTATTAGGGTTTAGATAATATTTTCGGTTAGTAGTTAGGCTGCTTAGGCTTAGTCCATCGAAAGGCCCAGCCAGAAAAACTGCCCTGGTGTACAAAGATCCATCTGAAATGAAGAGAAGAGTTTATCTATTTGATTTAGTTATTAGTGTGGATAGCAACAACCATTTCATCTGGCATGTGTATCTTTCAATGTAGTTAGCAATAGCTCGGGTGCTTCGCTATTGAATCATACTTCATCGTAACTTTTCTTAAAACTGTCAAATTACTAACAATGTAATCTCAAAACACATAAGCGGGAGTAACTTACATAGCATTAATTAGAGAACCATTTGCAAAATTTGAAAGATCACATGAATCATGATGAGCATTCTAATTCTTGCCACCACCGTATAGACAGACACATATATATACACGGATTAATTAACAGAACGATTTTAATAACTTTCGGAATCAAATAAGGTAAAAATATCGACTGAAGAAAGGTAGCAGTACTCGTATTGATTTATCAAGTAGTAGAAAGATTTAAAGAAGAATACACATCGAGCAAATGATTGAAGAAATTATTTGAGAAATAAAGTGTCCACCCACATTTTTAACCTGCTAATGGGGTTGGATAAATATTTTTCAACTATAAACTCAGGATATTTCTCCATAAATTTTCAATGTAGGGCAAGACCATGTATTATAGATGATAGGGATATTACAATTTACCCCCGAGGTTAAGCGAAAAAACAAATTCCTCCTTTGTAAGATTTGAAATTACAAATTGCCCTATGATTTTTGAATTCTGACGTTAAATTAAACGGAAAAGTAGGAGAGAGAAAATTTTTTCACAAATGTACTAAAATAACCTTATATTCAGTAATTTGATATTAACAATTTACCCCCTGAGATTAAGCAAAAATACAAATATCCCCTGCACATTTTGAAATTACAAATTATACTCTTATTTTTGAATTTCGACATTAAATTAAGTGAAAAAAAAATGAGAGAGAGGATAATATATGCTGTTCGACCAAAATGTCATTATATAAATACAAACATCTTCCCTCACTTTTCTAAAATCACCTAAACACCTTTACCTTTCTTTTTTCCTCCGTCTCCTTCTTTGTCTCCCATCTACCAACAATCTCTACCACCTCTCCCCAGTGCTTCACCAGATCTTCCCCCTACACTGTTGTTGTCTAGGGGTGTCAATTTGAATCATGACAGCCGAACATGACACGAATACGACGCGAACATGATACGAATACGATGCAAACACGACACACGATTAATAAATGGGTCGAATTCATGTTGAGAGTATTCAACACACCAACCAGTTTAATGGTACAAATAGTTAAATATATCTTGTCAATCATTAACATGCAAGCTCATTTAATTATATAATTTTTACCTTATTACAACATATATTTTATGAAACTAAAAATTTTATATTATAAAGTAAATTAATTTACATAAGAGTAAATTGTAATGATTTTAATAATTTTGTTATAGTAACAGTTATTTATATTCTAAAAATAATTTTAATTGATATAAATATATAGAATATGATATACTATGCATAATTAAATTAAACAATTAAGTAAACACGATTACAAGACGTGGGTGACACATTTAATAACTGTGTCGAATCTGCTTTTCATTTCTTATCACGAACAATTAAATGGGTCGACACACATGACACGAATTGCCACCCCCACGATCGTTGTTTCCTTCTCTTCATTGGCGAAATTGCTTCCGTCACCAATTCGTCCTCTCTCTCCTCTACTAGAACTCGCCACCGCCCAATTTGGATTTGTTAATTAAAGCTTGGATTAAATGGCGGGTTCAATTTGGTTCAAATTTATTATTTATTATTTATTCAATAAAGTTTTAAATATTTTTAATTATTATTATTGTTTTTATCCTAATTTTTTAATTATTTTTAGCCTCGGGAGGGGAGAATTTGTATTTTTGTTTAATCTCAGGGGGTAAATTGTAAATATCTCTTAATTTTATCGCACGAGTTTTATTTCCAATAATAACCCTACTCCGTTTAACTTAACGTCAAAATTAAAAAATCAAAGGGTAATTTATAATTTCAAATCTTGTAAAAGGAAATTTATATTTTCGTTTAAACTCGAGGGATAAATTGTTAATATCCTAGATGATAATATGGCAACTAGTGGTGGCTGGCGCCACATAGGGGCAATTGCCGTCACTGGTTTAAGAAAGTCCACGTAATTCACTTATGAGTTTAATTAGTATAGATTTTGTTCTTTACTTTGTTGCCCGTACGTGAGTCAATTTTGCTTTAATAGACCCACCTAAAACTTGCAAATTTTATTTTACCACTAATCAAAAGCAAATTAATAACTTTTACACTTCTTTTACAATGTAAATTACGCCGTCACTTCATTTCTCAAACTTCAATTGTCGAAGTTCTTCTAACTCTTTACACTCTGTTGTATCTCAATTCCACCAAGCAAAAATGTGAAATAAAAAAGGTGAATTCAAATTACAAGCTCTTGGAATGTAACTTTTGCTTTTTCCTTTAGGATCTAACAAATTAAAAAAAAAAAATAAAACGGGTTATTTTATTTTATGATTGATCAAAGCCTGCCCCCACTAATTCAATATCCTGGCTACGCCACTAATGCCAACCACCGACTGATCAAAGCAAGACATTCCTTAGGCTTGTACTCTGGTGCTGTGTGACCAGCTCCCTGCAATACACGCCAAAATCATATTATAATTAATTACCTACTTGTGTATTTATCAATATATATTGGAGAGAAATTTTAAGATCAAAACTATTCTTGCCTTTACAGTCGCGAATGTTAAACGGGAACGGGATACATCGTCGTAATACTGGACTGTGTACCTAAAAAACAATAGCATAATTTAAGAAGTTGATCAACATATTAACTTAACCAAATTAATTACTCGTACTAAGAAAAGTAATTAAGATGCATTATTTTGCTTAAATTTTAAACAGCTAACCCTGCAACTTGGTCATCGACAAACCATGGCTCCCAATTGTAGGCAATTGTCATATTTAAAGATTTTATCCACGTAAGTGTACCCAAATATGGGATGATCATATCCTGATCACCACTGTTCATAAAAAATAAATTAACGCTTATTTTTAGTGAAGATTCAAAATTAAAATAAAATACATTTTCAATAATATTGTTATACCTGTAAACAAGAGCGCGGTATCCTCTTTTCATATGGTCTTGATGATAAGCAACCGTAGATAAAACATTTTCCGTGTAATTTAAAGTTTTATTACATCTTACCCATTTCGTTATGGTCCCCTGATTGTCATTCCAACATTGTAAGCTTATTACTTGCGTACTTGAAACCGAAGTATATAATATTTTATTAGATTAGTGAATTAATTAGTTGTTGAATTTACACACCTCTCGAATGTGAAGAGCCTCTTGGACAGTTTTATCATTTGCCCATATGTGAGAGAAAATATAGTTATAGTCCTAACAAAAAGAAATCGGTAACCAGCTAGTTAGTTATATATATGCATTATTTCCTGAATTTATTTTCAGAAAGTTGCCTGGCCTTACTATCATTTTGATTATTAACATCTCCTGAAATATTAACGAAAAGAGACTTACCCGACACCGTGGTTCGGGAGGAGGTTCACGTGTTGAAAGGAAAAAGTCCTCCGAGTTCTCCATGAGGGTTCTCGTATCCCACTTTAATGTCCTTGGTTTTGGCGAAATTTGAGTACATTCAGGTTCCAATATTTGTCCCATGTGTAATTTTCCTATGCACTAAAGTATTCACCCAACAAATACTTAAATTAACTTGATGCCTTTGATATTTAGAGTTCAAAAGATACTATCATAATGTCACGAATATATTTGAGTCTGCATTTAATTACCTCAACTATACGTTCATTATCCTTTTTACAGAGAGTGTTATTTGGATCTCCATCAAGATAACTTTCGTTGCAATTTCTTTTAGCTGACTATATAAAAAAAAAAAAAGCAAATAGCTTTTTAAATTTGGGATTGCAAGAGTACTCATTTCTCAATATAATGATATGAAGAAGCAGAACTCACCTCATAGAGTTCATCTGATATAAGTCCCTTCCGATGAGAAAATGGGATTCTCGAATTCAAATCTTTGTGAATGTCTGTAACTGGGTTGCCAAGCACGTATCCCTGAGTATAATATCAAGATATATTATTATCAATTTCTTTTTTAATTTATAATGTTTATATTATGAAGTATATATGAGTAAAAATTCACAAACTATATTGTTGGAATCATATACTTTGATATTCATCGGTGGGTCACGTCCAACTTCAAGGCCTACACGACAACAAAAAGCAAATTAAAGATTAGTCTTCATATATCTTGAATTATAAAGGGTGTGGTTTTTCCAGGCAAATCACATGTTACCTTTGGCTATTTCCTCAACAACTATGGGAACAATTCTACCGGCATAAGAATCACCAGTGATATAGAGTGGATTGAATTGAAACTGAGGGTGAACCACAAGCCACTGCATCACAAATCCCAAAATTTACTTAATCATGAGTGTACAATTTAAATCATAACCACAGCAATATAGTAAGCATCAAAATTTTATCATAAATCAAGTAACTCAATAGACATGACATTCATTTAAACGTACAAAGCCAATGTGTCATAGGCTGGACTCCGGCTGTTTCCTTAGGCCCGGCATTGGGCTTGACACAGAATTATAGGTCCTTTTGAAAAGGTCTAATACCTTTTAGACTAGTTCTATTCAGTCCCTATATTCTGTTACCTTTATCCCCATTTAAATCTCTTTAAATAAAATATTAAAATGAGTTATTATAAACACTAAATTCTCTTGTGCATTTAATTCCCAATTTGTTTTATAACTTCAAAATCTTGAATATGAAAATTATATTTCTGAAAATATATTCATCCCTCAATTGATAATTTTATATTATTCTTGAAATCATATACAAAGAATTTGTGTCATGATTAGATGTGTACATGGGTATGGTAGGGTATGGTATCGCCACGCCATCCCCTAGCCTCCATAGGTTGGGTTTTAAATTTTTATATTATACTATACCATACCATTCTTGAATACAATAACATACCACATCCCCGAATGGTAGGGTAGAGGCGGGTATGGTAGGGTATTTTCGGATGATTGATCAAATGGATCAAAATTTAGATAATGTTTTACCATGATTTTTTTAATGATTTTAAAGCTTTTTTAAAGCTTTTTTTTTCCTAGATTTTGATATTTGAGTTCTTATTTTGGCATTGTATAATATTATGATTCATAAATTTTGTACTAAATTTATTCCATATTTCATAACAACACAAATAATTAAGTAACAACATATCTATAACAACATAAAAATATAAGTAACTACATATTATATAACAACACAAATACTCAAGCAATTAAATATTCATAACAACACAAATAATAAGTAACTACATATCCAAATCCTTCCACAAAGTTTCAACCTTGAAGTCAAACCTTTAAGTCTTACAAAGTTTCAACTTCCAATATAGTACAAATTTTAGAAAAAAGAAAAAAGAAACTATAATTCACTTAAAAAGATAATAAATATGTTAAAATTTAAAAAGAATGACAAAAGAAAGTTAGAAATGAATATTATTATTAAAATTACCTCAAACTTTCTATTGTTAGGGATTTAAAATTGCTAACATTTTTATTATGTACTCTATTAAGGTGTATAACACATACATATATATTATACATAACCAATTATATCATTACACGTGGCATAATTTTTAATTTTTAAAAAGGGGCATGAAATGATATGGTATTTTTGGGTTTTTCTAAAAATACCCGCTACCATACCATATCATGGGAGGTTTTCAAAATTTTTACTATACCACACCCTTTCTTTTCTTATATCCTACCCTACCTCCACCATACCATAGCAGGTATGTCGGGTTTGGGCGGTTGGGGATACCATGCACACCCCTAGTCATGATAGGAATATGTAAGGATGAATAAATAAGATTTATTAAGAATTTTTATTTATTGTTTATTTCTTTTATCTCCAAATCTATCTTTTAGTACGTAAGGCTCCAGAAGCAAGAAACACATCAATTTAAAAATATATCAGGAAAACAAGAGCAAGAAACCCATAACAAAACCATACCAAAAAAAAAAAAAATTCATTTAAACCATGCGACGTCCTTTCTAGGTAGAAGTTTCTTTGCTTTCCTTGATTATTTTCTACTCTAAAATCTCAGCATCTTCAACAGGAAATATAAGAAGAAAATAGAGAAAAGTATAAAAAAAAAAGACCCAATTTAATTATATACAAAGAATAAATATTCAAGTCAGAGTTCTAATAGATTTGATCAAAAAATTAATTGTGAAACCAAACAATGCTAAACTAATCTTTTTCAAGCTAAATACATAGTATTGGAAATGAAAAGTTAAATTAGATATAAACAAGGTTAATTTGTTGGAAGTGAAAAAGAATAATTTGGGAATTAAATGGGATTTAATGAGAAAACAATATCAAATCATAGTTTTTAATGGGATAAACTTAGAAATAGGGTACGAAGAGTTAAAAAATGGGGTTTGAATAGAACTACCGTTCCTTTTATGCTGTTTCACACCAAGGCCCCGAGTGACTTTTATATTTAAGAACTCTGTCTATTGGAAGTTGAAACCAGCTTTGTTGTTACAAGTCCTCTTAAATTCTGTCAAATCAATTCTGGTAAATTGGGATTTCATTTTTCCTCAAATCATATCCAATATTCTACTATGATTATTAAAATTCTGTCTTACCTTCCTTAGGAAAGTGTAGGTATCTGCTGCTGATATTGTATCATCCACATGGTAACTTGTTGGATTTTCTGCATATGAGAACCCCGTTCCCGCAGGTTGATCCAAAAATATAATATTCGCAACCTGAGAGCAAGTATTTTCATCAGTTACATTGGACAAATCAACGTATTTTATATTTCACCCAACAAATTATGCATAGCAACTTGGGACTGATTATCAATACAAATTAGCCGTTGTCTATGAGTATTTATTCAATTTATTACATCGTCAATACATACCTTTGTCCATGAGTATTTATTCAAAGTAAATTGCGGCTTGTTTCCACTTGAATTCCCATAGTCAAAAGTTAATGGACCTACAAAAATGATAAAATAAAATAAAAAAAGATTTCTCTTTCATTTATAAACATCAATAACTAAAATATGAAGAATAAAGGTCAATAAGAAAAGTGTTTCTACAGCAGCAAACCTATCTCTTGTAATGAGTTGTGTAAATTGTTAAAGTTACACCAATGAACAAAAAGAAAGCAACTTGTTGAGAGTTTATAATTAGAATCAATTACATTTAAAGAAAAAGAATAAGGTGATATGTGGTTTGGATAGGGCTTTTCTTCAACATCTTCCTGTATAGTGTATTTAATTTTCCTGAGAAAAGGAAGTTAAGGGTGATGAGAGATTAAATACCAATGTCATATGCAATGCCAGAGAAAGCAGAACAGCCGGGACCTCCTGTAAGCCACAGGAAAAGAGGATCATGTTCAGGGCTTCGCTCAGACTCAATGAAGTAATAGAATAGCTGCACACTATCCAGGTCACCCACTCCAATATACCTGAGCATCATCGATCACGGAGGTTACATAATGTTATCGAGGTGCACAAATCAATAAAATATGAAAGAAGTTGAAAGAAATTGCGAAAATAAGGCTTCATTAATTACCCTGTTTCAAGTTTGAAAGGAAGATCACCAGGAAATCCTGGTAAGTTCTTGACAATGGAAGCCGAAAGAGCAGTACTGCCCGATAAAAGAAGTGAAAAAAGTGCTGGCAGCAGCATTATCTAATCACTCTAGAAATTGGAGATCCAGAAACAAAATTGCTTAAAGATCAACGCTAAGTAAGAATTTATAACGTTTAAATATGGCATGCAACTGGGTTTTGTTGGAAGAAGGGCTCTTCCAAATGATATGCTCCTAATGATTCATGGTGAATGAAAAATTGATGAAATTTAAATCTGTTACAAATTTAATTTGTAACTTATGGATTAATGAGCTGTTATAAATTTAATTTTGTAACTTATAGATTAACAAGTCATTAATGCACAGTTACAAATTAAATTTTGAGTTGTTACAACTGTTATAGATTAAATTTTAAGCCGCTACAACGGTCATAAATTAAAAATTTTGAGCCGTTACAACAATTATAAATTAAATTTTTAACTATTAATTATCTTAATCAACCTATTTATTAAGGAGTTGAGTTAACTAGATCTAAAAGATAATTCAACTTAATTAATAAATGACACTTACAAGTAGGTCAGTAGTACTAGACTTACAATCTATATACAACTCAAACTCTATAACTTGTTGTGGTAAGGCAAAAATGCACAGGAGGAGGAAAATAAAAATAAATTAGGAAAGTTACATCTCTAATAGGATTTTGGAAGTAGACTACCACGTTAGGTTATAAAGTTTGAATTGTATGTAAGTGAATAAGAGAAGTTACATCTCTGATAGGATTTTGTTATGTAGGTTTGCGACATCATATTGTAGAGTTTAGGTTATACGTAGGTTATAAATTTACCATTACTGTAAGTAAGATTACAATGGATAGACGGTATAGAATCATTGTTAAATTTTTAAATATAAAAAATTATCACTTGTTGAGTAACTTAAGTTGTCTCGCAGTGGCTTATAGCTCATCTCAAACTTTCTTAATAATCCACTCTATATTGTTGGAGATTCTTACTTGAGCAAAATTGGTCCAATGGTAGTTCAGAAAAATATTCGACTGCAAAATTGGTCCAATGGTAGTTCAGAAAAATATCCGACTGTAATTTAATGTGCTAAAAACTTTGACTCTCTTATGTTCCTTCTTTAATTTACTCTCCACGTGACTGATAAGTTAATAAGAACACTTCGTTATACGTATCAATCTCAACTTCTATTCTCGTTAAATTGTTCCTCTTTCTTTTTATTTCTGTGATTCTTTTTAATTTTATAGTTGTTGACACTGGATATGAGCCATGAATGAATCTCGAAGTACATCAGAATTCATTTAATTGAATTCCATTTATATCTATCAAGTCTAAGTTCCTTGCTAGATGCCTAAAATTTAATTTTTATATATACTGAAAATTATTTTAATTTGTGACGAATATAGGGATATGTTTTGGACAACACAGTTACAAATGAAAACAAAGACACAAATTCGAGAGTTCAGTTTGCTTACCAAAAAACACTCATCATCCTTGAAATTTACGAGGTGAATTCTTTACCAATTTTTTTTTTCGAAGTTTCTTCATATTTCTAAATTTTGTATAATTAATAGATAGTCATTTAGTACATTGTTATTTGTGATACAAATGGTAGACCTCTTAATTGAAGGACTAGTGAGAAAATTTTCCTTATCGGATTTTAAATTTTTCAATCTATTTTTTTAAAATTCTTTTGTCAATATCTAATTTTATTAAATTGTTCTTTTTGATAATTATTTTCTAAAAATAAAAAGACTATACTCCCCATTTATCTTATCATTTATTCCTAAGTAAGGTAAAAAATTTGTAGTTCTCTTAATTAAAATCCATGCTTTTTAACAATTTTTTTCTGATTGCCTTAATTAATATTTCTTAAATTCAAGAACTTTATACTTCAAAACTGTCTCTAATTAGTTTCTTTCTTTCTCACAGGCAAATGTTTGTTCACATGTATCTATAAAATTTGATAGAAAGTGACTCTGCTTTTACATTACACACACACACACACACACACGTGAACCCACATTAATTGCTTAAAAAATTACATTATAAACCTACATACCATTAATTCTACATCAGTGTTTCATTTAAATGCTCTACAAAAATATTACCTTAGTGCTTTTATTTTATTGTTTTCAGTCTGCCAAAAGAAATTCCAAGGGTGAATATGTAGATGTGGATCCAAGCAGTGGTTTATGTATAGCCGATTTTGAAAATATCACAGCGGTGCGTAGAACAACACGTGATATATATTGTCATGACTTTTAATCAATAAAAATCTTATATCATTAATAGCAAGTTACGATTGAATAATTGCCATTAATTTGAATTTCTAGTGCACGGAAAAATTAGTTTTGGCCAACATATCGGAGCCTTCATGTCATTATACATCTGCAAACCAGACCTTTTGAAACGGAACCAGCCTCCTCATGGAAGAAGACTTCTCAGTTTATATCCTCACATTCATACGATATTGTCTACTTTAAGTCTAAGCTCTCATGAATTTGTTTTTGAACTCTACCCAAAATGTCTCATATTAATAGAGATATTTGTCCATACTTATAAATCTATGATCCTCCTCACTTCTAGCTAATGTTGGACTTTAGTCGCACACTTAACAATCCTCTCCTCAAACAAAGGACCACACCATTCCGCATTGTCCTGACCTCCCCTCAAACGATCATCCGTCTACTCCTGCCTATCTCGAGAGCTTGCACAATCCAAGTCAACTCCTCTTCATCGTGTTGCAGTCAGGATATGTCTATGAAGCATCCAAAGCGTACTACCTGTCCATAGAGCTCAAGTACGGATCCAATTGAGCTTAACCTTCATTCATTATTTTAAGATTTCTTCTACAGGACAGTCTAGGGCATGGCCCTGATACCACTTGTGGAGGCTCTAGCTGTCCAACCCAAAAAGAAGTCCAAGTCAACTCTTTTTTATCGTGTTGAGGTTATGACACATCCATGAAGCATCCAGAGAACACCGCCTGTCCAATAGAGCTCAATCACATATCCAATCGAAAGCTTAACCTTCATTCGACATTCTAAGAATTTCTTCTACATGACTAGGTATAGGGCATAGCTTTGATACCACTTGTAAAGGCTTCAAATATCCAACCTAAAAGGCTAACCTGTTAGATGGAGTGACCAATCTCTTTATATACCTCCAGACCCCCTATAACCATCCAATGTGAGACTCAACAATACCCTCCCTCGAAGAAGATTCTCTTGGTGGAGGTAGCAACATCGACCCTTCTTGTCCGGAACTAGGGACTCATCACATTGGACACCGAAGTCTGGCTTTAATACATTTGTTGGGATTATTTATCACACAAAACTCTACATTGGCATTGATATTGTCTATTTTGGGTATAACTCTTATATATTTACTTATTCTCCCCACTTTTAGTCAATGTGGAAATTTGGTTGCGTACCTAACATCTACTTTCGCCAATTCATCCCCAATTCTAGCCAATGTGAGACTTTAGTTGCACACCTAACATCTACTTTCACCATCCGAGACTCCAGTGTCGGGTAATGATATTAGAATCACAAATACTTGATTAAGGTTGGATTAATTAGATTAAAAGCTAAACGAACCAATTAAAAAGGAGTACACTTACTTCCGACATAGAAAATGCAAATACTTAATTAATCATATTAACCCATATAAGTTTACTCTTTTTTAGTTTTATAAATTATTATTACTCATACAATTGGTCGAACGATGAAACTGTCCAAAGCGCTCTTGGAGTTAAGAAGGTACGTATATGTGTTAATTCTCAACTATTTATGTTAAAATGAAACAATTTAGTTTGCTAGACATATTCTATGACTAGTGACTACCTGCAGGGATCTAAAGCACTGGGCAAGATGCGATTTGAGCTTATCTTTCAAAAAAAAAAAAAATGTCCCCATTGTTGTTGTTTATCACCGACACGGTACCCAATCAAGAGAGGTTATTAAGTACTGTTTTACAGGTATTTCTACGATTTTTATAATCGTATTGAGGCCATTTGTTTTATTTTCAGCCATATTGCATGAAGGAACATAAAACAAGCCAAACCCCAATTGGAGAACCCATTACAAATTAACCAAGAAAGGGTTGAAAATCCGGAAGAAAGGGAGAAATTGAACACAAAAATTGAGAAGAAACTCTATTTGGGAGAATGTCTGAATGTTTATTCAATGATCAACGAGACAAAAAAGAAAGTAAAAACAAGAGAGTTAAGAAAAAGAGAAGAAAAGTAAGAACACGAGAACTAATAGTTTGGTAATGCCTTCATTTTTCCCGCAAGATTGATTCAATATGAGAATTACAAAGATGATGATGTATTGATACCCTTTCTGCCTCTCTTATTCTCCTTCTATTTATTTATTTATACAGTTATAGAGTAGCATGTATACAGATAAACACAAGTAGATAAGTGAGTTAGGTAATAACAAATTAATAGAGATCAAATTTATCAACATAGATAATTTCTTTTATCTATCTGGCTTATTTAGACTCTTCTAACTTAAAAGGCTCACATATCTAACACTCTATATAAAACTTTGGATTTTGCTGCGGTACAGCAGCTGTACCATGCAGCAGCTCGCTTTTATAATTTTTCTTAATCTCATTTACAAGTTTCATAAACTTTACTTTCACATTTAAAATTACGTTATCTTTTACATTTAATAATTCTTTCCAATATCGTATAACAATGCAATAGACATTAAATTTACGTTGACCAATCTCTCTCTCTCCCTACATATATATATATATATTAGGACTTTTGATAATATTAGTCAAAAATTTTGATATTTTTTAAAAATATTAGGTGCCAATTGAAGGTGATTGTTTGCTTTGATATTCGATGGTGCGACATGCCCCTTTTCTATACTTGCAACAACATGATATTGATGAGAACAGAAAAAATAGTATTCTATTTTTTTTTTTTTTTGTGCAAATATAAGTATTCTCTCCTTTTTACTTAGAATTTAATGCAAAATTTTAATTTATAAATTTCACATGTAAAGCATTGTTTATAAAATTTAAAGTCATGTTTTTTAATGTATACATGTAGATTTTGCATTCTTTTCTATGACGGAGGGATCTTTCCTGTAAAGTATATTCTTTATTTTTTTTATTTTAATTTTCTTCAGCAAATCAAATGATAAAATATATGTGCTTAAAAGCCCAAAATTAAATCATTAAAAAAAACCTACCTCTAGTTTCCTGTATAAGAATCACCAGCAATATAGAGCGGAATTGAAAGAAACTTTGGATAATCCAAGAGCCCCTGGAATAATAATAAATATATAACCCAACTCAATAAGAGCTTTTACACAAGTTTGCTACATCCAAATATTGCACAAGTTTATCGCTAGCTCACTTTATATCACGTCATTGGCTCACCCTTTTGATCCGACAAGTCAGTTCAAAATTAATTCCAAGGTTTAAAAGAAGAAATATTTAAAATGCATATATATATATATATATAAATTCCAAGGTTTAAAAGAAGAAATATTTAAAATGCTTATATATATATAACCAATGACAGTTCCTTCTCATCCATACATACATACATATGTATGGGAAGGGAACTGTCATTGATTATATATACGTACATACATACGTATATATATATCTGTGTGTGTGTGTGTGTGTGTGTGTGTGTGTGTGTGTGTGTGTGTGTGTGTGTGTGTGTGTGTGTGTGTGTGTGTGTGTGTGTGTGTGTGTGTGTGTGTTTTGTGTGTGTGTGTGTGTGTGTGTGTGTGTGTGTGTGTGTGTGTGTGTGTGTGTGTGTGTGTGTGTGTGTGTGTGTGTGTGTGTGTGTTGTGTGTGTGTGTGTGTGTGTGTGTGTGTGTGTGCTCTGTGTGTGTGTGTGTGTGTGTGTGTGTGTGTGTGTGTGTGTGTGTGTGTGTGTGTGTGTGTGTGTGTGTGTGTGTGTTACTTTTTTAATGGAAAGGTATTTGATGGAGATTAAAGGTTTTGGGGGTTAGACACTCTGATCAAGGGGGACGGGAGATGACTTTGATATCAACTAATGCACGAGATGTAGGATAAACCCCAAAATGCACGGAGGAGAAGTCGAATTCATGACAAGAAGTTTCAAAGAAAATTCTAAAATTTTATTAATCAAAAGTCTAACCAAAATAAATGGATAACAATCTTATTTATAGCTTAGTAAATTTAAGCTAAAAGAAATATATAAACTTAATATCAAATTCTAATCATAATTGATATCTTACAATGTTTGAAATCCTATTTTAACTAAGAAACAAATAAATAAATAAATCACTTGAAGTTTTCAAGTTACGCTACATTACATTCCTTTTCCCATGAATATGGGTCAATCGATTTTGGTTTGCTCCTAGTAGAATAATGCGCATAGTTGAAGCTCAACGGACCTACGCAACGCAATTCGAGAAATCAAGTTCAATTACAAATTAAATAGAGATTCATTTTGTCATATATGTAGTAGTTTCATGCATTTATAGCAGAATCGTGAGCTAAATGATGCACATTGTTCAAGATAAAAAAGAAAATTAAATGATTGTTACATAGCTATAAATTCATGTTAGTTGATATGTTTTACTCTTTACTTTTCAAAACTATTATACAAGGTTAAAATCAAGGAGCATTTTTATATTTTATTGAATGATCATACTCTTTCTAAATTTATCCTAGACATTACTAGGGACTGATTGGGCTCAAGTTTTTTAGAACAATTTCAATTTGACATAAAAGCTTCAAATTATTACTCTAACACCCTCACTTTAAAACAAAATTTTTGTTTCTATAACCCACCCAAACTTAAGAAAAACAAAAGATTTACATGAAAAAAAAATTATTTTAAATCTTATACACAATATAAAATGAAATTATCCTTTATATGATCTTTATTCTCTTTTTATTATTTTGTTATAAAATATAATCACACCTAAGTCTCAATTTATCAAATTATAACATTCTATTATTCTTCTCTTTTTCATCTAAATTTTTAATCTATAAATAAAAATAAACATATATAACTTTTTACCTAACACATTTCTTATATATGTGGACTTTTTTGATAACAAAATTTTGTTATAAACTAAACATTAACAAAAAAATTTTAGCCCACCCAAAGAAAATTTTCTGGTTACGCCACTGATTGTACCCGAAATATATATTTAAGATAGGTTTGCCAAGTGAATGGATGATGTGGTAGATCTAATTTTTTGTTATGTCATTTAGGATGCATGATTTTGAAATAAGTTTTTAGATATGTATCGCTACTCATTTTTATTAGAAATCATACTAGTCTTACAAATTTAATTTACATACAAACTCTTATATACAAATTGATATACCATAAAATGATTAGACTAATAGATATACAAAATGAATTCATTTAATGAAAGGTGATGATATGTGAATAGATGAGTGATGTCGTATCATTTTGTATATAAAATTTATAAGAGTAACACTACTATTTTATTAGACGTATATGTTGCGAGAGTAGGCTTACACATACGTTTCATATATTATACAGATTATGGAATTTCCATTCAAAAAATTACAACAGGTTTTTTATTGTTCTCAGTTTTTTTTAATTGATATTTAAAGATTTTTCTTAATAAATAATAAAAGAGAAAATGACAGCAATACTCCTTTTGACATTTACTTTCTTATCTTTTGTGTTGACACATGTTCATAAACTTTTAATTATGAATATATAGTTGAGTTAATGGTACAATTGATATTACCGCAATAAAGAGTCTAAATTTGTTTCTAACATTTCTCTTTAAAAATTATTTAAGAGTAATGCTACTCATACAAACTATTTATACAAACTCACACATACAAACTGACGTGGAATAATGTGATTTGATAAATAAATGCAATAATTTGATAAATATATACTAATAATAAATGACATTAATTAATATGGGTGATGTGGCGATCATATAGGGATGCCACATCAGTTTGTATGTGTGAGTTTGTATAAGTAGTTTGTATGAGTAGCATTACTCATTATTTAATAGACTTATTATTCCAAATATATTCTTAAGATGGGATTTACTTAGATGATTATTGGGGTTTAGATAGTATTACTAGTTAGCAGTCTGGATGCTTCGGCCCAGTCCACCAAAAGGCCCATCCGAGAAAACTGCCCTTGTGTACATCATACTTTGCGCATACAAACTTTGATAAACAGTCAACAAGAAAACATTGTCCTCATTGTCAAAACGGTAAAATTAATATAATTTAATCAAAACGTGGAATTTGGCTCAAAATACATAATATTATAACTAACGGGTTGACGATTAAAAAAAAAAAATCGAAAACCGAACCACACTGTGAAACTGAACCGAACCAGCCTAAATCAGAGAAAAACTGATCGATGCGGTTCGATTTGCGGTTTGGGTGATGCGATTTGGCCAAACTAACGCCGCATACATTTTTCAAAAAAAATTGAAAAAGCTACGTGGTACAGTGTCATTGATTAGCATGTAATTATAGATAGACCTTACAATATCCAATACTACCTTATCCATAATCTAATTTCTAAATTCCCCAAATTAAATTTTCAAAAAACCCAAAATCTAATACTAGCTCACGCATCTATGTCTCTCTAGCCTCTCTTGGGCTTGCCCATCTCTCATCTCTCTTTCTGGTGATCACTCACCCTGCATCTCACTCATTTCCTTTTTTTTCTTAATTCTATAACTTTTTATAATTATATTGAAAGTTCATTAGTTATAAGTGGAAAATATAAAAGTTATTCAATGGATTGAAAACTCGGAAGATTTTGGAAATTCCAATATCGATACTAAAGAATTTTAAAGATCTTTTTTTTTCATATAATTAAAAAGCATATTCGGTACCAAAAAATTGTAATAGAAACTACGCAAGGTTTCAAAGGGCCCAAACCCAAACCCAAACCAAACTAACAAATTGTGGTGTGTTTAGTACGGTCTGGGGATTGCATGATGCGATGCAGTTCGGTTTGGATTAAGCCAAATCGAACCGCACCGGTTGGTTTCCACCCCTAACTAAAACTTAGAAATAGAAGTCAAAAGTATTCTTCAGTGTTCACTTAGTTGTTTAAGAAAGTGTGAGCACATTCCTGAGCATAAATAAGAGAATAAGAATCCAAAAATTCTTGATTAGTTTGCAAAGGACTTGCTAATATTTACATTGAACGAAACTTTATTAATCCTAAAATATTAAAGGTAATCAATTAATTTCTTCCTATATAAGTAAAAATTTGGCTAAAAATATTATTTATTGAGTAATGCTACTCATACAAATTATTTATACAAACTCACTCGTACAAATTGACGTAATATCCCTATATAATTATCACATCACCCATGTTAATTAATGTCATTTATTATTAATATATATTTATCAAATCACTATATTTATTTATCAAATCACATTATGTCACGTCACTGCATTTATTTATCAAATCACTGCATTTATTTATCAAGTATTCTAACCAACTAATTAGTTCCAAGGACAGATAAAAAAAGCCGATTATATGTCGAATTTCTACCCAAAGTTTCTTAAAACTTCCAGTAGTTTCCACTTCAGACTCCTGCAAGGTTCCACGAAACTTCCATGGAGCTGGAAGAAAGGAACAGAGAAAAACTTCACCAATTTGCCAATAAAGAAGATGAAAAGTAGAAAGGAAATGTGAAAGATTAACTAAAACCTAGTGGCTTGTTGCAAACTTGGACGCCTAAGGCTGCGATGATTCATAGATCAAAATTAAAGCAAAGTATGCAAACTTACGTGTCGGATGATTTGTTTTTTGGTGACCCGATTCGCTGAATCTCGCCAAAATGACGCTATCGCAAACGTGGTTTATTTGACGCACGTCAAGTTGTACAGTAGAAGAAGGAAGGAAATTGCTTCCTCTATATCTCGACTCTGCATTAGCCAGTTCAGTGCCTTCTTTTACTTTCTTTCCGTGTTTATTTTATTCCAAGCCAATTGAATCCTACTCTCTGCCACGGCATGCATGCGCTTATGAGATCAAGAGTTACGACATGGTAAAGAGGAATAATGCTACTTAAGAAAATTAAGAAAGCTTTGATTTGTCAAGCATCAACAATTCAAAGTCCTAATATACCCATTTTTATGAGCCTTATTTTAATACGGTTTAATTTTATAAGTTCTACTTGAGAAAAAACGTAAACAATTAACAAGTAATGGACTAGGAGTAGCTCTGTTAGTTTAAATTATTGTCTTTAATCTACCCATTAGCAACTTCCAACTTCACCAAACCTAATCTTCCAATTTATTTATGTAAAAATTGCTTTGAACATACTTAAATATCGTACTTAACTCCTTTGTTAAAAATTGAACGTATTTGAAAAAATTACTTACTTTAAAATGGGGTCATAATGATGCCTGATGGGGATACATCCACCATTGATCTTTATCAACAAACATCCATTGTTTTGTGGAAATAAATGCAAAAATTATCTTTACATTGTCGTATTAAGTGCTTAAAGCTTTGGGTCAAAATTTGTGTGCTGGCCTTGGGTTAAATTAAATCACAAGCACCCAGCAACCCAAAACTGATATCATCATCACGCGTAGTCAAGGGCCAACATGTGCTCACAATGAGGCAAATGGTCTCTTAAAATAAAGTTTCGAAGTGTCACAATTTCACAGCTCATTTATTAAACCAACACATACGCTCAATAAGATAAGGAAATGAATAGTGTCCTTAACGATGAACTTTCCAATATAAAGAATTTGATTTCATAATATTAGACATTAGATGAATCGCTCATCAATAAGCGAGTTTTTTCGAAGTCAATCCATGATATAACTCTGTGCCTAAGGCTAAGTGGCTACTGGCTAGACCTTGGCTGGCATATTAATTAGTTTACAGCAAGTAATGTTATAAAACTTTCCCATCATATAAGTTGACCGATAATATATTGAAGTCTTGGGCCCTTGCTAATAAAATAAGATAGTTAACTAGCTAATTTGCACAACTTAAAAACCAATCACACAATCAAGCACCCGGGGAAGAGCACCAGCCATCTCGGGTCCATTTACTTTATCATTGATTAAGTCACCATTAAAAGAATTATATTTTGACAGCGAAGAATATGTTTTGATAATAAAAAATAATCGTTTGATAAGTGCACTGATGTTTCAGTAATAATATTAACCGTGCATCAAAAGTTAATTTATATTTATGCATTTGAAGTCCTCAAGGGGTATGATTTTAATTAAGGGAAGCATATTTTATCCCAAGATCAGAGTTAGGAAAAGGTTTAAGATTCATAACTCGTGTTTCTGCTTCGCTGTTCCAAATCTGTTCTATTGAGGTTTGATATAATTGGATTCATCATCAAAAACATATTCTTATTTATTTTTTTAGTAAAAAAAAATATAATTTAAAACAAATCTAATATGAATTTACTTAAACCCTTTAAAAGAATTAGATCCAAACGCGTAGCAGACTAATCGTAGATCTAAAATTTTTTATCTCAAATCCTTCCTATCCAGGTTAAGTTAAAATATCATTCCAGAAACGTTAAACAGTCTAACAAGTATTCATAACTGCCATCTATATATTGCGTAGAAATGTTGTAACAACTAGCCAGCCAAAGTAGAACACCATCTGCATATAACGTCAGTTGAGTGAACCTAGACACATGAAAAATAATAGAAGGGAAGGAGTTGGAAGTAATTGGCTTGAAGGAAGATACAGTTGAAAGTTGACAAGATCAATTCACCAAATGCATGGAACCACTTGCAGGAGTCTGCTACGTGTATATATGCCAATGCTGGGGCAGACTTGGTTTAGTCATTTTAAATATGCTTCAGTCATGTGGTGGCTGCCCTGCATTTAATATCCTATTATATATCTTGGTTTTGACAATCGACCTGACGGCTGTTGCTCATCAAGGATGACCATTTCCTTTTCAAATTTATTACACTTAGTTGTTGATATTATAATTAACTAAACATTCAAATCACATATATGTAGTAATATGGTAGTTTAACGTTAATTAATTTGAAAGGAAAAGAGTTAACTAGTGTTGTATAACTCTTATGAAAATTATTTCTTATTTTCTCTTATACTATTTATTTTTTTAAATTAGGAGTAATTAATGAGAGATCTTGCCAAAAGTATTTTTCAGATCCAATCAAAATTTATTTGAAAAAAATAATAATATTTGGGAAGAACTAATTAACTATAATTGTTTCTTAAAGTTATTGTGTGCCTTTATTTTTATTAATCTCGTTTTATTCAAGTCATCATCGTGAAATTTTATGTCATCTCCTTGAATTTTTACTTATGGTTTTGAATTTATAGTTGACAAGTACAAACCCTAATGTGAAAGTATTGGAAAAATACACAATAATTAAAGTACGGAAAAGGAAATGAATGAGAATACACATTTATAATTATAATGCACATGTTATTTTAATTTCTTTCAAAATTTTCATGCCTATACTCAATTTATGTCATCATTATCAAATCTTTTGCCAAATAAATATGAATTTTTATCTACTTCTTGTCCGAACACTAAACCGCAGCCATAATTTTGAAAATAAAAAAAAAACTTTATATATATTTCGCCATATTTTCAACTTGGTTTCTGTGATCAAATTAAGTCAAAAAGGAAAGGCTTCTGATTCGATCTGGAACATTAATACTTGCCTTCACGTTTTACTTGAAAATTAATAAAAAATAAAATTACATGTAATTTTATGGTTTAAACTCAATATATTTATGTTGAATTGAGTAAATGTCAAGTCTAATAAAGAAGTTTATATTTCCATATAAGTTAATTTTCTTAAGAAATAAGAACTCGTTTATTAGATTATAATTTCATGGAACGAACTTTGATTTTTATTCTTAAGTCGTAAATAAAATAATCTTTTCTTCATCAATTGATATGACTAATTTGCTTAATATAGATTACTAGATTTATAAAATGTTTTTGTTGATGCACAAATTTCAAGCAGTCGGAAGACAGATGAATAACCCGTTGTAGGTTGCTAGGTTGAGAAGCTGGGAAAAGAAAAGACAGTTAAGGATGTCGATGGTGTTGATGACAACCCTCTGATACTCAAGTTAGAATTTGACATACCAGAGTTCCTCTAGTGACAGAAGCTGTCAACTGTAAGAAAATCTATAGAAAGAGAGTTTCTTAGAAAATGTGCATACTTTAAACTTAAATACGAGAGTTTATACAGATAAGAGGTTTATTGTTTCAACCAATTAGTGGAAGCTACATTTGTCTAACCATGATGCTTATTATTGATTTTCGTGTTTGAGATGATTGATTATAAGAAGAGTTTATACGATGACTGTCACTTAAGGGGAGTTTAACACAATCAATCTACTATATCATAGAGGTAATTAGGGTGACTAAAGCCTGATTAAGACGATTATAACAATTTTGATATTAAATCTTGTTTATATTAGAGGTCAAATATTAAAGTTTAAATTTATACCTACAAGTTAAAGTTTTAGATAAAGTGTTTTAATTAATGTCAAAATTATGAATTTTTTTAATTTAAATAAAATATTTTTTTTGAACCCTCTATATCAAAATTAAGAAACATTTTATATTTTATTTTTACGAGAAAGGGTAAAAATAGAAATCTTAATGCGATGAAAATTTTATGTCGGCTAGCATGGTGGAACGGCCTAGTGTGAACGCTTAATAGCTTACGATTTAAGAAACATTTCTAGGATTATAAAAATTTCCCACGTGAATTTTTTATGCTTCCCCCTAGACGTATTCTCATATTTTACCTTCCCATACGCAAAGAACACTATATCCTTTACTTAGTATTTTGCTTCGGCCGTGCTGTACCTTTCAGGAAGTGCTTTCAAACAAACGTTTACAAATAATTAAAAACGCTTTCTTCACTTATCCCATAGTGTTAACGAAACTAATAATAGAAATCTAATAGAAGCCCAAGTGCAGGATTATGCTTGGTTTTGAACTTATTTCCAAGCTTTTGCTTAACTGTCCAACAAAGCAGTCTTAGCTGGCTGTTCTCAGTAGTGTAAACTCCAATTAAGGCATAATTAATTGACAGATAACCCGAGAAAGGACATTCTTCTTCCCTTTGTTTTAGTTGTTAAGCTAATAATATTCTATAAGAAAAGATGGGTAACCCCACAAGGCCACGTTTGGAGCGGAATTAATTGGCATTGATCACACGGCACCCTATTGCGTTTAGACTTCTTCAGATTAGGCTTTACTTGGAGGTTGCTATTCCTCTACTTGATAGCAGTTTCGTGGGGAAGTGGGTCAGTCCGAGTAACGTAGTGTATTGATTGTTTCGTTGTGGCCATGTATGAACAACTGAAATTTTCTTGTGGACAACTTGATAGACCGTGTTTGGTGCGAGAGAAACGGAGAGAAAAGATCAAGAAAGAAGAGGGTGAGGGTAAGGGGGAGGGGGAGGTTGAGGGATCTAGGGGACTTTGTATTTTCTCTAGAAAATATAATGTGGGCAAGCAAGGCAGGCGGCCACCCTCTAACAAGCAAGGCAAAGAATTGACTTTACAAAGTGGGAATAATGGACATAGGATAGGAATGAATAAATAATTTAGGGAAGAAATGCACATTTGACAAATAAGTGGCTTAACCCACGCAAAAGACGTTTGTTGTACTGTGAGATTAAGATTGATGATGCCAACATGTGCATTAAAGGCATGAACCACATGGGGAGGGTCACCCACTGACCACTGGCTTAGCTCAACCCATTCCATCTAGCTATAACTCGTAACATGGCAGCCTAGCCAGCTCGTGACTGGTTCTTGTTTGTAAAGCACAACTCCACCACCGCCACCCACTATTTTCACAACTACACTCTGCCACTGCCCCCTGCCCCTGCCTCTGCCTGCTGTTTCTTTGCTGTACTTTCTTTGCTTTTATTGTACATTCCGCTTAGAATTTGTACAATAAAAATTAAAAAAAAAAATAAATTCTAACTGAGGTTTTATCGATTAAAACCAAGGAAATGAAGTTGCATAAGGGTTTGTTTTACTTCAATTTGTTTATAAGAAACTTGCAATTTGACTAATCCACTTCACGTTCAACCTTTATCCCTGATCCACTTATTACGTTAGAACCAAATTTTTAACTTTTGAGTAAGTTCAATTTATACAGAATTTTAAAAAAATTCTTGGATTTATACTTATTCTCGGTTTTATTTATGACAACAAATTTGATCATAAACCAACTGCGGAACTTAAATTGTATGTTCAGTTGGCATAATATCAACCGTCCATAATTTAAAATAAAGAACATATATAAAAATTGCTGATGAGATTAAAATTAATAAATTTCGGAAAATATTATAGATGTAATATTTTACAATATTGAGTACTAAAAGAATGAATGAATCACACTACAAAGAACAATTCTCTGTACAGATACAATTCATCTCATAAAGAAGACCTAAAAAAAGAAACAAAATAAAATAAAATAAAAAATGAAGAATCTTTTTCATTTAATCTAAAATCAATCTTAATTATGAAGAAGAAGTCAACATCTGGGCATCGTGATTCATGATTAACAATCTGGGTTTCTTGGCCGGCAAAGGACTCTCCACCTCCTGAGAACAGAACTCCGGCAAGGCCGGTAAGTTCAGGTCAAACCCACGTTGACTGCTGGAGCCACCACCTTCAGAGAGGGTGACCCCACTGGCACTAGCTGTACCACTAACAGTAGTTGTTGTTGTTGCAGTATTATTATTGTTGCCGCCTTCATAGTGGCACCTTTTGTGACCGCCCAAAGCTTGTCCCGAGGGAAAAGTCTTGTGGCAGATGGAACACTCGTGACTCCTCCCACCACTTGCGGTGGTGGAGGAAGGGTAAGGGTTGATGTCAGCACTGGTGGTTGCGGTTGTGTTGGTGGTGGATGACTCGGTGGTGGCGTTCTTGCGGTGGCTGGCCTTGTGTCCACCAAGCGCTTGGTAAGAATTGAAAGCCTTGTGGCAAACTGTGCACTCGTAAGAAAGTTTCAAACTCGGAGGCTCTGGAACTTGTACTTGTTCTTCTTCTTTTTTATTTTCATGAGAGGTGGTGGTGGTGTTGTCGTTGTTGGTGCTGCCTCGAGCGAGCATAATAAGGCAAAGAGCCAAGTACTCCTCTTCGGTTGGAGGAGATTCACTTCTGGGTCGCTTTGATCTCTTCCTCTTAGTCCAACTATCCTCATAGCTGAAGGGTTGATGAGCCGGGCCATGAGCACTAGGAGAGTTGAGAGCTTCAAGAGCCATAACAATAACAAATCTCAAGTACGGTGTTGAATGACGAGTTAGCTAAGCTAAGCTAAGCTAGAGAGCCTTAGAGAGCAAGAATGTGAAAGGGGGTAGAGACTTTGATAATTTGGTTATGAACGAGGAAAGAGTGAGTGTGAGGGGTTTATATACAAAACGAAGAGTGAAGTCGGTCAACTAAAAAGAGGGTAGTGGAGATGGGGTGGGGGGAAGGTGAGTGACGGACTGAGCTAATACACGAGAGAGAGAGAGAGAGAATAAAAGACTGACTAATTCAAGTCAAAACAAGGGTACGCCTGCACTTTTTTAACTCAACAAGACTTGCTTGGTAAGAGGTGGAATTACTTGCGCTTGGGGCTACTTAGATTGGAGATTAAGAGAGACTTTAGGGCGTGTGGAGCACGTTTTATTTTGATAATCAATTACTGCGTAATTGAGCTTCTAAGAAGGTTGGTTTTGTGTAATGATATGCAGATTTTATTATATAGTTTCCACTGCCTTAATTATGTTTTGGTATCTCTATAATATCTTAGCAAGATTTTTGCATCATAGTGGGGTTTTTGTTGCTTCCCATTTCTTAGTAGAGTGCTTGAGGTTGGTAAATTATTAGTTAGGAGAGAATTAGATGTATTTTAACATTTATTAGCCCACTAACTCATCTTTTAACCCTTTTTCTAGATGAGAAAATAAATTTTATATCTAAATTTATTTTTCAATGTAATTATTTTCATTTTAGTGTAATTGAATTCGACATTGACATAACCTATTCCACTTCAATTTAAATTCTTAAATTTGTCCTCTTTTTGAATAATTTTATTGTTAATAAATTAACAATAATTGGTTCTGAAAAAACCCATAACTAATAAACAAATTATATTCTTTATTCTTAAAAATATGCTGGCAAAACACTAGCATCACTTTCAAATTTCCTTTTAAAATCGCCATTTGGCATATTTTGCCACTTTGGTGAAAACTTAGAACAACTCAAACAAAACTGAGAATATTCCACATTGTAGCAAGTTTTAACTTCTCTTGCTCACAAGATTAAGTTTCATTTCCCTTTCGCCCGCAATATTTTAATTTACATTTTTATCAACCCCGTGTTAAATTTAAATATTAGCATCTACTAAACATTGTGGAGTTGGAGTCACGTCTCACGCATACATACACGCGCATAGATGTGCCGCTTTTAAGTTTTGTGCTTGGCTTTTGGAAGTTTCTTTTCTTTGTTGGTTGGCTCACCGAAGGACAGCTACACATTAATGTGAAGAAACATCAAACATCCAATATTGAACGCGTGGGTAAATAGTGACTAGGACCATTTTGAGATTTATCCTCTTCGTTGTCATGAAGGAAAATACCCAAAAGGGAATTTGATTAAATTTTAATTACTAAAAAGCCCATTCCAATTTTGAAGATTGAATATTTGAAATTAATTAGATGGTACAAATTCAGTTAAAATTATTTTTATTTTCTTTTTGCAATGTACTTGTTTGAGGTTTTTTTTTCCCGTATTCATGTGATTGTTAATTTGTTCATAGACTAATAGTTTAATATTTAAGGACTTTTTTAACTAAATTTTTTTTGCTTAAAACTTAACTTAAAAATCTATGCTCTTCATCTAATTTGATCGGAATATTTTCTTAAAATTTGAATTCATTAATTGCATTTAAACACCCGGGGTGAAAAAATTGATAAATTGGCTTTAATAAATATAATTTTTAACATTAGATATTGACTCCTAATCGAATCAAATGAGATGAATTATTGAAAATTTAAAATAAACTTTTAAGTAAACACATCAAATTTATAATAATGTTTAGGATTGCTATATTAATCAAAATAAAAAAAATTTGATATAGTAATATAAATATTAATGTTGGTATATGAACCTCCAAATTAAAATTTGTTGGATCAAATAATAAATTAAAATGATAAAATAAGATATAATCACTTAAAATCCTCTATAATATATCAATTAAAAAAAAACAACATAGCAATTGATATTAAACTCATCAACGAGATCATTAGCCCAAGCAAATACCCTACCTAGAGAAATAATTAAATTGAAAAAACAATTATTATTAGCCGATATCATTTGTTTAAAAATCTTCACTAATGCTCACCTCAATCGATCATGATTCACCTAATACTAGAAATCGTACTTACTATTGGCATTATTTCAAAATTAATATAAATTAATTAACAAATGATTAGTCAATACGTTATTATACAGCTAGCAAGATTACATATCCATTAAAAATAAGATTTCGGTGAGAAGGGTATTTCCGTCAAATTAGTTACTATGTGAGCTAGCTCAGTTCAGCACAGTTAGAGTGAAACTGTGGAACACTGCACCTGTGTCTTCAATTGACGCGCAACCGTCACGGCATACGGCACGCAACGCGCTTCACTTTTATTTAAAAAAAAAAAAAACGAGGGATACGTGGCAGATTAACGACCATTTTATTTAGTAATGTACTTTGAGATGACCGACGGAGAGAGGGAGATCGTGATGGAGATTACATCAAGCCGTCCATTTGTTTAGGAGTGTCTGTGAGAATGCAACGTGGAGACAGCTAGCGTGAGGACACGACACGTGTCAGTAAGGGCGGTTGGACGTATGTGCTTGAGTATTCTAGTGGCTGCAAGTGCGTAAAGGTTGGTCGAATGGTGACGTGGACGATTTTAAGATGACTTGGCTGTGAAGAAGTTCGTTGGGTTTGGGTGATGTTATCACTTACTTCACTGGAGCTTTTGTTTCTCGTTTAGGTTCGTTTGATCGAAAAAAAAAATGAGTGAAAATCAGAAAATGACAATAAATTGGGTGGATTTAAAATGATTGATTTTTTAAAATGTATATACCATGACCCTGTGTAATGTATTTGATAGATAGAGTATTTAAAACAATTTTTAAACGTTCTTAATAGTATTTGATACAGTATATGATAAATACTAGATTTTAAAATTTTTCTAAAAAATATATATAATATGATAAAATTTCATGGAGAATTCCATTATTAAAAACGGGGGAAAAAATTAAGGTAATAATAGACTCATTTTCCTCCCTTCTTTGCGAATCAGGAAAGAGTGATTTTGATGGTTGTTGTAATTCAATCCGCAAACCCAATACACAAATTTAGTTCAAGATTCCAAAGGCACATCGAACATTCCTTTAATATTTCGCATTGTTACCTCTTTGACAAGTTAAAATTACTTGATAAACCTCCAGGGAATACAAGCAAAATTCAAGTTCATTGCTTTGAATTCTTCAGCATCACGTTGATGCTTGCCAAATCAAACCTTTCTTTTCAACTTAAGATACGGCATTATTCCCCTTCTAACATGTCGTAACTCGTGATCCGATAAGCACTTGCCGTGGCACACAGTAGAATTCCATTGGCTTGGAATAAAATAAATAAGAAAGTAAAGTAACAGAAGGCACTAGCTAGGCAGACTCGAGATATAGAGGAAGCAATTTCCTTCCTTGTCTTGTACAACTTGTCACAAGCTCATTACATTTAAGGCATTCCACGTTTGCAATAGCGTCAGTTTGGGGAGATTTAGCCAATTTGCTCACTACAAAACAACTCATCCGACACGTAAGCGTGCTTGCTTTGCTTTGATTTGCTTTATGATCACCGCAGCCTTGGCGTCAAAGTTTGCACCAAAGCCAACAGGTTAATAGTCTCTATACTTCCGCATTTACTATACACTTTCTAGCCACTTCTCATCTTCTTTATTGGCAAATTGTTGAAGTTTTTCTCTGGTTTTCTCTTCCAGTTTCATGGAATTCTCGTGGAAGCTTCCAGGAGACTGAAGTGGAAACCTACTGGAAGCTTCAAGAAACTTTGGGTAGAAGTGGGATAATTGGCTTTTTTATCATTCTCTGCAATTTGTTGGCCAGAGGACTGAAACGTCAACAACTTCACCCACATCCTTCTAGATTAATTCAATTACTAATTGGTCACCGATTTTACCTTTCACATGCATATTAATATTAGGTCTATAAACACTGGACTCGGTTTATTTAGAGATAACATTATTTGCTCTATTCAGTCATAAAAATCAGAAAAAATTGAATTTTTTTTTAGCCCGCGATTTACTTGAGGAAGAAATAAATCCAAATTAGTCGACCACATGATTAATTTGCAAGAATAGTACCAATTTCAAGAAAAATACGACAAATTTTACTTGTATTAAGTGAAAGAAGACAATTATTCATTTAATTTTCTAGGAAACGGATAAGTAACGGACTAATATTAAAGTAAGATTACTTAAAATCACATCACTCTCTCAATCTACAATTTTGCCTTTCTGGTGAAGAGATAAAAATAAAAGAAAAGTTTTGGTTAAGGGACTAGACATTATTTATGAATTGGTTGAATTTGATTTTCTTCGGTCAAGCCCGTGTCATGTGATCGTTAAACCACATTAAAGTTTCTTTCAATGTGAAATATACCAAATAATTTACAGAAATTTCAACAATCTTCGGATTCTTAATTCTCATATTCTCTCTAATTTACTCGCACTTTCTTAAACAATCAAGTGAAGACTAAAGAATCCTTTAGGTTGTGTACTACAGTTTTGGTATTATGTATTTTGAGTCAATTTCCACGTTTTGATTAATTTTAATAAGAAATATATATTTGACAGTTTTGATAAGAACGACAAATGTGATGTGCTCCTGTTGACCGCTGAAAAAGTCAGTATCATGCAAAATATGATGCACAACAGAGGCAGATTTGTTGGGCTAGGCCTTTTGATGTACTGGGCCGAAGGGGAAGCCCAGCTTGACTTAATGAATGAGAAAAGAGCCCATTTGCCTCATTGTGGTGAGGTGTGATGGTGAGAAGGTCAGTTTTGGGTTGTTGGCTACTTGTGGGTTAACTCAAGTCCAATTGAACCTTCTAGGCCAGACTACAAATTTTGACCCGAAGTTTAAGCATGATTATAAAATATCTGCACGAGTAGCTTACTATCAATCATGAAATTAAACAATTAATGTTTACTCATTGACCAAGTAGATGGTGGAATTACCCTCATCAGTGATCAGTACGACCTCATTAAAATGAATAATTTGTTTAAATACTTTTAAATTTCAACGACGGACTTAGCTAGTAACATAAAGCATTAATTTGTTTTACATAATTAACTTGGTAGACGGGAGTTTGTGAAGTTGCAACTAGATGGATTAAAAAACTAAACTTAAAACTAGTTGAATTAAATTCTCTAATCACTTAATATGAGAAATTTTTATTTTAAAATTCAATTAAAATACCTTAAAGTCTACTTTAATCTTTCATTTTTTTTATAATCCATTTTCTCAGCTACATTTTTATTTTCGTAAATATTTTTATGACATATGAATTCAAATTCGCCAAGTGACCTGATCAATTTGCCCTGTATAAGTTTTTCTCTCTTTCATTGATTTTTATGTTTAAATTTTAGTGTGTGTGGGATTGTTGTTAAAAATCTAAAATTTGATTGTCAATTAAATAATTCATGAGTAACTACAAGCTAGCCGATTCCTAATATAGAACAAGTGATACAAAGCATTAGAATGTTCAAAAGTTTAAGCAAAAAATTAGACACAAGATAAAAAAGCGAATGGACTGGTTAAGCTCTAGCTAAGCAGCTGGTACATAGGACTTGCATGTGCACTCCAATTAGTTTAGATTTAATCCTGCATCCATTAAGATAAGATGCTGCAGCCGGTCATATATTAAAATGAAAATAAAAATTTAGAATAGCTTAATAAATAGTTCTAGAGTACTCCGATAGAAAGAAATGTGGTTGTAGGTCATATAAACAAGAGCTTTCACAGTATAATCAGGTTTATTCGATATATATATATATATATATATATATATATATATATATGGGCAAATATCACGAACCACCCCTACCTTTTGCTAAAATTATTACGCGTACAAAGTTTGACACTTTTTGTCATCAAATACCCCTGTACTTGTGAAAAGTCGTCACTGACCACTCGTCCGTTAAAATCTCCGTTAAAAACCCGTAAATAACTTGCAATAAAAGGGTTATAACAGTCTTTCACAAAAAAGTCCTGGATATATAAGTGAGTAGTTAACGAATAAAATACTTTACACTTTCTCTGGAATCAATTTGTCCCCACAGTAGCATGTCATCATCTTCGACTTGGCGTGACCCTTGAGCTTACTGTGCGTCACCTCACTGTAGACATCATCGACTCAGACCACAAGAATTCTGTTGAAGCTGTAGGGAGTAACGGGTAATGATCTCCCTACAGTAACCTCATCTTTTGTTCAGTTGCATGGTTAGTAAGAAGTGTTTGGGTCGTTTGGGTTTGTCGTAGTGTCAATAACGTTTAAATTTTTTATGACTTTTGAATGATTTTAAGTGTTTTGTTGTTACAGAACTCTATTGTCTGAACTGGTTTTTGATTTTTGAAAATTGTTGAAACCGTAGATTTTATGGAAATTTGGGGGAATTTCAAATTGATGGGAAAAATGAGTAATTTATGTGTCAAGTTGGTTGTATGAACTGTTATATTGACATGCATGCAATATTTATGAGTGAAACTTGTGTGCATGGGTTCTTCATTCAATGTTTATTATATTTCTATTAGTTTTGTAAGTATTTTTCTTTGTGGTTTTTATTATGTATCTCGTACATGTTACTATTTGATGGTGCATGCAAGATTTCTTCTATTAACTGTAGTGGTGCATGGTTCCTGCCTTTGTTGTTTACTATTCTTTTGTTATAGTTGGCTAAATTTTTTTTAATACTTTTTTTCCTTGTGTATCCCAATACTTGAAGATGCATTTGGTCATTAGATGGCTATTTTTTTCTTAATTTTGGAATATTAGGATAGTGAGTATCCTTAATAGAGTTAGTTTAATAGGGTTGTTTCAAGTTGCTCTGCATCTTTGCAAATTAGAGATTGTAGATCATACAGATGTCAATTTCTTTGTTAGTTTATCATGGAATGGACAGAAATATCTCATTGACAGTGACTCTAAGTTCTTGCAGTTGTTACATATGTATGAAATTAATGGTTTGACTTAATTAAAAATCACAGTTGAGATTATTACCACGATATTGACCCACTAGCAAAGATGTTTGCAATAACTTGGAGGCTCCCAAGTTCAAAACCAAAGTAGGCAGGCCAAAGAAAGCAAGGAGAAGGGTAGCGGATGAACCCAGCCCATCAGGCCTTGCTTTGTTTAAAATGAGGTGCACAAATTGTGGTACACCATAATAAAAGGAGTTGCAAGTCTATCCTACAGCTAAAAAAGAAAAAGGTTATAAACTCTGTTGCTTACATTAAAAATTTTCCTTTAATTCACTTTACATTCTATCCATTTTGCTAACTACTTCTTTTAATAACTTGATAATGTTTAAGGCTCGAACCTCCTCATCTCAGCAAGGTTTGGCTTGCTCATCCCAATAACCCTCAAGCTCATCTCAGCAAGCCCAACTGCCCCTCAGATCATCTCGGCAAGCCCAGCAGCCCTTAACATCATCATCATCCCAATTTTCACAGCAACTTTCATCTCAACAAGGTTTAGCTTCCTCATCCCAACTACCCTCAAGGTCATCTTAGCAAGCCCAGCTGCCCCTCAGATCATCTCAGCAAGCCCAGTAGCCTCTAGCATCATCATCATCCCAACTTTCACAGCAACTTTCATCTCAACAAGGTTTAGCTTCCTCATCCCAACAACCCTCAAGGTCATCTCAGCAACCCCAATAGCCCCTAGCATCATCATCATCCCAACTTTCACAGCAACCTTCATCTCAGCAAGGTTTAGCTTCCTCATCCCAATAACCCTCAAGGTCATCTCAGCTAGCCTAGCTGCCCCACAGATCATCTCAGCAAGCCCAGCAGCCCCTAGCATCATCATCATCCCAACTTTCACAGCACCTGCACGTGTAACTCAGACCTGTCCACCATTGTATCAAGCATCACAAAGTCATGGATTTACAACTCCTCTATCCTTACAACAATCAATGGGGTCAAACACATCTAGAAGAGGGAGAGGTAAAAGAAGAGGTAACTTTTATGCACATAGAAGTCAATTTTGTATAAGTTTCCTGTGATTATTACTTATTCATCTTTTTATTTACAGTCACAAGGGGGTTCAGACAAGACAACCATTGACAATCATTGAAGATAAAGCTAAGTTCTCCTCGAAGTGTGGTGCAACCTTGCATTTTTTTGTTATTTTGTATGGTGAGGGTTTGGTTGCTATTTATTTTGTAAATGAGCTAGAACAGTCCTCTATGTCCAGTGTGCTATAAGTTAGGGCATAGTGATATCCTTATGTTGAAAACATTGTTATGCTACATATGGCACCATAGCATTGTACACATAGGACATAATATTCAGAACCAAAAATTGTTAACAGGTTTGCTAATCTTATACTTATACTTCTTTTGATAATGGCAATCAGGTTGTCTGCTTTTGTACAATTACAGTTTGCTTATGTGTATGTCACAAACACACTAACACATAATTTCATATTGCATTTTGTTCCACATATATTGCTTATCATTACATTACAAGGCATGCAAGTAAACACCTTAGGAAAAAATACATTGGACACTTCAACAATAATTGCCTTACATTAACTTTACAAGGAATGCAAGTAAACACATTAGGAAAATGTACACTAGACACTTTGACAACATCGTAATCTTTTTCATTTCCTCATTCATTTGTATGACCATCTCATTGCTACTGAGCAATTGCTTCAAATCATGTTGCATATCTCTGATAATAGGGTCACTGCCATCCATTTCGTGGCCATGAACATGACACCAGTTTTCAGTCAAAGCTATTTCATCATTGTCAGGCTCCCACCACCTGTGGAAGTTGTATGTTCCAGTTTTGCATACAAAATATAGCTTACCAGGATTTTTGGAAGATTCAGATATCATAACTGCTGCCTTTGCATCACACTTGCATATTCTATTATTGAATTTGATTGTGTGCCCGTTGATCATTTTTACTTCTCTTATTTTTATAACTTGATGTGTTGCTACTGGCCCTTGCATAACTTGAGGATGACTAACTCATTGCAATGGCTATTGCTATTTGATGTGTTGTTGTTATTGTTTCAGACGAATGTTGTTTTGTTTTGAGATTGAAAGAGTTGTAGGTTTGGAAATGCAACAGTGAGTGGGCGGAGTAGAATGCAAATGAATTTAGGGGATGAGTTTCATGAATTTATAACGTAGACATTCATGTATTGTTATATTTCAAATAGAGTTTTTCTAAGACCTGGCACTAACCAGACACCTTATGAAATTTTGAAAAGAAGAAAACCTAATTTGAAATATTTTCATGTTTTTTGTTGTAGGTGTTACATCTTAAATAACAGAGAGCAGTTAGAAAAATTAGATCCGAAAAGTGATAAAGAAGTTTTTGTGGGATATGCACAGAACAGCAAAGCTTTTTGAGTCTATAATCTTCTAACTGAGTCAATCATGGAATTTGCAAATATAGTATTTGATGATCTGGATGATTATACAAAGTACTCACACGAAAAGAGCATAATCAGCTTCACAAAGAATACAGAAAGATCAGTACCAGATGGCAGTAACAGTAAAAAGAATTCAGTTATGAAAGAGGAAACAAGTACTGTTACATAAGACATAACAAGGACATCTGACAATACAGATCTGAACAGAAACTTAATCAGAAATGAAGATGAAGAAAAGATCCACCCACTTGGATACAAAAGGCACATCCAACTAGCTTAATCATTGGAACACTAGACGGAATAATAAAAACTAGGAGCAAGGCAAAAAATCAGGCAAGATTTGCATATTATGTTTCATTATTTGAGCAAAAAATGTAAAAGAAGGTTTAAAAGAAGATGCTTGGATTCAGACAACACAAGATGAACTTAATTAGTTTAAAAGGAATGAAGTATGGGAATTAGTTCCTAGGCCAGAAAATGCAAATGTCATTGGGACTAAATGGATAGTCAAAAATAAAACTGATAAAAGTGGTCAAGTAGTAAGAAATAGGGCTAGGCTAGTGGCACAAGGTTACACACAAGTAAAAGGCATAGACTTTAATGAAACCCTTGCACCAGTAGCTAGACTTGAGTCAATTAGATTACTACTTGCAATTGCTTGTTTGCTTGATTTTAAATTGTACTAAATAGATGTTAAAACAGCCTTTTAAATGGCTATCTCAATGAAAAAGCTTTTGTTGAACAGCCTAAAGGATTTGAAGATCCTAAACATCCTGATTTTGTGTACAAATTGCATAAAGCTTTTTATGGGTTGAAATAAGCTCCTAGAGCTTGGTATGAAAGGCTGGTAAACATTCTGATCAAGAGAGATTATTGTAGAAGCAGCAATGATAAGGCTTTGTTTATCAAACATGTATCTAACTAGTTTATTGTTGCTCAAGTATATGTAAATGAAATTGTGTTTGGATTAACTAACAAAGGCAAAACTGATAAGTTTGTTAAGTTGATGCAGGAAGAGTTTGAGATGAGCATGGTAAGAGAATTAAATTTCTTTCTTGGATTGCAAGTTAAACAAATGAATGATGGGATATTCATATCTCAATCAAAATATGCTAAAAACCTTGTAAAGAAATTTGGACTTGAGAATATAAAACCAATGAAAACTCCTATCAGTACTGACCTGAAACTTTCAAAAGACAATTGGCAGTTTGTATACCTCACAGCAAGTAGACCAGATTTGTATTTTAGTGTAGGACTTTGTGCAAGATTTCAAAAAAATCCCAAAGAAGCACAGTTGACAGTAGCTAAAAGAATCATCGGATATGTACATGGGACCTATGATTATGGGATATGATTTTCTAAAGATACAAATGATTATCTTGTAGGGTTTAGTGATGCTGACTGGGTAAAAAATGCAGATCACAGGAAAAGCATATCAGTTGGATGTTTTTATCTTGTACTAACTTAGTTTCTCGGCACAGCAAAAAGCAAAATTCCATCTCTTTGTCTACTGCAAAAGCTTAATACATAATAGTAGGGAGTTGTTGCACATAACTACTTTGGATGAAGCTAATGCTAAGTGATTATGGTATTGAACTGTAACGACCGGTTCCCCGCCCGAGCTCACTACAGCACCGAGGCCTTACGGTTGTTCTCGATCGCACAACAGTCACGTATTATCCGCTGTGGGTCCCACAAGTCCTGCACGGCTTTGTCCTCTGGTATTACCCTGTCTTGTGGAACGGGGACTCGAAGCACACCCTCTTTTACCCTCAAGGGATTATTCCCAAAAGCGCGTCCCCCAGCTCTCGAACCCAAGACCTCAAAGATCTTGGGTTCGAGAGTTGGGGGACGCGTCCTGGGGCCTGTGGGCTTAACAGGAACAAAATCATGAGGGTAATAGAGGGTGTCCCTTGAGGCCCCATTCCCCAAAACAGACACTATTGACTGTTGTGCGATCGAGGACAATCATAAGGTCCCGGTGTTGCGGTGCGCCCGGGCGGGGGACCGGTCGTTACATGAACAAAAACCCATAATTATGTTTTGTAATAATACTAGTGCTATAAACATTTTCAAAAATCTAGTTCAGCGTTCTAGAACAAAATACTTTGATATAAGATACCATTTTATAAGGGAGCTCGTAGAGTCTAAGGTGATACACATTGAACACATCTCCACTGATAAACAATTAGCTGACTTGTTCACTAAGGCATTGAATGCTATAGGATTTGAGAATCTAAGAAAGGCATTAGGCATCTGTTAGTTTTCTGAATAAGCATTGCTTGCTGTTATGTTAATTATATCAGCAATATCATAAGTTTTCTTCTAATTAAACATATATGAGCTGTAATATAAAATTGTGTGAATGTTAAGATACTGGTTTAAAATGAAAAATACAAAGAGGGTTACCAATATATGATGTGTGAAAGCTATCATTGAGAGTAATATCAAGGTATCTAAGAATATATTGAGGTCACCCACTCAAATGAAAAGGGTTACCTCTATATTGTATGAAAGCTGCTGTATTTATTTCATAATCCAATGTGATTAATTCTTTATGAATATGTCAAAATAATATTTTTGACATCTCAATTGAGTGAAAAATAAAGGTAAACAACTTTTATATGAAGATTATAAACAACTCTGAAATATGCTTCTTTAGAATGATTCATATGATGTCCAGATATTGTTGTTACATTAAATATCTTTGTTTTCTGTTATATTTTTCATAACATACGATGTTTTTTTTTGCCTAATTGAAATTTGACTTTTTTGCCTGTTCATGTGTCAAAATGCCATGTCAGCTTTATTGAATTGAGGGGGAGAAAATTCAGTGACGGGAATCCTAACTCTATTAGAATTCCTTATTTTAATGGAAATCAAATTTTAAAATTTTCTCATTAATGATATTAATTAAGTTGTTTTGGAAAAGGAATTAAATTTTGAAGTTTATGGTAAACCGAATTTTATTAAAACTCAGTTTCTTCTCAAGTATATCACAAACAAAGTTAGGGCTCTTTTAGTTCATATCACATTTGATTAGCTTTGCATCCATTCTCTCTCTTGTCTTGCTTCTTTCTGCTCCAGCAAAACACTTGTAGCTCTCAAACCCTAACAACGGCGTCCTCATCTAAATCTGCGAAGACCACCAGTGCATCATCTTTCTCACATGACTCTGGTCACAACAACAACGACAGTTCTTAGTCGTCTCAGTCTCAATAACAGCATGCAAAGATCCTGATTGATCCTGTAATGAGTGACGATGAGTCAATCCCAGTTTAATGAATGAAGGACAAAGTGAAGCCAAAGTTCAACAAGTTCCTCATAGCAGTTGTTAAGCAAAATTTCTTGAAGTATATATCAAAGAGGAAGTTGCAGATAGAAAGGCCAGTGAAAGTAACCGACTTCAACAAGTATGGTTTTGAGTGAACTTCTTGAGTCCATTTACTGGACTAGAATAGTAAACAACTTCCTAACCCTTGTTAAGTCTTTGATTCAAGAATTTTATGCGAATATCACTGCTTCAATTGATAACCTGAAAAGCTTTCATTATCACAAAGTGTATTGTAGAGGAAAATTTAAGAAATTTTCACCGAATGTCATCAACTCCCTAATGCCAGCTGCAAGTTGCTTTAGGTGCTCCCACATCCAAACAAGTTATATCGCTCTTTCACCAAAAAATAAAAAAAAAATAAAAAAGGACCGATATAGAGCTTTCACTCAACCAAAGTGACAGTAGCGTGTGTCAGCAAACTTTAATTAAGATTCATTTAAAAAAAATATTTTAAGTCATATTTCTTTCCTAAAATACTTGTTTTTAACTGGGAAAACCTTAAGATATATATGTCCAATACCACTATAAATAAATTAAAGTTTTAACCCTAAAATCAATTATATGAAAGACAAGAGAGAGTTTGAGACAAAAATATTGTAACTTATTTTAAAGTATATTTCTTTGAGTGGGTGGTTCTATATAATTAATTAAGAAATTGTAAAAAAATATTGACAAAAGTCTTACTGTTAGAACTGGTGATGTTATTGTAATATTGTTACACTATCCTTTCTTCTTTTATAGTAGAAGCTTCATCATACTTTTATATATTGTTACATATATGGAAAATAATGTTTTGATACAAATTTATAACTCTTAATCTCAAAAAATCTGATAATTAAGAGTGAAAACCAAAAGATTATATTAAATACTGTTAACTCATCAAATATCTTAGATATTAGATTTCGTAAATCAATGACTCTAAATTTATATATAGTTTTATGTCAAAAATATATGTTAAAAGATCCCTAACTTCTTTCCATATATATTGATGGAATAACCTAAGTTTTGTGTTTTCCTTCACGCTTTTTTTTTTAATTTCTTTTGTTTTTGTGGGATTAATTGATTGTCTAATCATAAATTCTTAATCTTGATGTTTATTTGCGCATTAATCATCATCAAATTATATCACTTCTTAAGTTAAAATCAACAAGATACATGACACTTTGTCATTACATGTTAGCATTAAAAAAAAAAAAAGAAGGGAAAGAAGTCATTGATCAAGTTGAAATATTTGTAAATCAAGTTAGCGTGGAAATAAACACATTGGCGAGCCTCAATAAAAAAGAGGTGATTTGCATTTTGAAAGAAATTTAGTTGTATTAGAAACGAACAGCCTGCTTTAACTATGTAGTTATGATGTACGCGTGGTAAGGAGTTTCCTTTAGCATTGTCTTGTCTTGCCAGGGGGTCATGCCAGCTTGGACAGCCATATTAGCCATCGATCGGTGATGCTACAACGCACCATCAGGCGGTGCACTTCATCCTTTCCAACCAATCTTTTCCTTTTGAACTTTCAGCTTCGGGGTGTAATTAATTAATATAGGAATTTTCCTGCATGCACATTAATTTGTCTCATTTTAGTATGAGATATATATTAGTATTAATCTAAAATTAACATATAAAATTGTCTCACCTTCATCTATTAATAAGCTTTCAAGCTGCATGGAGTACTCTTACCCTAAGCTACTCTTAACAAGGTAACTTGTCCCTTCATGGACGCAATATATAAAGAGTTTCTACTATATCGATATTTAATGGAGTATCTTAACTAGGATTAATCGATACCAATCTTTTAACTATATCCAAACCCTTATGTACTCGCCAGTCATATGAACATAGATGAAGTGCCCATGATTTTCGGTAATCAATAGCTTCCTCGCTAGCTCAGGCTTTTATCTTAGAATTTTCTGCGCAAAATTATGCTTGCCTGAGGATGGAAGCTATGTGCAACGGAGCCTTCGCATCGTAGCTATCACAAACCTATTGAGAACTTGACCATCCTCTTGACACAATTAGTTAAGTAATTATAATATTATAACAATGGCATGGTTATAGAATTATATTGAACAATTTATTGACTTGACTTCATTTCTTTACAAAAAGATGTTACTATGCTTGATATTTTTGCCCCGTTCGTTTATCAATATTTTTAGATCCATAAAAAGCATATGATAATAAACAATATATTTCTGAAAAAAATTATTGACTTTAGGTAACACGTCATGAAGTATCCTTTTTATAACAAAATAAGCCCCGCACTTGGACCCCGTAGAAGACTTTCACAAAAAATTAGAGCCTATTAATTTGAGGTTGAAGATAAGCGTTAGGACCGTACACTTAATACGCTTGAACTTGATCAAAGAAAATGGCGCGCATTACAAAGCATGAAGCGGTGGGCGGTGAGAGGAATGAAAATAAGCAACACGAAGGTAAAGATTGGTTGACAAAGAAGCGTGATGCCTTGATGGTAGTGGCATCACTGATAGCTAATATGGCATTTCAAGCTGGCTTGACCCCACCTGGTGGTCTATGGCAAGAGGATTCTGAAGGTAACTTCATACCACCAGATAATTATTCAAAACCACATAAGGCAGGGTATTCCATAATGGCTGATTCCAAATTATCCAGATACTACGTTTTCGCAGATTTCAACACCACCAGTTTTGTGTTTCTCTGAGTATCATATTATTGCTCGCAAGTGGTTTAACATTTTTCATAAAAAGGTTCTTTATGGCCATTTTAACGGTGGTCATGTAGGTTGCAATTGCTGTCATGGGAGTGACCTATCTGGTAAGCATACAACTCTTACAAATTCTAGGACATGCTCTTCTGCTGCGGTTATAGTCCTGTTGATATGGTTTAGCTTGCTTGTTATTCTTATTGTCGACCACCTAATACGCCTTATAGACAAAGTTACTATTGAGGAAGATGACGGCTTTATTTAAGGAAGAAGCTAACGAATTCAAGCAACGACGGTTACGGATCATGTTCAAGGGCCTAATACACAGAACAATTTCGTGTCCACAGAAAAAACTAAGCTAGCTATATGTGTATTATATGTGTGTCGTAGTTAATTTGTATTTCTTATAGCATGTCTCCTCCTCTGGCTGCATTTATCCTCTGTATTGCTTATAATAGGAGGTGAATACTCTTGTATTACACCCCTCACATATTAAGAATGTAGCAATAAGTGTGCGTGAAAGATTGTTAGTGCCAGCTGTGTATATTTGTTGTTTTAGCTGGAAGCACTGTGCAATTATCTTGTTAGATTTAATTTTCTTACAAAGCCTTATGTAACATTCACTAATAATTTGCTTGATTCAATTAGATACGAGTTCGTATATTAGAAGAAAAATTGCTGCTATTAGCACCTAAAATAAAGTCCGAACTTCCACTTCTTAAAAATGATTTTTTTTTTTGGTTACTAATAACATTTTAACAATTTACTATTAAGAACAAGTAATATATCTTAATAATCGTCTCAAAAAAAAATCAAAGCATTATCAAAAAGTCAATTAAAATTTAAAAAAATAGTCACAACATGCTAAATTATCTTGAAATATATATTTAAGTGAATTTCAGTTTTTGTTATATTTAAGATTAAAAGTTATGAAAAGAGTTTGGGAGCACGTCGCTCTTAATATGTTCATATATAGTGGTAATGTCAATGTTTAAATATGGGATTCATCTTCGTGGTTTATATCGATCCATGCATCTATGCTTGTTTCCAAAAAGTGAATGTATATATATGTACCTTATTTTTTTACAGAGTTCTTTCAAAAGAAATAACACTGTTTGATGGTTCATATTATTGAAAAAACAAATAATAAGAGAAAAGGATTAAACTCTATATTAAAAAATGAGGATGAGCGTAAAATATATTGTTCGACAAAATTGTATGAGGTTGCCCAAAGTATATTAGAAAAGAACTTGTAAAATGCATATATATCTTTGCTAATTCACTGTTTCAATTTTTCAATAATTTTAAATCATCATTGTCTCATTGGGTCATCTCCCTTGACTAAGAAGTTGCATTGCCTTATTATCGCTGTAGTTACGTTAGATAGAAGGTCGTATAAATGGGAGCATCTTGCTCTTAGTAGTCAGGCTGACACTTGATTGATGAAAGAAGCAATTTTCCTGCGCAATGCCACAGAATTTTCACTAGTTAGATTCTTCAAGTGGAAGCCATGATCCTCTCCTGGACTCTCAAAAATCTCCGCACTACCTTTCCATCCACTCTTTCTCAGCACATCATAATAGTGCTTTCCTTGATACCTTAGGGAATCGATCCCGGCCACTAAATCCAGCAACGTGGCACACCCTAGCTTTGCTAGGTTAGTATCAACTGTTGGATTAATCAATGGGTCATCCAACCCTTTTCCAGAAGGATAAACAAGATGCAACAATTTCCCCTGTTGACGTACTATTTTATTTGCATCATTTTTCTCACCATCAAGAGGCTCTTTTGTCATAAATAAAGGATGAGTTAAAACGATGCCAATAACATTTACACCCTCAAGCTTTTCCAGGCCATGTCTCATGCCCATATTGTGTGCTATATTAGCACCGGCACTATCACCACAAAAGAATACTTTCTCAAAATCTGCATGATGATTTAGCCACATTTCAGGGCCTTTTCTGTTAGCATGGGACGCAACCCATTTGACGGCGGTCCATGAATCGTTATGAGCACAAGGGAGAGGGTGCTCAGTGGCTCTTCTATATTGAACTGAGACTGCAATGATGTTAGCTTCACTAACTAAGGCATTGAGGTAGTTATGGTAGTGAGAGGAGAACGGAGATTGAAAGATAAAGGTTCCACCATGGAAATAAACTAGAAGAGGAAGCCTTTGGTTTTGGCTAGTGTTTCTAGGGAGAAAAAGCCTTACATATAGATTATATTGAGGTTCATATTGAGTGTCTTTGGATTCAACATTCGTTTTGGGATCAATAGATGCAGGGACAATCTCATTCCCATGAAGTCTATCGACATGGCCATCTTTGTGTATACGAAAGATGGGAGATGCATCAAAGACTATTTCTGGATCTGCAAAAGCCATGATGAAGAGAAAAGAAGATAACACTGCAACAAAAAAGACTTTTCACGAAAGAGATTTCGTGGCATATATATAATAATACATGCTATAAAAGATTATCAAAGATGGCATAGTAAATATGAGAGCTGTTAAAAACATCATCTATAATATTTTTAATAGCATAATTTTATTATTTGCCATTAATTATTCAAAGTATTTTGGTTTTAATAGCAATAAATAATAAATGCCAGAAACACTACCTTTAACGGAATAATAATATTTGCTATTAAATGCAATAGTTTTATAAGCACAAATAAATTGCCATTAATAAGTTCATATAAAATGGCTTACGTACCGATTATGCTATTGAAAAATAAAAATTATGTATTAAGTATTTGCCAAATTTTTCTCCAATATAATAACACTTGCCTAATTTCTAGTATAAAAATATTTTCTCTAACGGGAATGAGATAGATATATTTAATAATTTGAGCTGTTAAAAACGGAATATAATTCAATACCTAAGTAAATTCCTCTTCTAACTTGAATTTAAAAAAAGGTAATTATCACTTACTACCCTTAGGCTTTGGAAATTATCAGCAATATACATGTTGTGCACCTTTTTTTTTCCTTCTTTTGGGAGACAACCATATGTTTTCAAATATTAATCAAAGACTATCCCTACGGTAAGTTAGCCATTTGGTTTTCATCAATTTCAAATTTAATTATCAAATTACCCTTAATAATAGTTTTCAAAAACCATATGTTTAATAATAAAATATATAATGATATGAAATTACCTTTATACTCCTAAATAAAGTCAAATAAAATTTGTGGGTCTTGGAAACTTGCCAAATAAAATGACCTACTTATCCCTAAGTCTTTAAAAGACCCCCCATCCAATTCATTTATAGCCCTTTTATATTTTATATGTGACTTTTCGAGAACAATTTAAATTTGATTTAATATACAGATAAATATAATTTAAATTCGATTACATGGCTTTGTCTGGTTGCATTGGAGGGCCTAGTTCATTTTTTGTTTTTGAAACGGCTAAAAGAATAAATAGAAGGATTTACTACTCGATATGTTCCAGCAGCGAAGGCCACACTCCAACAAAGCAACAAATGCAACGGCTCCTTGGCATTAATTCTAATGTATTTTCATCTCTGTATACTATATACATAAAACATATAATTGACCATCGCATTACTATTGTTCATGGCCATGGACTCGATGTTATGTATTCTGAAAATCTGCTTATTGATTATTTCCATATACATCATAGATTTACAATCATAACACCAAAATCAGTTAAAACTTTGGAAACAAAGTCAAAATCTTTAACTTCAAGGTTGATTCAATATATATATGAATTTTCTAATCTTAATAATTGTAAAGTAAATATTTTCATGTTTTGTTCAGTTTATTTTTGGAATTCTGATTTCATATTATTAATTTGGTGCGGCAGGCTCTAGGGTTAAAAAATCTGGGCCGGGCCGAGACTGAAGTCCACGGCCCTTGCCCCAAGAAGTTTCCACGGATTGACAATCTTGGGCCAAACCTTTTATCTGTAGCTTTCTATTTTTATACTTCTATAAAGCATTGGGAGTAGCTTTAAATATCCTTTACCGCACACTGGAAGTTAATTGGGTGGGCAACGCCACAGCGTGTTATCGGCAGGTTACTCAGGGCAAGCAAGCTAATTGGATGCTTAACGTTATCCATTCAACGAAATTCTAAAAATTCCAATAAGAGCCACCACCTTTTTTCGATGTTGTTCATGACAATTTCCTTGAGGTTTAAAGCATTTGTTTTGCAGCATCCATAGTCCAACAGTTGATCCACCTTATTCTTCATCTCTTCCTGTTTAATCACCCCTTCTGCGTCTTGAGTAAATGCCAATCCAACTTTCCAAAGATCACAAATTTAGCTCTGGTTGAGGAACTAGTCAGCAAAATATGGCCAGCACAAGAAAGGGATCCCATTGCTTATTGCTTCCATGGTGGAGTGAACCATCCACAGTGGCTCAGGAAGCAGGCTATGGAAGGATGTCTCAGAACCTTCGGCTGAGGTGCCCAACTAACTATATGCCCACGAATGGCGACCCTGTCTTTAAAACCTTCTGGATAGGCATCATTAAAATTATCTATAATATCAGGACGTACGGACCACCCACAGGAGTGACCTGTTGGAGGGCTCTAGCCCCATTGCTAGTTCTTGGAATTGGGTTTGGTCAAAAACAGTTGTACTCCCAAATGCAACATATATGACTGATTGCGGTGGTTGTTGATCCAAGTCACTCCAAACAAGTTGAGTCTTCTCTTCTTTACAGGCTCCAGGTCATAGGTTGAATTGCAGAGAACCCAATCTGTCAATGCTCTTGAACTTTTGCTTCTTACCATATCCTCAAACATCATTTTTGCGACTTTCTTGTCTCTAAGATGCGCCTAACAAATACGTTGTCTGCTCATGGCAGCTGGCATGGTTGGTAACTACCAAAATATCTGTTGCTTTATTGGAGTTCCTGCAAAAGATAATGTTATGTATGGCACTCATAATCAACTATTTAACATTTACAAGCTAAGTTCTTCTGCAAGGCCAAAGCAAGAATATTATTCTTAAAACACGAATTAAGAATATTATTCTTAAAACACGAATTATTATTTTTGTTTCTATTTTCAGAAAATATTTTCTTAAACTCACGTCTACTTATACGTTTAAAATCAATATCAACTACGTTATTCTCAAAATAAAAAAAAAACCACATATAATTCTTACTTAATTTTGAAAAAAAAAAATACAAAAACAAACACACTCATTTTGAGGTTTCAAAATCCTAAATTGTCTAATTGGAGATGATAATGATAAGCTCATGCATAACATGCATGAGTTTTAGAATTCTGCTGAGCTCATGCATGACATGCATGGCTTCCAGAATCCCTCCCATGTGAATGCATTGAGAGTCAAATTAGTTAGGCACCTCCAATTTTGAAAATCAAAGGAAGTAGCCAAATTTGATTTGAATTTGTATGCAGAATTTTCCCTATAAATATGGGACGAATTCTGCCTTGTTTAATGCATTAGAGAGATTCCAGAGAGAGTCCAGAGTCTAAACCAGAGAGTTTAGGATTGAGAGACAGAGCCAGGAGAGCTCCAGAAATTTTAGGGGAGTTTTTGTATAATTCTTGTACATTAATTTTATCTGTTAATACAAGTAATTTTTCTCCCAAATTCTATTCTGAGTTCTTATTACATCCCAACAAGTGGTATCAGAGCCTCGTTGAGCTCCTGTAACGTCAGAACAGAAAGGAAAAATTCAGAGAAAATTTGTCCCCTGTTTCTGGAAAATTTCGATTTTTCGGAAAGTCATCGAATTTCGAATTTGAAGTGTCCAGTGTGTTCGTGACGTTGTCCTGATCATTTTGCAATTTTTCGGCGACCGATCCGACGTCCAGAGAGGCCGCACGCGCCTCCGACCTGGTCTGCGAGTGGGCGTCACTCTCCCCACGCGCTGCACGCGCCATTCCAAGGAAGAAGACGGCCACGTCAGCGCCACGTCACCAGCCACGTCAGCGTACTTGTCGCCACGTCAGCCGTCCACGTCAGTAGGTCGCCACGTCATCGTGCCACGTCATCGTGCCACGTGTCTCTACGTCAGAGCCACGTCAGCATAGTGGACCCCACCTGACACGTCAGCAAAACGTTGGAAAATTACTTTTGACTCCTGTATTTCTGGGTAATTACCTTTTGACCCCTGAATTTCTGAAATTTACATTTCAGTCCTTAGGAAATATCAGTTTGGCCCCTGTAATTCTGATAAATACATTATGCCCCTTTTAGTTTCTGAAATTTCAGTTTAGCCCTTAAGAAATTTCAGTTTAGTCCTTAAAGTTTCCAAGCTTAGTATTTATTGTATAAAAAGAATTTTTGAGCCCCGGAAGAGGCTATTCCACCTAATTTGACCGTTCCGGACGTAACGGTGGGCTCGGATTTTTGAAATTCAATTTCCATTTTAGTGAATTAATTATTCTAAAATGGAAGAATCATCCGGAGCCATGATAAAATTGACTGCTACAAATTACACACTATGGAGGCCCAGGATGGAGGATCTCCTTAGTTGTAAGGATCTATATGACCCTATAGAATTTGAAGGGCAGAGACCTGAGACAGAAAAAGAGGCAGAGTGGAAGAAAATTAATAGAAAGTGCATCGGTCAGATCAGACAATGGATCGATCATAGTGTCTTCCACCATGTAGCCAAAGAAACAGATGCATATACTCTATGGAAAAAATTAAAGAGTATGTATCAAGCCAAGTCAGCACGAAACAAAGCCATCCTGATGAGACGGCTTGTGAACTTGAAGTTGCGGAGCGGAACTCCTGTAGCAGAACATACAAGTGAGTTCCAAAACTTGGTGAATCAGTTGACGGCAGTCGAGTTACAGCTTGGAGACGAGGAACAAGCACTTCTACTTCTCAGTTCCCTTCCAGATTCATGGGAGACATTAGTGGTCTCCATCAGTAATTCAGCACCCGGAGGCAAACTTACCCTATCAATGGTTAAGGATGCCTTAATGAACGAGGAGGCAAGAAGAAAAGATGCAGGCGCCAGTCAAGATGAAGCCTACATCACAGAGAATCGAGGAAGACAGTCTCGAGGGGAAGACTGGAGAAGAGGTAGAAGCAAAAGCAGAGGCAGATCAAGGGGCAGGTCATCATATGGGCGGAGACCCACATACAAGTGCTACAACTGTGGCAAAGAGGGACATTTGAAGAGAAATTGCCGCAGTCTTCGGAAGCAGAACCAGGAGAGTTCACAGGCACAAAGCAACGAAGAACCACGAGTTACAGTGGTAGAAGATGTGACCATTTGTGCAGAAGAGACGTGCTTTCACACAGCAGATCAAGGAGTAGAATGGGTCATTGACACAGCAGCTTCCTGCCACGTCACTCCTTGCAGACAAATCTTCACCACGTACAAAGCAGGAGACTTTGGGATAGTGAAGATGGGAAACAACAGCACCGCCAAAATCATGGGAATTGGTGATATTCAATTCCAAACGAACGTCGGATGCAAAATAACTTTGAAGGACGTTCGTCATGTGCCAGATCTTCGACTCAACTTGCTCTCGGTAAAAACCTTTGATCAGCAAGGTTATGAGAGCTGCTTCACCAACGGTACATGGAAGATGTTGAAAGGGGTCATGGTGGTTGCTCGAGGTAAATTATGTGACAATCTTTACAGGACTCATGTAAAGATAAACGGAGAGAGACTTCATGTAGCAGAGCACATGGTACCTTTAGATTTGCGGCATAAAAGGCTCGGTCACATGGGTGAAAAGGGTTTATCAACCCTTCAGAAAAAGAAGCTAATCACTGTTTTCAAGGATGCAGCGTCTCATCCTTGCGACTATTGTTTGTACGGGAAACAACGGAGGGTGTCATTCAGCTCCTCATCAGTGAAGAAATCAAAGCTGTTGGAGCTAGTACACAATGATGTATGCGGACCTCTTGAAGTCGAGTCCTTAGGCGGTAAAAGGTATTTCTTGACCTTTATTGATGATGCATCTCGAAAAGTGTGGGTGTATTTCCTCAGAACGAAGGATGAAGTTTTGGAGAAGTTCAAGGAGTTTCACGCCATGGTAGAACGTGAAACGGGTAAGAAATTAAAATGTCTTCGATCAGATAACGGAGGCGAGTATACCTCTAGAGAGTTCAATGCCTACTGTCGAAGATATGGCATCCGACATGAAAGAACAGTCCCACGCACACCACAACACAATGGAGTGGCCGAGAGGATGAATCGAACCATCATGGAACGAGTCAGAAGCATGCTCAGATTGGCTAAGTTACCCAAGCCATTCTGGGGGGAGGCAGTTCGTACCGCCTGTTACTTAATCAACAGAGCACCATCGGCAACACTGAACTTCGAGATTCCAGAAAAGGTATGGTCTAACAAAAAGCCCTCCTATAATCATTTGAAAGTGTTTGGTTGTTTAGCCTTCGTACATGTATCCAAGGAGCTCAGACAGAAGCTCGATGCAAGAACTGTTCCATGTATCTTCATCGTTTATGGAGATGAAGAATTCGGATACAGATTATGGGATCCCAAAGAAAAGAAAGTCATCTGGAGCAGAGATGTCGTATTTCACGAAGGCCAAACATATGAAGACGCTGAAAAGACAACAATATCTACAAATCCCACTAGCAGTGCCCCAGATATTGTTGCAGATTCTATCCCAACACCAAATGCTACAAAAAATGACGAGGTACCAGATGAAGTTCCAGAAGCAGATCAGGAGGAAGAAAATGAAGAGATTGCTGAGCCGGGGGAGCCACAATCACCCATAAAAGCTGCTATACCTCCTGAAAATGAAGAACCTCAGCTACGACGATCTGAGCGAGGTCGGATTCCGTCGAGAAGATATCCAGAATCAGAGTACACACTGCTTACTGATGAGGGGGAGCCAGAAAGCTTTCATGAAGCTTTATCTCATCTAGACAAAGGACGATTGCTGCATGCAATGCAAGATGAGATGAATTCTCTAAAGAAGAACAAAACTTATGAACTGGTCGAACTCCCAGACGGAAAGAAGGCATTGAAGAACAAGTGGGTATTCAAGCTCAAGAAAGATGGAACAGGAAAGGTGATAAAGCACAAAGCCCAATTGGTGGTAAAAGGATTCCTTCAGAAGAAAGGAATTGACTTTGATGAAATATTCTCACCGGTGGTAAAAAATGTCCTCAATCCGCGTCATCCTCGGATTAACAGCAAGTCTTGATTTGGAGCTTGAACAGATGGATGTGAAGATAGCATTTCTTCATGGAGACTTGCATGAAGAAATCTACATGGAGCAGCCAGAAGGGTTCGAGGTTCCAGAAAAAGAACACCTCGTGTGCAATCTCAAAAAGAGCTTGTATGGCCTCAAACAAGCACCAAGGCAATGGTACAAGAAGTTTGACTCCTTCATGGTGAGTCATGGGTACAAAAGAACCGTTGCAGACCAATGCGTCTACTTTCAGAAACTTCCAGGTGGAGACTTTGTTGCATTAATGTTATATGTGGACGGCATGTTGATCGTCAGAAAAGATGCAACAAGAATAAAGCAGCTGAAGAATGAACTATCAAAAACCTTCGATATGAAGGACTTTGGACCAGCTCAGCAAATCTTGGGGATGCACATTCGTCGAGACAAGAAACAAAAGAAATTATGGCTGTCTCAAGAAAAATATGTTGAACGTGTGATCCAAAGGTTCAACATGGATAGTGCTAAGCCAGTTAGTGTACCACTGGCTAATCACTTCAAGTTGAACAAAAGATCATGTCCCTCATCCAAGAAAGAGATAGAGGACATGGCGTCGGTACCCTATTCTTCTGCTGTAGGAAGTTTTATGTATGCCATGGTGTGTACAAGGCCAGATATTGCTCATGCTGTCGGAGTCTTGAGCAGATTTCTTTCCAATCCAGGGAAAGAACATTGGGAGGCAGTCAAGTGGATTCTCAGATACCTTAAAGGTATTTCGAAGATATGCTTGTGTTACGGGGGAGCTGATCCAATCTTGGAAGGCTATACAGATTCAGATATGGCCGGAGATCCTGACAGTAGGAAATCTACATCAGGTTTTGTTTACACTTTTGCAGGGGGAGCTGTATCATGGCAGTCAAGACTACAGAAGTGTATTGCGCTATCCACGACAGAGGCAGAATATATTGCCGCAGCGGAAGCTGGAAAAGAAATGTTGTGGTTAAAGCGGTTTCTCCAAGAATTTGGGATTGAGTAAAAGGAGTACAAAGTACACTGTGACAGTCAAAGTGCTCTGGATTTGAGCAAGAACTCAGTGTACCATTCTCGAACGAAGCATATCGACATCCGCTATCATTGGATACGAGAGGTGATGGACAAGCAACTGTTGAAACTAGTGAAGATCCATACTAAAGAGAATCCAGCCGACATGTTAACAAAAGTGGTCACCAGAGACAAGCTAGAACTATGCAGAGACATAGTTGGATTAGAAGCTGTCTAATTACTTTTGTTGTTACTCCCTTTCACATGGGATGGAGGGGGAGAATTGATGAGCTCATGCATGACATGCATGAGTTCTAGAATTCTGCTGAGCTCATGCATGACATGCATGGCTTCCAGAATCCCTCCCATGTGAATGCATTGAGAGTCAAATTTGTTAGGCACCTCCAATTTTTAAAATCAAAGGAAGTAGCCAAATTTGATTTGAATTTGTATGCAGAATTTTCCCTATAAATATGGGACGAATTCTGCCTTGTTTAAGCATTAGAGAGATTCCAGAGAGAGTCCAGAGTCTAAACCAGAGAGTTTAGGATTGAGAGAGAGAGCTAGGAGAGCTCTAGAAATTTTAGGAGAGTTTTTGTATAATTCTTGTACATTAATTTTCTCTATTAATACAAGTAATTTTTCTCCCAAATTCTGTTCTGAGTTCTTATTACATCCCAACAGATAATTGGATTATATTTGTAAAACCCATTCGCAAATAGTACTACTTTTCCCCATTTGTGGATATCAATGTTTAAAGAGTTCCGGCTGTAGTACAACTTGATATAGTACTATTGCAAAATTGGCAAGCGTTAATGATAGATGATCTTACCATTAGTATCAATAATTCCTTCATCAATCAACTTCTGAATGTTTGATCTAAAGACCAATTTTGTGGCTGAAGCAGGATAGAGGGTGGTCCCCTTGATTCCCTTCTCTGCTACTCGGATCATCCGAACAATGATCTGCTAGTACACAAGTTATCTTATCACTATATCTGATGAATTTATTTGTTCAATAAGCTCCCCAACTTTGGCATGAACCTGGATATTGCTTCAACACAATTCACTGGTTGATTCTTATTCTCAGGAGATTCTAGATCTAGAGAAACCAAAACGAGATGAATTTGATTCCCTAGATCATTCTTCCTTGTTGATGAATTCATGATCGGTTTATGAAGACGGTCTGTATTCACAAATGTGATTTTGATGCCATGTTTGACTAGCAATTGAGAAAGCTCCGTCAAAGGAATTACATGACCCTGCGCTGGGCAAGGTATAACCAAAACATGTGGATTTCCCATTTGGTTCTTTGCATGAGATCATTAATTTATAAAATCCCAACTATGATGAAATTGTACACGTTTTCCTGATTGTGTTTGAGTTTGCCTAACATCTTTGATCCTATCCCTTCATACAAAAAAAAAAAAAAAAAGGCTTGCATCTTTAGAAAACCAAAAAGAATATGTATGATTGGGTGACCATTGTAATTCCGACCTCTTTAAAACTTATGTTTCCATCAAGCTACCTTACCGATCCTGAAAATAGGATATTTTCATGTGTGAGAGTTACAAAATAATATTAAAAAGAATTTAATGCTTCTTTTATCAGCAATTTGCCGACAACCGCTGGTGGCAGTTTCCCTCTTATTTATTCATTTTGCCACTTCTTGTTCAAACACGGTTGGTGCTGTGTCATCAAGTAAATCAAATATAGTTTTTACACCATTATATCAACATATGATTTTCTTTACTTCTTACCAGGGAAAAGGTATCAAACTTACACTAGGAAGTATTGGATCTGCGCTACTGTAATTAAATACAATCGTATCTACGGAAGAGTTCCTCCGCACAACAAAATCTTGAGTGTGAGTAGCTAGTATACAACGTTATTTGTGTGTTTGTTGATTTTCATATAACAAATAAATGGTAAGGATAGATATTTTTTATTGCCAATATTGCAGTTAAACACGCAGCTCATGAAAATCAACAGCTGGTACGTTGAAACCTTCATTTGCTGGAGTAACTCAAGCAAAAACTCAGGTTGGTTAGTTCCTTGTAGAATCATTATATATGAACTCCAAATGTGAGGATAAACATCTAAAACATTCTATGTCTTTGGAGGAAGATTGGATAAAAGTAGTTCAGGTGTCAAGTTTCTGTTACCTGATTAAAGATGGGCACTAGCCAAATAAGTAATAGCTAGGCCTATGTAATATATTTCACTCTAAAGAATAAATACTTCTTGTGGAAGTATGATCGGAATACGAATAAATATGAAGGATTTATGTTTTATTGACCTCCTACCCTTAGGGTTTGAAAAAAATGAAAATTTCTTTCAAGCTTGTGATGTGTTTTAATATTCTTACAAGAGCTTTCTTCATTCAAAAACTTCAGAAAGAAGTCACATCCACAATCCTTTTAACCATTTCTTCACATTACTTATGCCTTGAGCCACTCAACAAAATGGTTGAAATTGTTGTAGGAGCCACCACCTTCTTTGATGCTATTCATCACCTTTTCCTTGAGACCCAAAGCATTTGCCTTACACTTTCCACCATCCAGCAATTCCTCCACTTTACACTTAATTTCTTCTCTTGTAACTATCCCTTTTTCATCTCGGTTGAACGCCAATCCAACCTTCCAAACATTACATATATAATTCCCATTGTGCATCTGGTCAGCATAGTATGGCCAGCATAAGAAAGGGACCCCATTGGTCACACCTTCGACGGTGGAGTTCCATCCACAGTGGCTCATGAAGCAAGCAATGGAAGGATGTTGCAAAACCTTTTGTTGAGGTGCCCAACTAATTATATGCCCACGAGTAGCAACACTTTCTTGAAATCCTTTTGGATAGGCATCGTTTATTTCTTCTGTAATATCGGGTCGAACAACCCAGAGAAATGGCCTGTTGGAGAGTTCAAGCCCCATTGCCAATTCCTGGAACTGGGTTTGGTCAAAAACAGTTGAACTTCCAAAAGCAATATATATGACTGATTGTGGATTCTGCTGATCAAGCCATTTCAAACTATTAAAGTCTTCTGGCCAAAAACTTCCTGCGGAGTCTCCAAGCCGATTGCTTGCCAAAAGTGGGCCTATTGGTAGGAACTTTGGATCCATGTCAAATGCTGCAGGCTCGAGGTCATAAGTTGAGTTGCAAAGCACCCATTCTGCCAATTTTATTGATGGGTTGTTTCTAACTGTATTTTCAAAAAACATTTTCTCTATTTTCCTGCTGCCAAGGCTGATCCACCCTATGTGTGCTGTGCTCATGCTAGGCATGGTTGGTGACAACTGAAACATCTGCTTTTTCGTAGGAATTCCTGCAAAGAAAATAATATTCAAAAGCAAGTATGCATGGCGGCATCATTGAGCACAACTTGCAAGATTTAGTAATAGATGAACTTACCGTCATTATCAATAAGTCCATCGTCTATCAACTTCTGGAAGCTAGATCTTAAGACCAGTTGTGTAGCTGCAACAGCATAGAAAGAAGATCCTCTGATTCCCTTCTCTGCTGCTATTTTCATGGCCCATGGAAGAATGGGATCTGCTAAAATACAGGTGATCTTATCACCGTCTGATGCATTGATCTTTTCAATCAGCTCCTCGACTTTCCTTGGCATAAACCATAAGATTGCTCCAAAACGCTTCTCTGGAGATTTCAGTTCCAATGAGCCCAGTTCCATTGGAATTGAAACAAGCTGAATTTGACTCCCGATAACATCACTGATTGCCAATGCGTTCATGAGCCTTGTATGATTATAGTCAGTATTTACAAAAGTAATCTTGATGCCACGTTTAACTAAGCATTGTGAGAGCTCCAGGAAAGGAATTACATGACCTTGTGCCGGATATGGTATGACCAAAACATGTGGATTTCCCATAGTTCCTTCTATTGCTATACAACTTCTTTCCTTTGAAATTTTATTGTGACTTCTACAGGTAGCTTAATGGGGCAATTCCTCTACAGCTTTCGTCATTTTGTTTGACTTTCATTAAAATATATATCCTATTGTTCTGTCATCTTTATTAAATTCCAATTGCTTCCGCCTCGATCTCGCTTCGGTTTTATTTTATATTATTCTTCCAACTTGCTAACATGTCTCTAGTTTTTAAAAGTCTCGTTATTTGAAGAACCTAACCTGTTCCTGTAAACTTAATCTTCAATACTATCTTGATTGCCTAACGACTACGTGTTACGAAAGTTACATAATAATTTTTAAAGCCCTTGTGATAGAAACCTTTCGACTTTTGAACCAGAATTGCTAAGTAACTATGGTGTATCCCTTACGTTAATAATTTAGTTCATGCTTGACAGAAAGGCTTTGCCTTGTTGCTTCTTGGTGGTTAATTAAAGTTGATTCCTCATTTTCGCGTACTTATATATTCACAGTTGCAGACATATAATAGTCTAAAAATCCTCTTCAGCTCTGAATTGCCGCATAAAATAGATCCTTTTGATTTCAGAAACCTGCACTTGATAACAGATAACGAGACATAATTAAACATTCTTTTACATGATCAAACAGAAAATAAATAAATAAATAATGCAGGAAGTAATCAAGACACGGTAAATTTACCTGGTTTGATCTTTAGATATACTCCACGGTAGGGATTGAAGATGAATGTACTACGAAAAATTCAACGTCGTCACACTCAAAGCACTGCTTACTATATTGATTGGCACTTTTCTCTCACTCATAAAATGATCTCTCTGCCCTCTTAGTGTCTAAGCAAAACCCGTTTTAAATTGAATTGTCCACACTCAATCGGTTTTTTTTTTTTTTTTTTTTTGGAGCTGTAAGTATATATAATTGCCGATAAAGCTGTCAAATTATTTCCTTAAAATTCATTGCTTAAAATTATGCTTTGCTATCTTATCATATTTCATTGTAATTAATGTTAGAAAACTGACACACTGTTCAACCAACCGACAGTACCGCCCCAAAGACTGAAAGTATTGTTCTGGCAAAATAGAGTTTTCTGACATCAAAAGACAATATCATATTTCATTCTAATTAATGTAATGTATCAACATTTCTTGGATATGTTTGAAGTATGATTAGAATACAGACAAATGTGAATGATTTGTGTTTTATTGACATCCTCCCCTTAAAGGCTTTGAAAGCAATTAATGAAAATTTGATAAAAGCATGTGATGTATTTTAAAACTTCACAGAAGAGTTTCTTCATTCAAAAACATCAAAAGAAGTAAGTCACTGCCACAATTTTTTTTGAACTATTTGTTAACGTTAATTTTAAATTTTCCGCAGCGTAAACTTGAGCCCTCTCTGATGAGGGAAACCTCCACGGGACAAAGAACGAATTTTATCTCTAATCAATAGGAATCTAAAACTGTTCTCTCTCTAATTGAGGAAAACTATCTCTAATGACAGAGAACTAAGCTTGAGAACTTCTTGGATGACCACAACTAAAAAATAGGACTCCCTTATATAGTGCACATAATTCCCCTCCTATTGCTTTCTAAGCAATATGGGATTCACCCAATATAGAGGTGTCACAAGTCTCTTTTAGTTTGGATAAACTTTCCTAATTGAACAGGATTTAATTAATTCCTTTCCTATTTGACAAAAGACTTATCCTAATATAATTGGGATAATCAGTTTTCCCCCTGAGGTTCATTTAAAAAAAAAAAATTCCCCGTTATAACTCTGACAACTACAATTACCCTCCTGATTTCTGATTTCTGACGTTAAGTCAAACGGTAAAAATGGAGAGAGAATATAAGCTGCATTCTTTGACCAAAATACCCTTATATAAATAGAAATCACCCCACTTTCTCTCCTCTTCTCCCTTCTTCCCTAATTTCATTTTCCTCTCTTCACGCCACCCACTTTCTACACAACCAGCAATCATTGAATTCCATGAAACAACAGTCCTACTTTTCATCCCATGGGAAATCAACTGAGCAGTCCCAAAAGACCCACATTTCGAATACATATCAACCAACGCAAGAGAAATATTCACAAGGGATTCAAATCCAGCTCTTAGACTACCCATGACCATCATTGGCCATGTAACATCCAAAATAAATTTTGGAAGGCTATATTAAGAATATAATAAAGAATACCATTAAAGAAGGATACGTTTTAATGGTATTCTATATTGAGTTATCATTGGTATAGAGCAAGGAGAGAAGATTGAGCAATCGAGTGCATATATTAAAGGATCATTAATAGTTATTAACAGAAAAGAGATCTAGACGAGAAGAGGTTGGATCAAAGGAAATTTCTTACAAGTATGGGTCTTCATCTGGTAAGGATAATATTCATCAATTGTTATGCAAAATCTGCAAGTGCATAGATCATAAAAGTAGTGAATAGGGTATTGTCCTATCGAGATTAGATTACTAATTACCAAACCTATTGTAACTCTAATTTTATTTGAACAATGATTAAAATGTGACAATTTAATGAGAATTTAACTAAAGTTAACAAGTACATTGAAAACCAAACAAATAAACAATAGCAATGAATTCAAGGTATGAGAATTCCAATTTGACTAAACTCTAGGATATCAGATTTCACCTAAATATATTCATTTTAATTCTTAAATATAATAATATTAATGTTTATTCTTATGTTGCCAGCTAATTTTATCAATTTCATTGTTACTCTTTTTCAAGCAACAAGAATGTACATCAATTAAGACAGAATTATATCTTTGTCAATTCTAACAAGCTATCAATACCCATTAAGATCAAGAAATTCAATAAGGCTGCCCAAATCACATGAATATCTTTATCTTATATCAATTTATGTCAATTGATGGTAATTTAATTAATGACTAATATGAATATTACTTTTCAGTCTCAATCTGCATCTCAAATCATGCAAAAGTTGATAAGGCTTTCACAAGCATTAAGCACATAATTAAATTCCTCAACAATATTAAAATAGACATCAATATATTTAATTTAAAGAATTAATATATTAAAATTTGGCTACGTCTTAATGCTAGAATAAGGAAATTTAGTTCATGAGAAAATTAAATAAAACACAAATAAAAATTTGAAGACATGAGTTACAAAGAAAACCAGAAGAACTAGAAATCCTTGAAGAACACTTGAATAATCTTGATTTGATTGCCCAAACCTCGTCTCCAAATAGTTGTTAGTTGCTTAATTCCCTAGCTCCCTTTGCGTCCTAAGGGACCAATTTCGAGCCCCAAATATGTCTTAAAACTTTGTATTTATATGAGGTATGGAAAGGACTGCTGAATCGAGTTGGATTTGGAAAACAAAATATCTCAAGGTTCACACTTGCAAGGGATCGCAATGCTCCCTGTCTCAACTCCAAATTCACGCTTGAAATGGACGCGGCCCCTGGAATCTTCCCTCGTGCGGCCTCGCAACCTTGATCTCTGATGCTTCTTCACAATTTATGCACCGTTTAAACACGAACTCTAATTTTCTCCAAAATTCATCAAATTGATTCAATTTCTTCTTTATCTGCAAACAAGAAATAAAATAGACATAAAAGCATAAAAATACCTGAAAAACTAACCAAAATTAGAACCTAGAAATACTAAATTTACAGATAAAAATCCACTTATCATCAATCAATACGGATTAACATAGAATTTTCTTTTGGTTGGAACTACAATTTAGGATTATTTTGATCCGTAATTGTGTTTGACGAGTGTTGATGGTTATAGATTTAGGGTATTGTATTAAGTAGCCTATTAAGTGAGTTGTTAAGATCATAAATTTTTGTGATTAGTTACTTTATGATTTTGACCATATGATTTTTATCATAGAAATTAGATAGGTAAACCTTTCATTCAAATTTTATTGCTGTAAACGTTTCATTCAAATTTTATTTCAAAAAAAATTATTGAAATTTCTATTGTTCGGAAATTTTTGAAATAAATTAATTTACCTGTCCAAAATCTTCAAATAAGAAATTTTATGTTGAAATCCTCTGTATTTATATATTTATTCCGAATATTTCTATGGCGCATCTTTTGATGAGCATTGAAATTTATAAAAAATTTTGAAGTAAGGTGACTCACTGTTAAATACTATTTGGCAGAAATTTTTTTTATCGAAAACTATATTTCTTTGAAAAGCTTTTGATGTTAAAACTTCACAAGAAAATACCACAGTAGTCAGTAAATATCTAAAACAATCTTCTAAAAGATTTAGATAGACTCGTGGATTATTTATTAAAAATAATAGATTGAGTATATTTCTCGTTTGGAAGTCTAATATAAGGACTTTGAAAATGTGTTGAATTCATCGGAATTAATATGATATTTTTACCTTGTTGATCCTCACATACAAGAAGATCAAAAACTTAATTTTGTCTTGTTTTGATGAGGATTGGGGATTACCAATACAGTGGGATGCAGTTGTTCCAATGCTTAGAGGAACGATTTGGTCGGGATTCGATTACAACTTTGAAGTTCAGTAATATCGTTTGGGTTCGATTTGCAACGAATGCTCATATGATTAAATAATATTTTCTTATTGATTAGGATGGTAGTGGCATGTTGAAGGGTGGAGATATGATAAAGTATTCAAAATAATTTAATTATTCTTACAAGAGGTTCTTCAATAAAAAATGTTACAAAGAAATAAGTCATAGTCATAGTCCTTTTGAACCATCTTTTGAACCATCTGTGAAGACTTAGGGCCCGTTTGATTGGGCCACTTAAGAGGTTAAAATTTTTTTGTATGTTTGTTTTTATATTTAATCATTTATTTTCAGATAAAATTGTCTAAAAATAAAAAGTGAAAATTTATCACTTTTTTTCTTCCAAATGTCTGAAAAATTTGAAATATCTAAACTGTCCTGTTGTGATAATTTTATTCCATAAATACTCTTTATATTCAATTACTAAAAGTTATATAATTAATTAAAAATATTTCATATTAGAAATAAAAATATATTAATATTAAATATTTTATTTTTTATTTTAAATAAAATATTTAAATAATATAATATTACTTACTGCATTTGAAATTCAAATTTTAATTTAAAAATTCAATTATGTATGTATATGATATAAAATATATAAAAAGAATTATTACAATAATACAATTTATTTAATAAATATGCATTTGAATTTTTAAAATTTGACTTGTTTTACATGCATTGGTCAATAAAATTAAAATAAATAAAAATATAATGTAATAAATTAATTAAAAAATAATTAAAGTATATAATTATTGATAATCTTGACTTATATCAAACAAAATATAAATATATTGGTTTTCATGATAAATAAGCTTATTAATTTATTACTATATTAATATTTCAATTTAATTTTGTAAACTATTTATTTTACACATATTTAAAGCCATATATTTTAATTTCCATAACAAAAATGAATTTTTTATTTTTAAAATATTGTAATAAATATAACATTAGTTATTTGAATGAAAAAAGAATTTTGATTTAATTTTAAGAACTTGCACAAATGTAATATAAATATTTTATATTTTTATTATAAGGATAAAAATGTCATATTAAAAATAAAATGTATTTTTACCACTTTTTTTAAGTGGTATGTAAAAGAGCAAACAAACATCTTATTAAGTGGTATAAATTAAGTCCTAAAAAGTGTTTATATTTAAAAAGTGTCAAGTGATTTAAACAAACACCACATTAGATTATGCTTTTAGCCATTCAACAAAATGGTTGAAATTATTGTAGGAGCCACCACATTTTTTGATGCTATTCATCACCTTTTCCTTGAGAGCCAAAGCATTTGCCTTAAACTTTCCACCATCCAGCAGTTCCTCTACTCTACTTTTAATTTCTCCTCGAGTAACTTTTCCTCTTTCATCTCGGCCGAACCCCAATCCAACCTTCCAAACATTACATATGTAATTCCCATTATGCATCTGGTCAGCATAGTATGGCCAGCACAAAAATGGGACCCCATTGCTTAACCCTTCCATGGTGGAGTTCCATCCACAGTGGCTCATGAAGCAAGCAATAGAAGGATGTTCCAGAAACTTTTGCTGAGGTGCCCAACTTATTATATGCCCACGAGTGGCAACTCTGTCTTGAAATCCTTCTGGGTAAGCATCATTCATGCCCTCAGTAATATTCGGACGCACAACCCAGAGGAATGGTCTGTTGGAGAGTTCAAGCCCCATGGCCAATTCCTGGAACTGGGTTCGGTCAAAAAAGGTTGAACTTCCAAATGCAATATAAATGACTGATTGTGGTTGCTGTTGATCAAGCCATTTCAAACAAGTCAAGTCCTCTGGCCAGAAACTTCCCGCCGAGTCTCCAGACCGGTTGCTTGCCAAAAGTGGGCCAATTGCTAGGAATCTGGGATCGAAGTTTAATGCTGCAGGCTCCAGGTCATGAGTTGAATTGCAAAGGACCCATTCTGCCAATTTTATTGATGTGTTGTTTCTAATCGAATTTTCAAAAAACATTTTCTGTATTTTCCTGTTGCCAAGGCTAGTCCACCATATGTGTTCTGTGCTCATGGCAGGCATGGTTGGTGACAACTGAAACATTTGTTTCTTCATTGGAATGCCTGCAATGAAAAAAAAAAAAAAAAAAGAGAAGTACGTTGCTGTCAACTGTTTACATTATTTCAATTAAGATTACATTTCTAGTTCTGCCTAGATCTCTTGAAAATATTTAAAAATAAAATCATAGGTTAAGCATGCTAGATTTATATCTATGAACTCTTAATTTGTTGAATATATGTAAAATATCTAACTTTCCCCATCTTTATACGCTTTTTCGGGGAATCCAGTTAGTGCCTTGGCTTCATGGTTTTGTGCATGGTTGTTCATTTTAAAACTTTCATGAGTACAACTTGTAAGGTTTAGCGATAGATGACCTTACCATCGTTGTCAACAAGTCCATCGTCTATCAACTTTTGAAGGCTACATCCTACAACCAGTTGTGTAGCTGCAGCAGTATATAAGACAGCTCGTTTGATTCCCTTCTCAGCTGCAATTTTCATGGCCCATGGAAGAGTTGGATCTGCAATAACGCAAGTGATCTTGTCAGTGTCTGATGCATTAATCTCTTCAATGAGCTCCTCGACTTTCCTTGCCATAAACCAGCTGAAGACTGCTTCAAAACTCTTGCCTGGAGATTCCTGTTCCACTGGAACTGAAACAAGATGAATTTGACTCCCTATACCGTCCCTAATCGCCAATGCATCCATAACTTTTGTATGATTAAAGTCTGTATTTACAAAAGTAATCTTTACGCCATGTTTGACTAAGCATTGAGAGAGCTCCATGAAAGGAATTACATGACCTTGTGCTGGGAAAGGTATAACCAAAACATGTGATTTTCCCATTTGAGTCTTTCTTTGGTATGCAGGTTCTTTCCTTAATATTTACTTTGACTTCGACAGGGTGCTTGGTGAAAAAATCCGCTATAGCCTTCATCATTTCTTATCACTTTCATATACATTTTGTTTTATCACTCTTATTAAAAGAAGTTATCATCAACACTTTTTCTGTAACACCTATAAATCAATATGCGTGTTTTATTACTGGATTAGTAGTTAATTTTATGTTATTTAAGACCATATTTAAGTTTAAATTTTAAATGTCTCAGTTTTTATTTTGAGCTGAGATGGAAGTTAAAACTTTGGTGAATTATTTAATTTGTGTAAGTTTCATTTTTTTGTTTATTAGCGCCTCATGAAATAACAGCTGATATCTTAAAACCTTAATTTGCTTGAGGAATTCAACTAATTCAGGTTGGGTAGTTCCTTTTAGATTTAAAATATGTAAGGTCAAATGTAAGAAAATCTAATTAAAAGATTCTGTCGTGGAAAGAATAAGATAACAATATTCTGATCGGATAAAATTAGTTGAAAAGTCAAGGCTTTATGTCAGCCAGTTAATAACAGATGCTTTAAATAAGTAATAAGCCTTTGGTATATATATATTTTTTCTGGAGTGGAAAAATATCATTTCTTATTGTAATTGAAATCATAAAGGTTTCTTGGATATTTTGGGGAGAAACATAAAAGTAATTAAAATTTGGAGAATTGATAATGTTATGGCCATAACAATATTGGGCCTCAATTATTTCTAATACAGTAAGCCCATTACTGTAGCCCATTATTTGGGCCCATTGTCTGGGTCCTATAATGACCCATCATGGCTCAATTATTTCTAATACAGTAAGCCCATTACTGTAGCCCATTATCTGGGCCCGTATCTGGGTCCCACAATGACCCATCCTGACTCCTATATAAACCCTCCGGATTATTGCTCAAGGTATGCACACTTTTCTGAACTTATTCTCTCTCTAGATTTCCTTCACTTTTGAGAGCTTCTCTCTCTAGGAAATTCTCCCAGAAAATTCCGGAGTGCCGGAAACTGACTTGAGCGTCGGAGGGTCTTCGCCGGCACCACCACCGGCACCCCTGACTGTTTTCCTTTGCTTGCAGGACTGGACCCGACGTACGACCCGAGCTCCGACCCGCTTTCCGGCCATCCGGAAACCGTGCATCAACAGATAACAAAAAATTTTCATATTAAAGGATCAATATGTCTTTTCTCTTGGCGCAAGTTTAGCAGCTCAAGCTAACATACGCTGTGTCCTACAATGGGGAAGAACCAGCCATGGAGATCCGAAAATCAACAGAATTCAAGAGCAGTTTTTTCGATCGAATCAATGGAAATCCTTAATAATTTTGAAGCTAATCACAAGAATAGCTCTAACGAAGATACTGAGCAGAAACTTACAAACCAAAAACCGTTGGAAGCTTTGGAGAACAAAGAAAAAGATTCAAGAATTGGGGATGGAAAGGAAGAAAAGAAAGCTTGGATTGATTTGTTTCGCAACAATAGATCAAGATCAGAGGATTGTGCACTGTCTTATGTGCCACCAGTTGTCTCTAATGGGACTCGTGTTGCAAGAATAGAAATTGCTGATGTAGAAAGAGAAGCCGAAAGCTGGAAACATGTATTGGTAGGTACTGTCTATGGATTACAACCTAAGTTCTGGAAGATTGAAAGATTTGCACTGAATCGGTGGCAAGAATTGGGCTTAAAATCAGTGCATCTGGTGAAACCAAATCTCTTTGCTTTCGTTTTTGATTCAGAAGAAAACAAGAAAGAGGTCATGAAGGAAGGTCCGATCACGTTTGATAAGCATCCTTTTCTTTTACAAGAATGGCGAAGGAAGATGAACTTTAATCTTGAAGAGATTGTATCAATTCCAATTTGGGTTAAATTTCCTCTGCTCCCGTGGGAATATTGGAGTCCTAGTGCCTTAAGTGCGATTGCAAGTGTGCTGGGGAAACCTTTATTTTCAGATAAATGCACTGTGGAGAGAAAAAAATTGTCGTATGCTAGGGTCCTCATTGACATGAAATTGACTGGTATTTTCCCAGACCAAGTCACTATTGAAGATAGTGATGGAAGCACAAGGAATCAAGGAGTAATCTATGAATGGAAACCTTTCTTCTGTGGAGAATGTAAGAAATTAGGCCACTTATAGAAGCAGTGTCCAAAGAAAACTGATAAAAAACTGTGGGTGGCTAAAACTGATGCAGAGACTTCTAGCATAACAGGAGAAGAGCATGATATGCATTGTTCTAAGGAGAATCAGATAGTTGATGAACATAATGTTACAATAGAACAGGAGAATAATGAAACAAATAATACAGAGGCTCAACCAATTGAAATTGTAAAAGGCAGCAGTTCTAATATGCAGGATGCAGGAGGTCAAGAAGCTGAGGATGGATTTCAGTTAGTACAACATTCCAAGAAGAAGCCGAGAAATAAAACTGATACAGGAGACATGATGAGTAGTGGAGGTATGGCACACAGGTATGGAACCAGAAACAATAACAAAATAAATAAAAATGCTGCTCCTTTGGTTATAATGGATGGTGGAAAATGTGATAAAACTCAGTCCAAGAGGCCAGGGATGCCTCTTGACAGAGGCAAATGCTGCTGACGTGGAATATTAGGGTCTACATGACCCCAGCAAACAAGCAGAAGTAAAACAACTGCTTGTTTCTAGGAAGGTTATAGGTGCTGGTATTATAGAAACCAGGGTGAAAAAGGCCAACAAAGATAGGATTTGGAGGAACTTGGGCCTTAGGGAATGGGATATAATTACAAATTATGATGTGGTAGATTTGGGGAGAATATGGTTACTGATTAATAAACATGAGATTGCTGTTGATATATTAAGAATAGAAGAGCAACTCATTCACTGCCGCATTGGTTTTGGTAGAAAGGAGTTTTTCTGGACTATTGTTTATGGCAGTAACAGCATAAACGAAAGAGAAAATCTGTGGAGTAGCATTATCAACATTAGCATGTCCTGTGATAAACCTTGGATCTTACAAGGGGACTTTAATGCCATTATTAGTGATGATGATAGACTGGAAGGCAGTAGACTTGATGATAGACATAAAGTTGAATTGGTTAATTGTATGAATGCAACAGGTCTTGTGGAATTAAACAGCAGAGGTTGTAAATATACCTGGAGTAATAAACAGATGGACTCTTGTAGAATTTGGCGCAGATTAGACCGGGCTATTGTTAACATAAAATGGCTTGAGGCATTCCCTGGTTCTTTTACTGACTGTTTGGTGCAGGGCATTTCTGATCATTCTCCCATTCTGGTCTCTTTGTCTGAAAGTTGTCCCAGCAGAAGGAAAATGTTTAGATACTTTAACTTTTGGTCTCAGCATCCTAGGTTTAGAGACATAGTCAAAGAGGAATGGTTGAGGAAATATAATGGACATATAATGTTCCAAATGGTTAATAAGCTTCAAAAGATAAAGTTCAGATTACAAGAACTAAACAAATAAGAATATTCAGATATATCTAATAGAGTTGAGGAGATGAGGAAAAGTTTATCTGAAACTCAGATGAAGCTACAAACAGATCCTCTAAATAAAAAGATACTGGAATTAGAAAGGGAGCAAGCTGCCAAGCTTCATCTACTCCTGGGTCAAGAAGAAAGCTTTTATAAACAGAAGTCCAGGGTTAATTGGATTAAGCTGGGAGATTCAAATACAAAGTTTTTTCATAATTCTTTGAAAATTCGATATGCCAAAAACCATATTGCCTGCATTACAACTGAAAATGGAGAGATCATAAATGATGATGAAGCCATTCATGAAGCTATGACACATTATTACTGCAATTTACTGGGTAAAGATAGTAGAAGAAGGAGGCATATTGATTACAATATCCTGAAATCAGGGTAGACCCTTTCTAATGTTGAGGTTCAATTACTCTCTGCTCCTGTTTCTGAAGAAGAGGTTGGAAATGCTCTTTTTTCTATTGGCTTAGATAAATCCCCTGGTCTAGATGGCTTTAGTAGTCATTTCTTTAAGTCTACTTGGGATATTATCAAAGATGACATCCTTAAGGCTATTCAAAATTCTTTTGCCACTGGTAAAATTCTGAAAGCCATTAATAGAACTGTTATTTCAGTCATTCCTAAAACAGCTAATGCTAATGCTCTAAATGATTTCATACCTATTGCTTGCTGTAGTGTTTTATACAAGTGCCTAACTAAAGTAATTGCACAAAGGTTAAGGAATATTCTCCCCAACATTATCTCTGGTAACCAGTCTGGATTTATTGCTAACAGATCTATTGTTGACAACATTATATTGGCACATGAACTGGTCAGAAATTATCATAAAAATGAAGGGAAGTCGAACTGTTTGCTGAAGGTAGATCTTAGAAAGGCATATGATTCTATCTCCTGGGATTATATGGAAGAAATTCTTATCGGCTTTGGCTTTCCTGATGAATTTAGAAATCTCATTATGAACTGTATTAGAACAGTCTCATTTCAAGTAGTATGGAAAGGCAGTCCTGGTAGAGTTTTCTGTGGTGCAAAGGGTCTGAGGCAAGGAGATCCCATGTCCCCTTTACTGTTTGTACTGTGTAGGGAATATCTATCTAGGATTTTACAGCAGAACATAAATTCCTCTTTCAAATATCATCAGGGTTGTAAGGATATGCAGATCAATCATTTACTGTTTGCAGATGATCTGTTGATGTTCTGTGGAGGTGATAGATTTTTTGTAAAACACTTGACTCAGGTGATGACTGATTTTGAACAAGTTTCAGGACTGTCTATTAATCAGAACAAGAGTCAGATATTCTTTAATAATGTGCCTATGATAATAAAACAAGAGATCTTGGCTCAAGTAGGTTTTGAAGAAGGAAAATTTCCTATGAGATATCTGGGAGTGCCTCTGATTGCTTCCAGACTCTAAAAATGATTGTAGCAGTATCATTGACAAGATTACGGCTAGAATTCATCTCTGGTCATCTAGATTTTGGTCCTTTGCAGGAAGAAGACAGTTAATCCAGTCAGTCCTACATAGCATTCACATTTTCTGGGCCTGCATCTTCATACTGCCGAAAGCCGTTATCAAAGAAATAAATAGAATTTGCAAGAATTTCCTGTGGAGTGGGTCAGCTGAATATGTCAAAAGAAGCCCTATAGCCCGGAAAGACATTTGTTGCCCAATTTCTGAAGGAGGCCTGGGTTTAAAATGCATTGAGGCCTGGAACAGAGCTACTGTTTCCAATAACTTATGGAAGCTGCTGACTGATAATAATAACTTGTGGGCTAAATGGATTAGAGTAAATAAAATCAGGAATGCTTCAGTGTGGAGTATTAATGCAAATAACAAATCAAGTTGGATTTGGAGGGGAATTCTTCATACTCGAAAGTATGTTAAGAATTTAATACACTACAACATTGGAGATGGCAAGAAAGTCATATTTTGGTTGGATCCCTGGGTTGAAAATAAGAAAGTAGCTGAGAAATTCACTGAGATTACAATTGAAGGTTCAGGCATTCCTAAGTATGCTGTAGTAGGTGACTGCCTTCAAGATGGAGGTTGGACTTTTCCAAGAGCTTCATCCCAATATATTGAAGAAGCCTGGAGATACATTTCTACTTCTATCCCTACTTCTAGAAGTGGAACTGATCTGAATCAGTGGAAAGGTAATAAGCAAGGGAGGATGACAATAGCTAGTGCATGGCATCACATTCGGCAGCATAAGGAACCTGTCTTCTGGGCCAAACTGGTTTGGGGTAAAGGCAGAATTCCTAAATTCAGTTTCATCCTTTGGCTAATCCTAAAGAAAAGAGTCAAGACTAAAGATTTATTGTTTAAATGGGGAGTAGTGGATACTGAAAGTTGTGTCTTATGTAATCAAGGCACAGAGACAATTGATCATTGTTTTTACTCTTGTCCTTTTACTACAAATGTTTGGTCCAGAATATTCACTACCTACAATTTAAAACCCAGAAGCAGGAGCTGGAACAGACTAGTGAGCTGGTTCTGCAGGAAGGCCCCAGGTAAGAGCAAGCTAGCTTGCTTCAGAAGAGTGGTGCTGGCTTCTACAGCTTATCACATATGGAAGACCAGGAATAGAACAGTCTTTGAAAACAAGGCACCTAATGTAGATACAACTGTTAATAGTATAAGATACAGTATACTGCTTAAATACAGCAATGTAAATTCTTTAGATTCTTTGTATAGTCTTATTCAGAAGGTACAGAGTATGTAATTGATAGAAGAGGATTCCTTTTGGTTATCAGCAGTTAAAGAACTACTGTGCTTCCTAGTTAGGCTGTAATTGTTTCAAGGCTATCCCCTTGACAGTTTTTTTCTTTTTGCTTATAAGAGCAATAAAGCTTTGGTGTTTCCTACCAAAAAAAAAAAATTTGGAGAATTGAAGCAAATTTAGTATTTTAAAGAAGAGGTTGGGTAGAGTATCTAACTTTAAAGAAGTTACTATTTCTCATAAGGCCTTCCAAAAATTTATGGTTTTTTAATTTTCCTTTTATATTTTTGAAATATGATCCCAGTACACACAAATGTGAAGGATTTATATTTTATATATTGAAATCATCAGTTAAAAGGATTTGAAAATTTTGAGAATTTTAAAAAGTTTGCAATGTATTTTACTCTTCATGTAAGAGCTTTCTTCATTCAAAACATCATAAGATAGTCAAGAGAAAGTTTTGGTACAACAGCTGGAACATCTCAACAAGTCTAATGAATACGGTTGCCCAGAAGAGATTAACGTTATATTTCTCTTATGTTTTAACACGTTCTCAAATTTTAAATTTTAAAACCTCTCAAAAACAAGAGATGTGTCAATTTCTAATTGAGCGGTTCTCCTAACAAGTACAGCTACAATTTATTTGAACTATTTGTAAAAACTGACTCTCTTAATCTATGCCTTGATCCATTAATCAACAATATGGTTGAAATTATTGTAGGATGCACCATCTTCTTTAATGATGTTCATCACCTTTTCCTTGAGAGCCAAAGCATTTGCCTTGTACTTTTCATCATCCAGCAGTTCCTCTACTACTTTTAATTTCTTCTTGTGTAACTTTTCCTCTTTCATCTCGATTGAATCCCAATCCAACCTTCAAAAACTTGCATATGTAATTCTGATTGTGTATTTGGTCAACAAACTTAGGCCAGCACAGGAAAGGGATCCCATTACTTAGACCTTCCATGCTGGAGATGCATCCAAAGTGGCTCATGAAGCAGGCAATGGAAGGATGTTCCAGAACCTTTTGCTGAGGTGCCCAACTAACTATATGGCCACGAGAAGCAACTCTTTCTTGAAATCCTATTGGATAGGCATCATTTATTCCCTCGATAATATCAGGACGAACAATACAAAGAAATGGCCTGTTGAGAGTTAAAGCCCCATGGCCAATTCCTGGAACTGGGTTCCGCCAAATTTTCCTAGACTGCCGAATGCAATATATATGACTTATTGTGGCTGCTGTTGATCAAGCCATTTCAAACAAGTTGCTGCAGACTCTAGATAATAAGTTGAGTTACAAAACACATTCTGCCAATTCTAGGTAATAAGTTGCGGTTGTTTCTAATTGTAGTTTTCAACAATTGTTTTCTCTGCTTTTGTGCCACCAAGGGTGGTCCATCCTATGTGTTTTGTGCTCATGGGAGGCATGGTTGGTGACAACTGAAACATCTGGTTCTTCGTTGGAATTCTTGCAAGGAAAATCGAAATCAAGATCGGGAATGTCACTATCAATTACTATAAGCATCATAGCAATTGAGATTACTTTTGTAGTTCTACCCAGAGTTCTTGAGATTAAAATATAACTTAAGCTTGTTAGAGTTCATGGTCTTTTTATATGTGTGTATTATTTCTCGAAAACTATCTTCTTTGAATAAGCAGACTTTGGACTAGAGAAAATTTTAGAAGAAAAGAATTTACAACACTCATCACAGGAGGTTGAGTGAATTCATTAGTTTGTATAGTATACAAAGTGTAACTCTTAGATGCATCCTAATGTATTAAACTATGTAGAGTTAATACATTATATTAGCATTACATTATATAGCACTAATTCAAAAAATTTTATAATTAATTTTTTTGTTTTATAAATTTATATAATTATATTTATAATTTTATAAAAATTTTAAAAAAATACTACTGGAGGAGTTGCCAGACAGTTGCTAGCTTCGAATCTGGCCGTTGGTACTGGAGTGCGTGTGGTGACACCTACGATACAAAAATGACCAGAGAAACCTGATCTATGACATAGTGATGGATTTTTTGGAATATGACCTGTCGTTTAGCCATAGGAGGTGAAAAACTTTCAGATGGCAAAATTTTTCATCGATTTTGTGGCAAAAATCTGCATTTGGAGACGATTTAGCCTATGGCATTATGTAGATCAGCTTTTAGAGATTGTTTTGATGCTAGTGGTATCACTAGACGCGCCGATGGATGTTACCGGCAACCAGCGACTGATGGAGTTCCAGCAACCTTCCGGTAGAGATGCAAAAATTGGAAAATCTAATCAATTTTTATAAAATACAATAAGATAAATTTTATATTTTATATATATTTTAAAAAAATCTTTTTAATGTTGGTTCTAGTGACTTTTTGTTTAAATTAATACAATGTATAGGTGTACCAAACACAAAATAATTTTTGCATAACATTATTTTTACTATTACGCAATAAAATGTAATACAGTGTTATACAATACTATATAATACAGTGTAGCACACCAAACATATCCTTAGTGTCCTGTCCTCACAAGCACAGTTTACAAGGTTTAGTGTGATAAATGATCTTACATCATTATCTATAAGTCCGTCATCTATCAACTTTTGGCAGCTACATCTTACGACCAGTTGTGTAGCTGCAGCAGCATAGAAAACAACTCGTTTGATTCCCTTCTTCGCTACAATTTTCATGGCCTATGGAGAAGGGGATATGCTATAACACAAGTTTTCTTATCACTATTTGATGCATTGTTGATGTAGGACAAATTAGGAATAGATTAGAGATTTTAATTTTGATTTTAGGGATTTTAATAAATTAGAGATTTTGACTATTATTAGGAATTTTGACTTCCTAAATTGGGAGTAATCCTAATTTGAGTCATTTTCCTAAATTAATAGTTTACTATTTTATTTAGGATTTAATTTTGGTATTTTCTAGTTAATAGTTAAACAGAATCCTTGGTGAGAAAGGAACCAAAAAGAATAGGGGTATTGAAGGAAATTCAAAGCGAGGCTGATACAGCGATGGCGGTGTATAATAAATTAATAATGTAATATCAAAAGCATATTCTAATGTCTATAAATCTCTCTCTGGCTCTATTTCTCTCTCAACCCATCACACAACAACAGCACAGCACTATGGAAAGCCTAAAAATAAGGAGCTACCAACAACAGCAATAGCAACACATCAGAAAAACAGCATCATCCCATTTATCTCCTGCTTTTAGCTGCAGCCACCCTTTCTGATCTCTCTCTCTCTCTCTCTCTCTCTCTAGCTAGAAGGGGATTGTAGGAGACTTATATAATTTTTTCTATCACACACAGGCCAACAAGAAGAAACATGGAAACTCAAACCTCTTCGAGAATAAAGAAGAGTCCACACCACAACTAACTCTCTCTCTCCAATGGCCCAGCTGGACCAAAGTTTATGTAGTAGTAGAAGAAAAACCAAAAAAGAAACAAAGAAAGAAAATGGGAAAGATAGAAAGAGAAGATATATGTTTGTTATGTCTTCAAATGTCCTCCAACCAAACCCACCTCACCTCACCTCACCTCACAAAACACTCTCCAACTCTCCCTAACATAAATAAAAACGTAGATACCTGAAATACCCTTCTGCAACGCCCCAAAAAAAAATCTCATCTTCATCACTGTCTCTAACTCTTAACTCTCTCTAAAGAAAAGAAAACATTTTTTTCACCAAAAATTATGTGGGCTTCTTTGGGTTTTCTTTCTTTGTCTTGGTCAGAGTTTCACAGAGAAAACAGGAAACCAAGAACCTTCCTCTCTCTTCCTCTCTCTATCTCTATCGCTTATCTCTTTCCCTCTTTCTTGTTTTCCTCTTTATCTCTCCTTTCCCTTTTTTTCTTCTTTCCTCCTCTATCTGCTCCTTTCGTTTTTCTCTATTATCAAGTTCTCATCTTTCGTTCGCCTCTACTTCTTGGTTCTTGCCCTCTGGGTCGTTCTATTTCTTTGTGATCTGAAGATGAAGAGGATGAAAGGTGTTGTTGCTCCTGTAGAGAAAACCGGAACACCATCTTATTCTGTTTATGAGGACCCAAGGGCCAGGTTCAGGCACCAGAGTCTCATGCAGGACTTTGAGTCATTTTCCTAAATTAATAGTTTACTGTTCACCGCGGTACTCTTCATCGACAGCACATAATTCGCCTGATTTTGTCCTATTATGATGACTAGAAGCAAGAAAAATCAAACTGAAGACCCTGACACATCTGAAACTTCAGTCCAACAACCTGAAATATTAGAAACACTTCAGCTAATGATACAAGCCTCAGAAAATAGGACAAGGGGCGCCATGGATAACAGGATGGCAGAAGTATTAGCAGCTTTAAAAGCCTTACAAGTTTCTGTTCTCGCAAAACAATCCTCTAATTTTGAGTTATCTATCAAACATAGGAATCAAGGGATCTTGGATACAACTTCTAAAAACCATGAGGATGAGTGTGATGATTCTAGTGGAGATGATGAAGCAAGCGACGTTGATCTTGAAGATGAACATGAATCTAGAGGTGATATTGAGATTGAGAGCAAGATGAATCCTAATGATGATGTGGAGCCTACATGTGAAGAATCTAGAGGTGATATTGAGATCGAGGGCAAGATGAATTCTAATGATGATGTGGAGCCTATATGTGAAGAATCTCATGAAATCATTCAAAAAGTTGATTTCATAGGTTGTGATTCATATTTGGGTTCTTCTACTTCTATCATTGGATCAACGGTCAAATCTTCCATGGGAATTGTTATTTCTCTACCAATATTGAAGGCCGTTGAAGTATCAATAATTTTTCTATCATGTGTGCTTACAATATTGGATCATCATGAAGCGAAGATTTGGATTGACGACTTTCCAATAATCGGGCAAGATAAGACGTAGCGTTTTCTCGTGTATTGGCAACTTCCTCCTTGACAACTCGCCAGGAGTCGAGTTCTTTCAAGCGGAGGAGAATTGATGTAGGACAAATTAGGAATAGATTAGGGATTTTAATTTTGATTTTAGGGATTTTAATAAATTAGGGATTTTGATTATTATTAGGAATTTTGACTTCCTAAATTGGGAGTAATCCTAATTTGAGTCATTTTCCTAAATTAATAGTTTACTATTTTATTTAGGATTTAATTTTAGTATTTTCTAGTTAAACTAGGATTATGATTCTATTTCCTAATAGGATTTTATTTCCTAGTAGAACTATACTTTAAGGTCATATAAATAGGAACCTTTAGTTATGTTATTTTCAGACTTGATTGTTATTGGTTTTTTGATCTTTCAGTAAAAAGATTGTCTCCTCCCTCAATTTCACTCTATTTCTCCCTAAATTTCTTCTACTGTTTCTCCCCTTTCCTCTGTCTACATCTCCCTCCCTTCCTGTTAACTTGAGGAACCCCGTTCCTCATCAATTGTCTTATTCGATTAGTTCCTCCAAATTCCTTGGCATTATCGAGAAGAGTGCTCCAAAACTTTTTCCTGGAGATTCCATTTCCACTGGAACTGAAGCAAGATGAATGTGACTACCTATTTCATCCCTGATTGCCAATGCATTCATAACCCTGGTATGATTAAAGTCTGTATTCACAAAAGTAATCTTGATGCCTTGTTTGACTAAGCATTGTGAGAGCTCCATGAGAGGAATTACATGACCTTGTGCTGGGAATGGTATAACCGAAGCATGTGGACTCCCCATTCGATTCTCTCTTTTGCTACACAGCTTCTTTACTTGAAAATTTTTTTACTTCTAGGGGGAGCTTTATGGGGAAAATCCACATCGACAAGCTTTCTCCATTTTGTTTTACTTCTTCTAAAAATATCTATGATTTTGTTGGTTTTCTTAAATTATTGTGTTTTGTTTAATGTTTACTACAGCCTATTTGCTTCTAACCTGATCTGCTTAAGTTTATAGTCATTTTTTCACAAAGTAGGAAAAAATGCTGCTCGTACAAATCGAGAAACTCTGTTCAAAGGAGAAGTTTATTCTTTGTACCAAACATCTATGGGTCGAATCACATGGTCTTGCTTTTTGAAGATTCAACAAATTAAATTCCATTCCCAGCCATCTAAGACTTTTCTTTTATTATTTTTTCATTTTTTTTAAATTGATATACGTGCAAGCCTTTTAGTAAAATTAGGATGACGCGTCGATAATGGTCGAAAGTTGTGACAAGCTGAGCTATCCCAACCATTCCCGATGCATCATCCTCATTTTACTAGCATGCTCCTGTGATGTTTTGAATACTGTTTCATGATTGCCCATAGACTACACATAATGAAAATTACATAATAATTTCTAGAGAACTTGTGATAGCTAGAGATCTTTCACTTTTGAATTGAAAAACGTATATTTTTCAAAGCATTTAAATCAATTCCAACTATATATTATTTTTAAAATTCAACAAAAATAAAAATCAATAATATATATATATTTAAATTTTGAAAATAAAAACTCAAAAAAAAAAAAAACAAACAAACAAACACAGTCTGACCTTGGTTTATCCCTACGTTAATCCATGTTTGATAGAAAGGCTTTGTCTTGTTGCTTCGATGGGTAATTAAAGTTTGATTCTCCATTAAAAAAAAAAAAAAAATTAACAGCTCCAAGCTCCCTGGGATTCTAAATTTTTTTCATATATATTTTCTTTTATCACTCTTATTAAAAGAAGTTATCATGACCAGTTTTTTTGTAAAGCCTACAAATCAATTTATTTTTATTACTGGATTAATGGTTTATTTCATGTCATTTAAGGCTCTATTTAAGTTTAGACATTATAAATGTCTGAGTTTTTATTTCGAACTGAGATTGAAGTTAAACTTCGGTGGATTATTTAATTTGTATAGGTTTCATTTTTATTTATTATGAGCTCATGAAATAACGGCCGATATCTTAAAACCTTAATTTGCTTGAGGAATTCAACTAACTCAGGTTGGTCAGTTCCTATAGAGTTAATACATATAATGTCAAATGTATGAATAAAGATCTAAAAGATTCCGTCTTCGGAAAGAGTAAGATAACAACGTTTTGATTGGATAAAATTACTTCGGCAGGTCAAGTTTACGTCACCCAATTAAAGATAGGGCAAATCTCACAAATAACACTGAGATATGGTAGATTATTATAAATGATCTCCTTTTTGTCACAATAGCTCATATGATCCCGATGTTAGTTACCCTCTATCACCGTGAACCAGTTTGAGTGCAATTACTGTTTTACCCTTGAAATACTAGTTTCTTTTTTTATGACTTTTTCATTGATATTGAAGGCAAAGAACCACTAAATTAATCAAATTAATTAAAAGGATATTAATCAAAATTAATAAATAATCGCACTGCTCTCTCCTTCTCCTCTATCGCTTCTCTTCTTCACAGTATCTCCTTAGTCCTCTTTTCATGTCTCGGTTCATCCCTTTTCCCAGTTCTCCTAATTAATTAAAAAGAAGAAGATTCCGTTATTCATGTAAAAAATCTAGAAAATAAAAAGAAGAAGAAGCCCCAGTTCTTCTCCAAAATCTAGAAAAGTACCACTACTCATGTAAATGACCGCTGTAAAAAAAGCAGTAGCCATTGTTTATGTAAAACACCCGCAAAATAGAAAGAGGAAGAAGCCACAATTTTTCTTCGAAATATGTAAAAGATCTGGAAATTAACCAAACCCTCCTTATATAGAAATAATAAGCCACTCTTTGATACATATCTTTCTCTACAATCTAGATATAAAATTCAACTTCTTTATATGATCTTCATTAACATAACATCAAAGCTACTCTCTCTCTCTCTCTCTCTCTCTCTCTCTATACTCACCTCGTCCTGCATCGACGTTGCCACCAAACCTCAATCCCTTCGTCACTTTTCCCTTCATCAACACCAAATTCAATCAGCTATAAATTCATCCATAATGCAAAATTTGTCCACACAACACAATCAATCCTTCCATAGTTGAATTGCACAACCAATCACCCCATTTTCCTTACTGTCACGACCCCAACACTCAACTACCCAACCCAGTCATCTGCTTAACCTAGTAAATTTCAATTTTATAATAAAACACAACTACATATCCAAACTCATACCCATATAAATACCCGATAGTTGTCGCCGCCACAATGCACAATCCTTGACTCCTACGTAGCCCTCACCTAGTTACTGTGCTGTCGCTTCATCTCCTTGTTTACACGGCCCTCACCTAACTCGAGAAGTGTTACCATCTCCAGCGACAACGCCACCATCAGGAAGCTCCTCGACATTGGCCACCCCGCCGCCAAGATCTTTGTTGACATCGCCAAGTCTCAGGGCTCCGAGTGCTGACCCCACATCGACGCTGGTGCACTTGCTGACAGCAGTGGCTTTGAGAGGTGGAGGTGACGACGGTGGCTTTGAGAGGTCTCAAGAGGCGGAGGCTGGAAATATGATGGAGGCCGGAAATATTTTTTTAGATTAAGGTTTAGGTTTAGGTTATAAGTATTTATTTATTATTTTATTTTTTAAAATTTACATTATATAATTTAAATGTTTAGAAAATAAAAAATGATTTTCAAAGATATTAATTGCTCATTTACTAATCTAGCCCTGATATGTTTAACAGGGGGAGTAACGTTGGGGTCAAAAACGAGGTCATTTTATGCTATGTCATACCTCAAGGTTATCTACAAAATTTGCGCTTAAAGATATAATGCTTTCCAAAAATAACCTTTGGTATATGTAGTTTGTCTAGAGTGGTTATATAATATTATTTCTAATTATAATAAAAAACATAGATGTTCGTTGGAATTTTTTTTGAAAAAACATAGAAGTAACTAAAATTTGGAGAATTGGAGCAAATTTAGGGTGTGTTCGTCTTGTGATTTTGTGTTTTTGTTTTCAATTAGATTTAAGAATATATAATTGATTTTGAATTATTTTGAATTTTGAAAAGAATACGTGGTTGATATTTAATGTAAAATACATTGAAATATGTGTAATATGGAAAATGAGATTTTGATTAAAAAAAAAACACTCTTAATATCTTAAATAAGACGATGGGTAGAGTATTTAAATTTAAAGAAATTACAATTTCTCAGAAGATCTTCTGAGAGTTTATTATTTTTTACTTTTTAAATATTTTTGAAATATAATCCCAATACATACAAATGTGAAGGGTTTGTATTTTACTGGCATCCTCCCTTTGAAGGATTTTAACAATATGAGAATTTTATGAAAGCTCACAAATGTACTTTAATCTTCTTACAAGAGCTTTCTTCATTCAAAACATCATAAATATAGTCATGAGAAAGTTTTGATACAACCGCTGTAACACCTCAACAAGCCTAATTAGTAAAGTTGTCCAAATCCAAATAGAGATTGTTACATTTCTCTCATGTTTTAACACATTCTCAAATTTCAAATTTTAAAACCTTTGAAAAACAAATGATGTGTCAATTTCTAATTGAACAGTTGTCCTAAGAAGTACAGCCTCAATTTATTCGAACTATTTGTGAAAACTGCCTTACTTTATTTATGCCTTGATCCATTCCACAAAATGGTTGAAGTTATTATAGGATGCACCACCTTCTTTAATGCTATTCATCACCTTTTCCCGGAGATTCAAAGCATTTGCCTTATACTTTTCATCATCCAGCAGTTTCTTTACTTTACTTTTAATTTCTTCTTGTGTAACTTTTCCTCTTTTATCGCGGTTGAATCCCAATCCAACCTTCCAAACATTACAAATGTAATTCTCATTGTGCATTTGGTCGGCAAAGTAAGGCCAGCACAAGAAAGGGATCCCATTGCTTAGACCTTCTATGGTGGAGTTCCATCCACAGTGGCTCATGAAGCAGGCAATGGAAGGGTGTTCCAGAACCTTTTGCTGAGGTGCCCAACTGACTATATGCCCACGAGTAGCAACTCTTTCTCGAAATCCTTTTGTATAGGCATCATTTATTCCTTCAGTGATATCAGGACGAACAACCCAGAGAAATGGCCTGTTGGAAAGTTCAAGCCCCATGGCCAATTCCTGGAACTGGGTTCGGTCAAAAAAAGTTGAACTTCCAAATGCTACATAAATGACTGATTGTGGTTGCTGTTGATCGAGCCATTTCAAACAAGTTGAGTCTTCCAGCCAGAAACTTCCTGCCGAGTCTCCAAACCGGTTGCTTGCCAAAAGTGGGCCAATTGGTAGGAACTTGGGATCGAAGTTTAATGCTCCATGCTCCAGGTCATGAGTTGCAAAGCACCCATTCTGCTAATTTTATTGATGGATTGTTTCTAATCGTATTTTCAAAAAGCCATTTCTCTATTTTCCTTCCGCCAAGGCTCGCCCACCCAATGTGTTCTGTGCTCATGGCAGGCATGGTTGGTGACAACTGAAACATTTGTTTCTTCATTGGAATTCCTGCAAAGAAAATCAAAATCAAGTATGTTGCTTTCAACTGCATACATCATTGCAATTAAGATTACATTTCTAGTTCTGCCCAGGGTTCTTGAAAATACTAAAAAATAAAAGTATAGGTTAACCTTGCTTGATTTATGTCTGTGAACTCTTAATTTGTTGAATATATGTAAAGCATCTAACTTTCCCTATCTTTATATGCTTTTTGGGAATCCAGTTAGCGGCTCGGCTTCGTGGATTGTACATGGGTGTTTATTTAAAAACTTTCAATAACGACAACTTGCAAGGTTCAGTGATAGATGATCTTACCCTCATTATCAACAATTCCGTCGTCTATCAACTGTTGAAGGCTAATTCCTACAACCAGTTGTGCAGCTGCAGCAGTATGAAAGACAGCTCGTTTGATTCCCTTCTCCGCTGCAATTTTCATGGCCCATGGAAGAGTTGGATCTGCAACAACACAAGTAATCTTATCAGTCTCTGATGCATTAATCTCTTCAATCAGCTCATCGACTTTCCTTTCCATAAACCAGCTGATGACTTCTCCAAATCTCTTGTCCGGAGATTCCTGCTCCACTGGAACCGAAACGAGATGAATATGACTCCCTATGCCGTCCCTGATTGACAATGCATCCATGACCCTTGTGTGAATATAGTCTGTATTTACAAAAGTGACCTCTACGCCATGTTTGACTAAGCATTGAGAGAGCTCCATGAAAGGAATTACATGACCTTGTGCTGGGAATGGTATAACCAAAACATGTGGATTTCCCATTTGATTCTTTCTTTGGCATGCAGCTTCTTTCCTCAATATTTATTTTGATTTTGACAGGGAGCTTGGTGCGAAAATTCACTATAGCTTTCATCATGTCACTTTCATATATATTTTGTTTCTCACTCTCATTAAAAGAAGTTATCACGAACACTTTTTCTGTACGCCTAGAAATCAGTCTGTTTTTATGACTGGATTAGTAGTTTATTTTATGTTATTTAAGGCTCTATTTAAGTTTATATATTAGTGTCGAGTTTTTATTTTGAACTGAGATGGAAGTTAGACTGTTTATATATTAATGTCTGGGTTTTTATTTTGAGCTGAGATGAAAGTTAAACTTTGGTGAAATATTTAATTTGTGTAAGTTTCATTTTTATTTATTATCAGCTCATGAAATAACAGCTGATCGATATCTTAATTAAAACCTCAATTTGCTTGAGGAATTCAACTAATTCAGGTTAGTTAGTTCCTTCTAGAGTTAATATACATAATGTCAAATGTAAGAATAAAGATCTAGAGGAATTTGTCTTGGAAAGATTAAGATGACAACGTTCCGATTGGATAAAATTAATTCAGAAGTCAAGGTTTATGTCACTAAATTAAAGACAAATGTTTTCCAAAAATAAGTAATAAGCCCTTGTTATATAGTTTGTCTAGAGTGGACAACATCATTTAATTCGTGTAAGAGTCTATTTGGGATTGCTGTGCTGTGAAAAAGTACCTAAGAAAAAATATTTATTGTTATCTGTGTTGTCTCAAAAAGTTGCAAGATGTTTGGCAGCATCACTCTTCAAATTTTTGTGCTGCCAAAAATTTGTGCATCTGTGTTTGGTAAACTTTATTTCAAAAACTAATTTTTAGTAAGAATACAAAATTATACATAAATATTTTTAAAAAATTATGAAATTTTAATTTTGATTTAAAATTTCATATTAAAAATAAATAACAAATTATTATAAAAATAAAATAAATATAAATATATATTTATGAATTTAAAATAATAAAATAAACTAAAATTGGAAATACAATCATTGAGCATCAGCCACTACTCACTGTCGATTGCCGTTTAAGTATTGCATCGATGACACCACCCTCTCCATTGTGTTCGACGGTGAATGATCTAAATGGATCTAGTATAGTTTCCGACATTTAAGTTGGAAAAAATGAGGATCTTATCGTTAAAATTTCAGATGCCAAAACTTTAACCTTCCGATCCGGTTATTTCCATTTGTGAATGATCAAACCAACAATGGATCTTTATATATCAACTTTCGACGAGTCTTCCGGTGGTACCGATGACACTCCATGCATTGGTGAATAGCGAATGGCGGTCGGGAACGACGGACTGGTGCTGGGAACTACGACTGCTCTGGTGTCTCTTTTTAATTTTTTTTTAAATCACATTTCTAAGAATTATTTTTTAAATTAATTTTTGATGAATTTAATTTTATAATTTTTTAAATATATTTATAATTTTTTTAAGAAAAATTATAGATGTGGGTTCTGAGTCTTAGGTACATCGGCCTCCCTAATCTTGAGTTGATGGTAGCTTGAGCGCAAATCTATTTTAGAGAAAACATTTGCACCTTAAAACTGATCAAACAAATCATCAATACGAGGAAGAGGATACTTGGTTGCGAATTGTCACCTTGTTCAACTGTCAGCAATCTATGCATAACCACATCGTTCCATCCTTCTTTTTAACAAATAAGACAGGTGTTCCCCATGGTGAAACACTAGGTTTGATAAACTCCTTATCAACCAACTCTTGCAATTGTACTTTTAACTCATTTAACTCTGCTGGAGCCATTCTGTATGTTCCATGGAAATAAGTGTGGTGCCCGGAGCTAGGTCGATTGTGAATTCAACCTCCCTATCTGGCGGTAATCTGGGTAAATTTTTTGGAAATACATCTAGAAAATCTTGTACGATAGGAATATCTTCTATCTCTGCTTCACCCATTGAAATGTCGATCACATGAGCTAGGTAGGCGGAACACCCCTTTTCAAGTAATCGTTTAACTTCAAGGGCAGATATTACGCAAGTAGGAAGGATACATTGATCTCCAAAAAAAAAAAATAAATTCAGATGTTTCAGGTTTTCTAAACACCACCTCCTTTTTGAAGCAATCAATAGATGCATGATGGGTTGCAAGCCAATCCATTCCCAATATCACATCGAAGTCTGCGATATCTAAAAGAATTAAGTTTGCAAACATATCACCATAAGAACATTTCCTACCAAGATAGAACCCCCAATAGGTGTGGCTAATGCTAAAGTACACTCTAACGGTTTCAAATCTCTATCAGCATGCATAGCAAACATACATGAAACAAAGGAATGTGTAGATCTAGGATCAATCAAAATGTCGGCTTCATGACCAAAAATAGTCAGCGTACCAGTAACCACCTCTGGTGTGGCCTGCGGCTGCTGCTGAGTCATGGCAAAGACCCGTGCCTGTCGAACTGGCTGACTACCTTGTTGATTGTTACTAGTTCTTAAGGTATTAGTCTGGTTTCTAGCTAAAGAAGTATATGTCCTTGTTTGAAGCCTCCTAGGTCCCCCATATTTCTGAATAAAGTTGCTACCCTAAGTTAAAGCAAAACATAATTTCTTGATATGCCCTTTCTGACCATAATGATAACACCTAGGTTTACCAAATCGACACTCTTCCTTATGAAGCTTGTCACAAGTCTCACATAATGGGTATGGAGTCATTCTAGATTGGTCATCATGTTGTCTAATCCCTTTTCTACCAACCCACTGATCTTTAGAATTACTTCCCACATATTGTTGCATAGCTCCCTATCCAGAACTCTGTCTTTGCCCATCTATTGAACCTGTCTCTAAGTATTTTTATAACTATATATCAGAATCAGCTGAATAACTGTGCCCTCTCTTGCTTGGTCTGTAACTACCACTATCAACTGGCCAACTCTGATGACGTTTATGGCTTGAATGAGCTCGGTTAGCATCCCCTAAATTTCTCTCAACATTTATAGCAGTTTGAACTAACTTACCAAACTCACCATAACTGTTGGCAGCAAGTACAACTCTGATTTCTCTATATAATCCTTCTTCAAACTTTTTACACCTTTCCTCCTCATCAGTCACAATAGAAGGAGCAAACTTGGAGAGCTCTAGAAATTTCTTCTCATACTCCTCAATTGATTTGGACCCTTAAACCAGCCTTAAGAACTCACTACACTTGATATCTTTGTAAATAGCAGGGAAGTAGTGATCAAAGAACTCTTTTTTGAATATAGGTCAAGTAATAACTTCATATGATGGATAACGACACTGAACTGACTCCCATTAGTGGTATGCTACACCCTCCAGCAAAAATGTAGCAAAAAGCAACTTCTGCTCATCAGTACACCCCATAACTCCAAAGATATGCTCTAACTTGCTTAACCAAGCCTCTACACTAGGAGGATCAACATTACCATCAAAACTTTGACCACCCAACATCCTAACCCGCTCAATAGTGTTCTCTTCCCTAACATGACCTTGATTTTGAGTAATAGTAGCAACAAGTTGGGCAAGTACATCTACTGGTTGTATAATTATAGGAGGATCATGGTGGTTCCTATTCTCATTCCCTCTCACATTTGACTGTTCTTCATCTCCGCGGTTATGTTCATTTTCCCCCTCACCTTCAAGTGGTGGTGCAAGATTTGCAGTTTGGTTCAATCCGCCCATGGCGCTAGTGTGAGGCCTCCTTGTATGTTGGCTCATGATGATGCCTGCAAAATATAATGCTTCTTTTATCATTACAAAACCATGTATATGAAAACATGAGAGAGTTAACAAAATCTTAAAAACCATGCTCTAATACCAAGTTGACATGACCAGCCCTTAGCTAACATGGGCAAATAGTGCCAAAAACTATGCTAAGAAAGTTTAACTTTTTAGAATATGCTACTTTAAGAAAATTTGGCAGTCTCCCCTATATTTTAGACTAATCTCCTTGCAAAGTACACAAAGTTCAACACTTCCAAAATATTTATATAACTACTAACTTTCTTTTCGGGACCTTGAGTCCTCTAATAAAACAAAGGTATCCCCAAAACAGTTATTAAGACAAAATATGGCCTCCAACCTCAAATATAATTAATTTACAATTCAAAAAAGTCTACAACTAGGATTTTAATACAAGTTTCCTAAAAAACTCATGCATGATGAGTAAGCAAAAGGTTTAGAAGGACACTAAAACAAAATCCTTGATGTATATACAGTATCAAAAAAAATACACATATGCAAAAGATCATCAACAATAATAAAACAAAATATCAAAAAGAAGGCTCTCAAAGCATCATCAAGTAGTCAATCGCAAGCAGCTACTGGCGTACCGACTAAACACTACAATCTATTGGGAGAAATAGGGGCTTAAAAAAAAAGAAATAGAGTGAGTATAACCTCAGTGAGTAGGATAGAGTCATTAAAATAAATAAAAATTTGCATAATATAAAATACTATATCATATCAACTTAATAATTAAATTTTTGCTTTACTAACATTAATTAGAAAACTACTTAGAAAAGGTACAAAACGAGGAAGCAAATATTTAAATAATTTCTATGCCTTTCACATAATCTAAATTTTAATATAAAAATCTTGTAAAGCATTTCTACTTGCATTCAACATTCAAATCTGATAAATGTATTAAGCTTCTAAATCTTATGAAACCCATTCCACATTTTAATCTCTAAATCATCATAGTTTCACTAATTAAGTACCCAACTAATTTGGCTGCTCATGACCTAGCGGGGCTAGGATCGCTCAGGTCAAGATATCACTATACTAATCCTACGCATGCCCAGAGTTGCCCCCAAACGGCTAAACGCCCAGATCACACAGTCCAAAGCCTCTATGTGTGTCTAAACGGGTCCCAAAGACCTCTTAAGTCTACTATCTGAATGAACTATGTATTAACTTAGTAAAACATAAAAATCAATTCTTTATTTTAGTGTTGTATCGTTATTTTAAATATAGTTTAGGAAATTTGCTTGACTTTTAAATCTCTAAAATATTAAACAGTTCTTTCTAATAAACCAAATAGACAAAATTTGGTAACTATAAAGTATACTTCATACAAGAATAAAGGAATATAACTTTAATAAATGTAATAAAGCTTCGCTAACATGTATAGAAATAGAAATTTATAATTTAAATATTGGTAAGAACATATTTTTCCACTCACAATTTTGTGGATAATTTTGTGGATCCACTTGGGTAGCAACCGTTTCCTCTATCAGATTCGGATATGGACTAGGAACCGCAGTCTCACCTAAGGGAAAAGACAAGTAAAACTCTTTAATAGCACCAAACCATATATTTAGACAAAAGCCCCAACTTCTCACTTGTAGGAAACTCGATAAATTAACACAAAAATTGAAAATCCATCATTTGTGCTTTTAAGAGTTAAAAATGGTTAGGAACTTTAGTAATTTTTAGTAAAAATACATATCTAAGAAGAAAATGCAAAAATTCAAAATAAGGTAAAGATTTGGTAAAATGGGATAAATGGGTATATTCCAAAATACTCCAAAATACTCACTAATCCTTTTAATTGAATAAGGAAATTTTAAATTCTCATCAAGATACAAGAAAATCAAGCCTAAAAATTGTATGTAAATCTGTTTCTCTCTCTAAAAATTTTTCTCAATGTCAATAACTTCTCTTAATGCATATTTATGGGTAGATATGATAATATTTCATTTAATTTAAGTCAAGGTCAAAGAAATTACCTCAAAAGCTCTTAAAAACTTATAGAAAGGCATAAACTTGTTGCCTGTCCTACCCTTCTCTCTCAGCTCCCCCTTCCACTTCTCTAATTATTTCTCATTTAATTGTGAATATAATACAAGAGATAATGAAAGGAAATGGGCTGGGCTGATCTAATGGGGTGGGTTGCTCTATAACATTCACGTGGGCCAAACTTTTATTTAATTTAAATGTGTATGGGCCATTTCATATAAAGTATCTACTGATGAGGTAGGTGAAGTCTCCGAGCAAAGATCAAGGGGTCTGATCTGTGCATCTAACGTTCGAGTCCAATATATATATGTGTGTGTGTATGTGTGCGTGCGTGTGTAAAATATGAATGTGCCTGGTATGTATTTCTCATTGCATGTGTCGTCTAGCTGCATTTGTCTTTAATATTGCTCGTAATAAGAGGTGAAATCTTGTATTACAGCCCTCCTGTGTATTAAGAATGCAGCGACAATTGGGTGTGTGAAAGTCTGTTTATGTGACCTGTGGTAGGGCTGGTTGAATGATATTTGGGATCTAAGCTATCGGAAAGAAGTTTTATTTATACGAAATAAAATATTTAAATTAAAATAGTTTAAATATATTTAATTCTCAATGGAATTAATTACTGGAAAAGAAGCTATATTTCAATTAGATACGACACAATAAAGCAAAAAATTTGATTATGTAGATCTATGAATGAAATAAATAAATTTCGGGGGCTTTTAAAATTACAAGTTAGAAACTAAAGTAAATTTTAGATCGAGGGATTTCAAAATTATCTTGGAAAAAAAAAAGCAAATTTTCCGGCCATAGGCAACAACTTTAGTTGCCTAAGGTTTCGGCAGTCGATTTCTATACTTGTGTTAAAATTAAGTGCTCCACAATTATAATGTTGGATTTTTCTTATAAAGACTTTTGTGACTGTTTTTAATATAGTTACTATTGCGTACATGTAATATTGTTTAATTATTAAATGATAACAGAAACTCAAAGGATAATATACTGATTAAATTTTATAAATCTTAATATTTTATTGAAAAAACCCAGTTAGATTAATTAAATTGTCACGACATACTAAATTTTCTTGTCATATATATTTAAGTGATATTCAATTTTTCCATTACAGTTAAGATTAAGAGTTAAGAAAAGAGTTTGGAAAATATTGCTTGTTAATATGGAATGATAAATTTTAAATGTGGGATTCATCTCCTTATTTTCTATTGATCCATGCACGTGCGCTTTTTTAAAAAAAGTGAATTTACATACCTTTTTATTGTTTTACAGAGTTCTTTCGAAGAAAAATGATATTGTTTGCTGGATCATATTATTGGAGAATATATATAATAAGAGATAAGGATTAAACTGTATATTAGAGAAAGAGAAGGCATGTAAAATATATTATTCAAGATATATGATTATTTGAGGTTGTGAAGTGAGATATGAAGTGTGAAGGCATTTTTGCCTTTCACACAATCCCACATTGGTGGGAAACAATAAGTCAAGGGGGAGGCTAGGCTATATAATAAAGCCTCCTCCTCCCCTTATATTTGTCCCAAGCTTATGTATTAAGCTTTTCTCTTCTTTCTCCATTGTTATCTCCTCCATTCTAATTGTGAGAGAGATTGTAATATTTTTCTTTATAGTAAAATATTTTCGGTCTTGTCCCGTGGAGGTTTCCTTCAAATTGAGGGTTTTACTACGTTAAATTTTTGTGTCTTTATTTTCTTTATTGCCTTTAATTTATTTATTGTGGAAGGCTGAGCCACCCAAGTTGTCTATTTTATTTATTGTGGAAGACAGTGCCACCCAAATTGTTATTTCTAACATAACAATTTGTTTCTTGTCTTTTATTTGAGTTGCGGTGGGAGTGCTCAATCACCTAACAGTGGTATCAAAGTAAGGTTGCGAAGGCAGAGCCAAGGGTTAGGGCAGTGAGTGGTTACTTGTATAGTTATATACATGTCTAGGAAAGCTTTGTCAAAAAGACGATAAGAGTCTATGGAGACTGGGTTTTATGTGGGACTGCTTGTGAGCCCTCTAGTGTTTCCTGGAAGCTTTCCTGGTGTATATTAAATCATACCGGTACTTACTACTATTCCTAGTTATTGTTTAGCAGTGGTGTACCTATACGGATACTGTTACTGTTCACATATTCGATACTATTCAAGGGTACTGTTCACATATATGATACTATTCACTGTAAGACAAATGACAATCAAATTTAATATAGAGAAGTTCGATGGAAACAGCTTTGGGCTATGGAAAATAAAAATAAAGGCTATCTCGAGAAAAGAAAATTGCCTTGAAGCAATTGATGGAAGACTAAAAAATATGCAAGATGAAAAGAAATGGGAGAAGATAAATGGTGATGCGATGTCAAGTCTACATCTAGCAGTTGCAGATGAAGTGCTAACAAGTATTCAAGAATTAAACTCTGCAAAGGAGATTTGGGATACGTTGACAAGCCTGTATGAAGCCAAATCTCTACACAACAAAATCTTCTTGAAAAGGAAGCTGTACACTCTTCGTATGTCAGAAACCACTCCGGTAATTGAACATATCAACACTTTGAAGACGTTATTCTCTCAGCTCTCAACCATGGAGCACAACATAGAAGAGAAGGAACGTGCTGGGCTTCTACTTCAGAGTCTACCTGATTCATATGATAATCTCATCCTTAACTGGGCAAATGATTCGATGAAGTCATCTCTAGTCTTTAATGATGTTGCGGCTGCTGTCTTAGAAGAAAGCAGGCGTAAAAACAAGGAAGACAGAATAATGACTTCTTAACAAGCAAAGGCTTTATCCCCAACAGAGGGAGATTAAGGGAACGTGGTTCCAGTGGGAGTCACAATCAAAACAGAGGAAAGTCTAAAGGAAGGAAGTTTGTTAAATGTTACCATTGTGGAAAGCAAGGGCACGTGAAAAATTAGTGTTAGCATCTTAAGAAGAATGGAGAGAATTGTGTAGCAAGTACTTCAGGAGATGGCGAAATCTTGTGCAGCAAGACAACAACTATTGTGGAAGGTAGAAAAAGGTTTGCTGATATGTGGCTAATTGATTCAGCAGCAACATGGCATATGACTTCTAGAAGAGATTGGTGTTAGCCCTAAGGCTACATGATAATTTTGATGATAACAATACACATTGATTCATAAGGTGTTACTAATATGTTTATTTATGTGCAAGAATAAGATTTAATGAAATATTTGTAAAATCAAGAAGAGGCTTATTAAAATGAAGTGTTGAAGCTAAGGAGAAGACTACATGTTAAAGGCACCAAAGTTTAAGAACAAGGTTTGATTCAAGGAATGTGACACATGAGTAATGTTCAATCAATTGGTCATATATTTCTCTAAAAATATCCAAATGATGTGATTCTTGAGCCTTTGGAAAGCTTACTCAATTTATAACATTTCATATGTTTTAAAGAAATTCAAATTTCAAGTGCAAGGTTGTCCAAATCATCATGCAATTTGAAAGACAAATGGAAGCAGCTGACATGAGCACTGAATACTCTTTTGGACATATCTTGAGCTAGAAATATCAAAATAACTTGATTCTTATGGCATTAGAAAGAGGACTTAATAAGGCACATTTCATATGTTTTTAAGAAATTCAAATTTCAAATGAAAGGCTGATATAATTGACATGCAATTTGGTGGACTAATACAGAGAAGAAAAATCAACTCATTTGAGCACCAAGTGATGTTTTATCTATATCTTGAGTTAGAGATATCAAAATGACTTGATTCTTGTGGCATTGGAAAGATGATTCAATGGATCAGATTTCATATTCCTTGAAGAAATTCAAATTTCAAACAGAAGGCCGACATAATACACATGCAAGTCGGTGGACTGACACATGGAAGAAAAATCAAGTCACATGAGCACCGAATGGTGTTTTAGCCATATCTTGAGCTAGAGATATCCAAATGACTTGGTTCTTGATGCGTTGGAAATCTTATTCAATTTTCCAGACCTTTTATTTTTTGCAAATTTTCAAATTTTAAACGGAACATTGACAAAAAGGGCAGACAATATTTTGGTTTTTATGGTGGGCAGAAAATTTGGAGTTAGTGTCTTCACTTGATTAAGTTCATCCCATTTGCCTATAAAAGGAGTCCTTCTCCCATGCATTCAGCAAGAAAAGAAGAGCAAGAGAAGTATCTATCAAGCAAAAAAAAGAAACAAGAGAAATATCAAGTCTAGAGAGCTTTTATATTCTTTATCTACTCTTTGAAGAGAGTTATACTTTTGTTGTAAAAAGTGAGATATTCTTGTAAAGGATAATAGTTATCCTTGAGAGAACTCTTGTTGTGTGTTATCAAGAGTTGAAGGAAGTTTCCTTGGTGAGGTTGTTCATCAAGAAGAACTCTTGGTGTGGTGTTATCAAGGGTTGAAGGAAGTTGCCTTTGTGAGGTTGTTCATCAAGAAGAACTCTTGGTGTGGTGTTATCAAGGGTTGAAGGAAGTTGCCTTGGTGAGGTTGTTCATCAAGAAGAACTCTTGGTGTGGTGTTATCAAGGGTTGAAGGAAGTTGCCTTGGTGAGGTTGTTCATCAAGAAGAACTCTTGGTGTGGTGTTATCAAGGTTGAAGAAAAAGTCTTGGTGAGGTTGTTCATCAAGCAAGTTGTAAAGATTTCTACAACTTAGTGGAAAGCTTAGCTCGTGGAGCTAGGAGCCCGTGGACGTAGGCAAGGTTTGCCGAACCACGTAAATTGAGTTTGCACTCTCTCTATCTCTTTCCTCTTTATATTTACTTGTACTTGTGATTGTTCTTTATTTCTATTCTCTTGATTGCATTCTATTTTCATCTTCTTCACCTTTATTCTCAAAGAAAGAGTTAAATAATTTTGATCTTTCAATAAAAGTTTTCTAAATCAGTTTTTATAAATAAAAACCTAATTCACCCCCCCTCTTGGATTGCCATACCTGGGTCAACAATTGGTTCTATCAATATAAGCCTATCTTAGAATGGTCTATGTACATAGGTGATGATCATGCTTTAAAAATCGCTGGTATTGGAATCGTCAAAGTAAAAATGTTTGATGGTACGATTTGCTCCATCCAAGATGTACGACATGTGATTGGTTTGAAGAAAAATTTGCTATCGATGGGACAGTTGGATGACCTTGGATGTGAGTTCCATACGAAAAATGGGACTATAAAGGTTGTCAAAGGTGCGCTTGTGGTGATGAAGGCAGAAAAGATTGCTGCTAACCTATACATGCTCTATGGAGAAACTGTTCAAGAGGCAGAAACTGCTATTGCTAGTTTTGGAGAAGAATTGTCTATGATATGATATCGAAGACTTGGCCATATGTCTGAAAAGGGTTTGAAGATTCTCTCTGATCGAAAACTGCTTCCTGGAATTAAAACTGTAAGTCTACCATTCTGCGAGCATTGTGTTATTAGCAAGCAGAGTAGACTGAGTTTTAGCAGATCTATTGCTAGGAGTAAAAACATTCTAGACTTGATTCATTCTGATGTTTGGGAATCACCAGTTACGTCCCTAGGAGGAGCAAACTACTTTATATTGTTTGTAGATGATTATTCTATGAGATGTTGGGTATACGTCATCAAGAAAAAGTCAGATGTATTTCTTGTATTTAAAGCCTTCAAAGCACAGGTGAAACTTGAATTCGGAAAAAGGATCAAGTGTTTGAGGACAGATAATGGGAGAGAATTCTGCAACAAGGAATTTGATGCATTTTACAGAAAAGAGGGTGTGAAATGGTAGAAGACAGTTGCTTACACACCACAACAAAACGGAGTGGCAGAGCAGATAAATAGAACTCTCACAGAAAGAATGAGAGCATTACTAATGACTGCGAGTCTACTCAAGACATTTTGGACAGAAGCAGCCACCACAACCTGTTACTTGATAAATAGGTCTCCATCAATAGTAATTAAGATGAAGACACCTATGGAGATGTGGACTGGTAAGCCAACTGATTATTCCTCCCTTCATATTTTCGGATGTACTGCTTATGTGATGTATCATGACCAAGAAAGAACAAAGCTGGATCCAAAATCTAGGAAATGTATCTTATTGGGGTATGCTAATGGAGTAAAGAGGTATCATCTGTGGGATCTTACTGCCCATAAGGTTGTCATCAGCAGGGATGTTATCTTTGTAGAAGACATGTTTAAATGTGAAGAAAGTGATAGCACGAAGAAAATTGTTGAGACTGTATCAGTATAGGAAGAAATAGTTTCTTCTAAAGCAATACCAGAACACGATGATCAAGAACTAGTCGAGTCTGAAGCACCTGAAGTTTGTCGATCAACTCCGAGAAAGAAGGGAACCTTCTTGGGACTCAGAGTATGTGATGACGAGCAATGTTGCATACTGTCTCCTAACAGAAAAATGGGGAGCCTTTAACCTTTCAGGAGGCTATAAAAAGTTCTGATGCATCTCTATGGATGACAACAATGCATGAAGAGACGGAAGCTTTAGACAAAAACAAGACATGAGAACTTGTGCCAACATGGAAGAAAAGCTATCGAAAACAAATGGGTCTACAAGATTAAACGTGATGGAAATGATCAAGTGGAGCAGTATCGTGCTAGACTGGTGATCAAAGGATATGCTAAAAAAGAAGGAGTTGATTTCATGAGATATTCTCTCATGTGGTAAGACTTACAACAATTCGAGCAGTCTTGGCTATGTGCGCTACATTTGACTTACACTTAGAGCAGTTAATGTAAAAACTGCGTTTCTTCATGGAGAACTTGAAGAAGAAATTTATATGCTCCAACTGGAAGGTTTTGTTAAAGAAGGAAAAAAGAACTTAGTTTGCAGGTTGACCAAATCTCTGTACGGCTTAAAACAAATGCCAAGGTGTTGGTACAAGAGATTTGATTCATTCATCATCAGCCTTGGGTACAACAGACTCAGTTCAGATCATTGTATGTATTACAAGAGGTTTGAGGAAGACTTTATCATTTTGCTGTTGTACGTGAACGATATGTTGGTAGCAGGCACTAACAAAGATCAGGTCCAAGAATTAAAGGCACAATTGGCTAGGGGATTTGAAATGAAGGATTTAGGACCGGCAAACAAGATTCTAGGGATGCAAATTCACTGAGACAGAAAAAATAGGAAGATTTGACTATCTCAAAAGAACTACTTGAAGAAAATCTTACGCTGCTTCAACATGCAAGATTGTAAGCCAATTTTCACCCCATTTCCTGTTAATCATAAATTATTCTTCTCAAGTATGAGTCCTAGCAATGAAGCGGAGAGGATGGAAATGTCTCAGGTACCATATGCATTAGCAGTAGGGAGCCTAATGTATGCTATGATATGTACAAGACCAGACATTGCACAAGTAGTGGGAGCGGTCAATAGATTCATGGCTAATTCGTGGAGAGAGCATTGGAATTCTGTTAAGAGGATCCTTAGATACATCAAAGGGACCTCTGATGCTGCACTATGCTATGGAGGATCAGAGTTCATTGTCAAGGGCTATGTTGATTCAGATTTTGCAGGAGATCTTGACGAAAGGAAGTCCACTACAGGCTATGTGTTTACACTTGCAGGAGGTGCAATGAGCTGGTATCCAAACTACAAACTGTTGTGACTCTATCTACAACAGAAGCAGAGTATATGGCAGCTACACAAGCTTGCAAGGAAGCTATTTGGATCAAAAGGTTATTGGAGGAACTCGGGCACAAACAAGAGAAGATTTCTTTATTTTGTGACAGTCAGAGTGCCTTGCATATCGCAAGGAATCCAGCCTTTCATTCAAGAACGAAGCACATAGGAGTACAATATCATTATGTACGAGAAGTAGTGGAAGATGGAATAGTGGATATGCAGAAAATCCACACGAAGGACAACATAGCAGATGCATTGACCAAACCGATCAATGCTAACAAGTTCATCTGGTGTAGAACGTCCTGTGGCCTGTTAGAGACGTGAGCAGCATATATAGAGACAAGACCGAAAGGAAAAATGCCTTCAAGTGGGAGAATGTGAAGTGAGATATGAAGTGTGAAGGCATTTTTGCCTTTCACACAATCCCACATTAGTGGGAAACAATAAGTCAAGGGGGAGGCTAGGCTATATAATAAAGCCTCCTCCTCCCCTTATATTTGTCCCAAGCTTATGTATTAAGCTTTTCTCTTCTTTCTCCCTTGTTATCTTCTCCATTTTAATTGTGAGAGAGATTGTAATATTTTTCTTCATAGTAAAATATTTTCAATCTTGTCCCGTAGAGGTTTCCCTCAAATTGAGGGTTTTACTACGTTAAATTTTTGTGCCTTTATTTTCTTTATTGCCTTTAATTTATTTACTGTGGAAGGTGGAAGGCTGAGCCGCCCAAGTTGTCTATTTTATTTATTGTGGAAGGCAGTGCCACCCAAATTGTTATTTCTAATATAACAATTTGTTTCTTGTCTTTTATTTAAGCTGCGGTGGAAGTGCTCAATCATCTAACAGAGGTTGCTCAAAATATATTTAAAAAAAATTAAATACATATAAATCTTTGCTTATTCTTTTTTTTGATTTTACAATAATTTCAAATCATCAATGTCTAATTGGGCAGCGTCATCGATCTCCCTTGACTAAGAGGCTACATTGCTTTATTATTACTATCGTTACGTTAGATAAAAGAGTATAAACGAGAGCATCTTGCCCTTAGCAATTAGGCCTACACTTGATTGATGAAACAAGCAATTTTCTTGCGCAATGCCACAGCGTTTTCACTAGTGGTATTACTCAAATGGAAACTATGATCCTCTCCTAGGCTCTCAAAAATCTCCACATGACCTTTCCATCCACTCTTTCTCAGTATATGATAATAGTGCCTTCCTTGATGCCTTAGGTAATCCATCCCGGCCACTAAATCCAGCAACATGGCGCACCCCAGCTTTGCTAGGTTAGGATCAGCCGTCGGATTAATCAATGGGTCATCCAACCCTCTTATAGAAGGATAAACAAGATGCAACCATTTCTCCTCTTGAGGTATTAATTTATTTGTTTCATTTTTCTCACCATCAAGAGGCTCTTTGGTCTTAAAATAAGGATGAGTTAAAATGATGCCAATAACATTTACACCCTCAAGCTTTTCTAGGCCATGTCTCATGCCCATATTGTGTGCTATATTAGCACCAGCACTATCACCACAAAAGAATACTTTCTCAAAATCTGCATGACGATTTAGCCACTCTTCAGGGCCTTTTTCGTTAGCATGGGACGCAATCCATTTGATGGCGGTCCATGAATCATTATGAGCACAAGGGAGAGGGTGCTCCGTGGCTCTTCTATATTGAACCGAGACTGCAATGATGTTAGCTTCACTAACTAACAAATTGAGGTAATTATGGTAATGGGGGGAGAAGGGAGATTGAAGGATAAAGGATCCACCATGGAAATAAACTAGAAGAGGAAGCTTTTTGTCATGGCTTGTGTTTTTGGGGAGAAAAAGCCTTACAGATAGATTATATTGAGGTTCATATTGAGTGTCTTTGGATTCAACATTTGTTTTGGGATCGATTGATGCGGAGATAATCTCGTTCCCATGAAGTCTATCGACATGACCATCATTGTATATACGAAAATGGGTACGTGCTTCATAGACTATTTCTGGATTTGCAAAAACCATAGTGAAGAAGAAGAAGAGAAGGTAAGGAGCCATTTGTTTGCACATTTTACAAAATGATGAATTTGGTGTATAAACAAATGATGAATTAGGGGTGTAAAGTTTTGTGACTATATATAATGAAACAAATTAAAGAAGGAGAGCTCTCGAGTTGGTTTCTTGACATCTAAATGCCATAATCCAATATTTACTTAGCTAAAATGTTGGATAATGAAACCGATTTGAAGGAGGGAAATGTTTGAAAAGATGAAAATGTTGTTTGGTGAAGCCTGTAGATACTTTAGATTCACTAATTTCTAACAAAATTCATTTCGGGTAGAATAATCGCTCACATTATTTACCAATTGTGATAGTTTCCAAAACCACATTAAAAAATTTCCTCAACTAATTTTGTTTCAATAACTATATATGAACTTTTTGGATTAAGATAAGAACAAATTTCTATTATATTATTACTATGATTATATAGGTATATTGGCTTAAGTTTGGAATCCAATTGGAAAATTATGATTTTACTTTTTTTCTTATAAAGAAGACGAGTTCATCTTCTCCAAGTTGTTACACCATGCAATAGCTAGTGGAGAGATGCCAACTCAACAAATGTGCCGACCACATCAGTGGGCCACTGCGCACTCTACAAGGTGCAGCGGCTATATGACAGATTTAGTCAAGGAAGACACACTAGAAAGGCTTAGCGTGTGTTGACTAAAAATTTACCTGCTTCCGGTGTTAATAGAAGTTGACTGCTAAAGATTCAGGCATAATTGAAGATTAAAATCTGCAGAATTATATATATTCATTTTTAAAACTGATAAATAGATTATGAGTTTTGCTCAATATTAAATGTGATGAAGAAACTGAATGGTGGACGTGATCGAGTGAATATAACCCATGTTCCCTAATTAAAAGCTGAATAAATTTTGGGTAATTTGTCGAGGTAAATAATATATACCTTCTTGAAACGTTTGGGATGGAGAATATTGCGTAGATTAATAGTGTGCAATAAAGACAGCGACTATAAGAATTCTTTTTTTTTTTTTTTTAAATAGAAATAAGCATACACTTTTCATTGTTTGATTGGTCTAAAGACTATCATCCAAAGTGGATAGGAACCATCTCAAAACAATTGGTGTAGACTTGGCTTGGATTTCTTTTGAACAAAATTCAAGTCCGTAAAAAACTTACATGGGATGAGCTCACCAAATCATCTTGCTGAATTGGTAAGCTTATTCAATTAGGGGATAACATACTATCATGAGACAATAAAAAAATAGGATAACTAACTTGATAAAAATGAGGAAATTGGACCAACTTAGTATTGATAACAAAAAAAAAGAAAAAAATTAAATAGCAATTACTAAACATATGACACAATATAAATAGTTAGGCATATCATGACCTCATTAAAGTGACTGATTTGCCATGCTCACCTAAGTATTTTCCATTCCTGTATCCTATTAATATTGCCCACAAGGTTCTATCAAATATTTGTTTGCGTTGTGCATGGAGATTTATAAATTGTTTAATAGATAGATTTATACTTAAAGGCATAGCCATGGGAACGCTAGGTTGGGCTGTAGCCTCCAAAACTTTTTGGAAAAAATTAAATTTGTATATAGATATTTGAATTATTTAATAGATAAATTTATTTAAAATATTAATTAAAAAGTAAAATCAGCCCATTTCAAGTTTAAAAAAATAATGTAATACTATGTTAATATACATTTAGAAAAATTAATCATTTATCTTTTTATAATTCAAAGTATATGTTAACGTCCTTGTATATCTCTACACTATAATAATTAATTCTTTTAGTTAAGTTTTGTTATTATTAATCTAACTTTATCACATTTTCAATATGATGGTTTAGGAGATTAAATTATAATAAAAAAATATAATAATGAAACATTCAAAAAAATTATTATTTCATATTTAATTAAGAAGCGATAAATAAAAAAATTAATTATAATATGATTGATAATATTTAAATTATGCTGTCCAAACTAGACATATAAATAAATATTTTCTTGGAAATTTTTAATTTTCTTTGGTCCACTTCGAAATAATTTTCTAGTTATGTTTACCAAGTTTTCTAATTTTTTTTAACCCCTTAAAAATAATTTTCTGGTTACGCAACTGGTAATACTTTACATCAAAATTATTAGTCCTTTAACTGCTTAATGCACATATAATCTTTAGATCGAAGATAAACTTTTAATAAATACTGCGTAATTTAACTTCTTGTAAATTGTTCTCATCAAAGAAAATAGAGATTTACTAAAGATCACACGGAAGCATATATAGCATTGATAATAGTAATATATGAACAATAAATCACATCACATAATTCTTCAGCCGATATTCACACATGAGAGATAAATTCACTATATCACAAAATTAAAATATAAAAGTAAAAGAGAACATACACCAAACCTTATATTCAACTTGATACGTTAATAGATCCTTCAAACTAGGTGCCGAATCCTCACAAGCTAGGGAACTTAGTTATTCCTCCTCCGATCCAAAGACGTACTTCAAAAAAGTAATGTACACTCAAATTTTAAGAGCAAGCATGTGCATCCAAAAATACAATATTTTGGTGGCTCTAAGGAAATTAATTTATGAAATAAATTTGTCTTCGATTAGGATTATGTATTAAGGTCATGGTTATCATGAACACTAGCATGATACTAATTTGTTCTATCTCCATCTTTAAATATACTCTAAATCACTTCACAGGATTCTAAGTCTCATTCTCTTTTAATATTGTACTACTAGTAAATGCTTACAGAAACTCAAAGAATAATACACCAATTAAATATTATATTTCTTAATATTTTATTAAAAGAACTTAGAAAGATAGTTTAAATTGTCACGGGAAACTAAATTTTCTTGTCATATATATGTAAGTGATATTCAATTTTTCCGTTACAGTTAAGAAAAGAGTTTGGAACATGTTGCTTTTATAATATGTTAATATTATAAAAATGCTAATGTTTACATGTGGGATTCATCTTCTTATTTTATATTGATCCATGCATATCTGCTTGTTTTTAATTAAAAAGTGAATGTACATACCTTATTTTTACAGAGTTCTTTCAAAGAGAAATGACACTGTTTCTGGGTCATATTATTGGAAAATATATATACTAAGAGATAAGGATTAAACTTTATATTGAAAAAGAGGACGGAGGTAAAGTTATTGTCCAAGGTATATAATTGTCTGAGGTTGCCCAAAATATATTTTTGAAAATTAAAATACTTATAAACCTTTGCTTATTCCTCCTTTCAATTTTACAGTAATTTCTTATCGTCATTGTCTAATTGGGCGGAGTCATCTCCCTTGACTAAGAGGCTTCATTACCTTATTATCGCTATAGCTATGTTAGACAAAAGAGTATAAACGAGAGCATCTTGCCCTTAGCAGTTTGGCCTAGACTTGATTGATAAAATAAGCAATTTTCTTGCAGAATGCCACAGCGTCTTCACAGTGGGATTACAGGAACAGAAACTATGATCATCTCCTGGACTCTCAAAAATCTCTGCATGACTTTTCCATTCTCGATGCCTTCAGTAATCCATCCCGGCCACTAAATCTAGCAACATGGCTCAAGGAATCTAAATCTAATTCTTTTTTATGTTTTTTGTAGTCACTGAATTAAAAAGGAAAAGGAAAACCGAAACTGTAGGGGCCTAAGCCTAGTATTTGACTTTACAAAGATATGTTGTTGTTGTCACGGAGATGCATTTTTTATTTATTAAATTGAAGGCTTTTACATAAACTCTCTTGTTCTGCGGAAACATGCATGATAAGGCTTCTGTATAAATTGCGTGGTTCAGTTAGCTATTTACATAAAAGAACTGCTATATACATAAAAGAACTTCCACAAGCAAATACAGCAGTCGCCGACAATTTTTCTGTTTGACCATTTACTTATTAGTACGAAAATTTTAAGTAGATAATAAAATATCAACACAACACTCCCACGATTATTTTGCGAAACAAGCGTTTTGAGTTCTATAAACACGAGAGTTGATCTTTTTTAAGTTGCGACTATATATTAACATATTAAAATAATGATATATACTCTAATGTAAATTCTTTTCCCAACTCTGACAATCTTAACCAAAGAAAAAAGAAAATTGAATTACACTAAAATATATATGAAAAGATGATATATTTAGTATGTCACAACAATTTAATTACTAACTTTATTCTAAAAATATTAGATTTATAATATTTATATTTAGTTGGTGTATTACATATTCTCCGAGTTTCTGTTATTATTTATTCGTAAATACAATTAATACTTGAACGCATCACTAACTATATCAATTAAATGACACACAAGTCTTTATATTAAAAGAAAAATCTAACAAGATAATTGCAGAGTACATTTATTAATACAAGATAGTTACAGGATTGCGTGGTTCACATTGATGAGCTCATGCATGACAGCATGAGCCTTCCAGAATCCCTCCCATGTGATTAAATTGTTAGTCAAATTAGTTAGGCACCTCCCATTTTGAAAGTCAAAGGTAGTGGCCAAATGGATTTGAAATTGTGTGCAGAATTTCCCTATAAATATGGGACGAATTCTGCCTTGTTTATGCATTAGAGAAACTCCAGAGAGAGTTCAGGAATTAGAACCAAGAGAGTTCTGAGTGTTAGAGAGCCAGGTTGAGCTCCAGAATTATTTAGGGGAGTTTTTGTGTAATTCTTGTACATTAATTTTCTCTGTTAATACAAGTTAATTTTCTCCCAAATTCTGTTCTGAGTGTGCATTGCATCCCCAACAAGTGGTATCAGAGCCTCGTTGAGCTCCTGGAACGTCAGAACAGAGAGGAAAAATTCAGAGAAAATTCGTCCCCTGTTTCTGGAAAATTTCGATTTTTCGGAAAGTGATCGAATTTCAAATTTGAAGTGTCCAGTGTGTTCGTGAGATCGAGGTGAGTATTCTGCAATTTTCCGGCGACCGAACCGACAACCAGAGACGCCGCACGCGCCGTCTGTCTGATCTGCGAGTGGTCCTCACTCTCCTCACGCGCCACACGCGCGTCTCAAGGAAGAAGACGACCCACGTCATCGTCACGTCACCCGCCACATCAGCGCACTTTTCGCCACGTCAGCAGACCACGTCAACAGATCACCACGTCAGCAAAGCCACGTCATCGTGCCAGGTCACCTGACACGTGTCGCCACGTCAGAGACACGTCAACACAGTGGTCCCCACGTTGCCACGTCAGCAAATCGCTGGAAAATTTCATTTGGGCCCCTGTATTTTCGGGTAATTACATTTTGACCCCCTGAGTTTATGAAATTTACATTTCAGTCCCTAGGAAATTTCAGTTTGGCCCCTCTAGTTCTGGTGGATAACATTGTGCCCCCTTTTTTTAGTTTCTGAAATTTCAGTTTAGCCCTTAAGAAATTTCAGTTTAGTCCTTAAAGTTTCCAAGCTTAGTATTTATTGTATAAAAAGAATTTTTGAGCCCCGGAAGAGGCTATTCCACCTAATTTGACCGTTCCGGACGTAACGGTGGGCTCGGATTTTTGAAATTCAATTTCCATTTTAGTGAATTAATTATTCTAAAATGGAAGAATCATCCGGAGCCATGATTAAATTGACTGCTACAAATTACACACTATGGAGGCCCATGATGGAGGATCTCCTTAGTTGTAAGGATTTATATGACCCTATAGAATTTGAAGGGCAGAGACCTGAGACAGAAAAAGAGGCAGAGTGGAAGAAAATTAACAGAAAATGCATCGGTCAGATCAGACAATGGATCGATCATAGTGTCTTCCACCATGTAGCCAAAGAAACAGATGCATATACTCTATGAAAAAAATTAGAGAGTATGTATCAAGCCAAGTCAGCATGAAACAAAGCCATCCTGATGAGACGGCTTGTGAACTTGAAGTTGCGGAGCGGAACTCCTGTAGCAGAACATACAAGTGAGTTCCTGAACTTGGTGAATCAGTTGACAGCAGTCGAGTTACAGCTTGGAGACGAAGAACAAGCACTTCTACTTCTCAGTTCCCTTCCAGATTCATGGGAGACGTTAGTGGTCTCCATCAGTAATTCAGCACCCGGAGGCAAACTTACCCTATCAATGGTTAAGGATGCCGTAATGAACGAGGAGGCGAGAAGAAAAGATGCAGGCGCCAATCAAGATGAAGCCTACATCATGGAGAATCGGGGAAGACAGTCTCGAGGTGAAGACTGGAGAAGAGGTAGAAGCAAAAGCAGAGGTAGATCGACAAACAGAAGGGGCAGATCAACAGATGGGCGGAGACCCACCTACAAATGCTATCACTGTGGCAAAGAGGGTCACATGAAGAAAAATTGTCGCAGTCTTTCAGAAGCAGAACCAGGAGAGTTCACAAGCACAAAGTAGCGACGAGCCACGAGTTACCGTTGTAGAAGATGTGACCATTTGTGCGAAGAGACATGCTTCCACACAGCAGACCAAGGAGTAGAATGGGTAATTGACACAGCAGCTTCCTGCCATGTCACTCCTTGCAGAGAGATCTTCACCACGTACAAAGCAGGAGACTTTGGGATAGTGAAGATGGGAAACAACAGCACCGCCAAAATCATGGGAATTGGTGATATTTAATTCCAAACGAACGTTGGATGCAAAATAACTTTGAAGGACGTTCGTCATGTGCCAGATCTTCGACTCAACTTGTTCTCGGTAAAAGCCTTTGATCAGCAAGGTTATGAGAGCTGCTTCACCAACGGTACATGGAAGATGTTGAAAGGGGTCATGGTGGTTGCTCGAGGTAAATTATGTGATAATCTTTACAAGACTCATGTAAAGATAAACGGAGAGAGCCTTCATGTAGCAGAGCATATGGTACCTTTGGATTTATGGCACAAAAGGCTCGGTCACATGGGTGAGAAGGGTTTATCAACTCTTCAGAAAAAGAAACTGATCACTGTTTCCAAGGATGCAAAGGATGCGTCTCATCCTTGCAACTATTGTTTGTACGGGAAACAACGGAGGGTGTCATTCAGCTCCTCATCAGTGAAGAAATCAAAGCTATTGGAGCTAGTACACAGTGATGTATGCGGACCTCTCGAAGTCGAGTCCCTAGGCGGTAAAAGGTATTTCTTGACCTTTATTGATGATGCATCTCGGAAAGTGTGGGTGTATTTCCTCAGGACGAAGGATGAAGTTCTGGAGAAGTTCAAAGAGTTTCACGCCATGGTAGAACGTGAAACGGGTAAGAAATTAAAATGCCTTCGATCAGATAACGGAGGCGAGTATACCTCCAGAGAGTTCAATGCCTACTGTCGAAGATATGGCATTCGACATGAAAGAACCGTCCCACGCACACCACAACATAATGGAGTGGCCGAGAGGATGAATCGAACCATCATGGAACGAGTCAGAAGCATGCTCAGATTGGCTAAGTTACCCAAGCCATTCTGGGGGGAGGCAGTTCGCACCGCCTGTTACTTAATCAACAGAGCACCATCGGCACCACTGAACTTCGAGATTCCAGAAAAGGTATGGTCTAATAAAAAGCCCTCCTATAATCATTTGAAAGTGTTTGGTTGTTTAGCCTTCATACATGTATCCAAGGAGCTCAGACAGAAGCTCGATGCAAGAACTGTTCCATGTATCTTCATCGGTTATGGAGATGAAGAATTCGGATACAGATTATGGGATCCCAAAGAAAAGAAAGTCATCCGGAGCAGAGATGTCGTATTTCACGAAGACCAAACATATGAAGACGCTGAAAAGACAACAATATCTACAAATCCCACTAGCAGTGCCCCAGATATTGTTGCAGATTCTACCCCAACACCAAATGCTACAAGAAATGACGAGGTACCAGAAGAAGTTCCAGAAGCAGATCAGGAGGAAGAAAATGAAGAGATTGCTGAACCGGGGGAGCCACAATCACCTATAGAAGCTGCTATACCTCCTGGAAATGAAGAACCTCAGCTACGACGATCTGAGCGAGGTCGGATTCCGTCGAGGAGATATCCGGAATCAGAGTACACACTGCTTACTGATGAGGGGGAGCCAGAAAGCTTTCATGAAGCTTTATCTCATCCAGACAAAGAATGATGGCTGCATGCAATGCGAGATGAGATGAATTCTCTTGAGAAGAACAAAACTTATGAACTGGTCGAGCTCCCAGACGGAAAGAAGGCACTGAAGAACAAGTGGGTATTCAAGCTCAAGAAAGATGGAACAGGAAAGGTGATGAAACATAAAACCCGATTGGTGGTAAAAGGATTCCTTCAGAAGAAAGGAATTGACTTTGATGAAATTTTTTCACCGGTAGTAAAAATGTCCTCAATCTGCGTCATCCTCAGATTGACAGCAAGTCTTGATTTGGAGCTTGAACAGATGGATGTGAAGACAGCATTTCTTCATGGAGACTTGCATGAAGAAATCTACATGGAGCAGCCAGAAGGGTTCAAGGTTCAAGAAAAAGAACACCTTGTGTGCAAGCTCAAAAAGAGCTTGTATGGCCTCAAACAAGCACCAAGGCAATGGTACAAGAAGTTCGACTCCTTCATGGTGAGTCATTGGTACAAAAGAACCGCTGCAGACCAGTGTGTCTACTTCCAGAAACTTCCAGATGGAGACTTTGTTGCACTCATGCTCTATGTGGACGACATGTTGATCGTCGGAAAAGATGCAACAAGAATAAAGCAGCTGAAGAATGAACTATCAAACCTTTGATATGAAGGACTTGGGACCAGCTCAGCAAATCTTGGGGATGCACATTCGTCGAGATAGGAAACAAAAGAAATTATGGCTGTCTCAGGAGAAATATGTTGAACGGGTAATTCAAAGGTTCAACATGGATAGTGCTAAGCCAGTTAGTGTACCACTGGCTAATCATTTCAAGCTGAGCAAGAGATCATGCCCCTCATCCAAGAAAGAGATAGAGGACATGGCGTCGGTACCCTATTCTTCTGTTGTAGGAAGTTTAATGTATGCCATGGTGTGCACAAGGCCAGATATTGCTCATGCTGTAGGAGTCGTGAGCAGATTTCTTTCCAATCCAGGGAAAGAACATTGGGAGGCAGTCAAGTGGATTCTCATATACCTTAAAGGTACTTCGAAGATATGCTTGTGTTACGGGGGAGCTGCTGATCCAATCTTGGAAGGCTATACAGATTCAGATATGGCCGGAGATCCTGACAGTAGGAAATCTACATCAGGTTTTGTTTACACTTTTGCAGGGGGAGCTGTATCATGGCAGTCAAGACTACAGAAGTGTGTTGCGCTATCCACGACAGAGGCAGAATACATTGCCGCAGCGGAAGCTGGAAAAGAAATGTTATGGCTGAAGCGGTTTCTCCAAGAACTTGGGATTGAGCAAAAGGAGTACAAAGTACATTGTGACAGTCAAAGTGCTCTGGATTTGAGCAAGAATTCAGTGTACCATTCTCGAACGAAGCATATCGACATTTGCTATCATTGGATACGAGAAGTGATGGACAAGCAACTGTTGAAACTAGTGAAGATCCATACTAAAGAGAATCCAGCCGACATGTTAACAAAAGTGGTCACCAGAGACAAGCTAGAACTATGCAGAGACATAGTTGGACTAGAAGCAATCTAATTACTTTTGTTGTTACTCCCTTTCACATGGGATGGAGGGGGAGAATTGATGAGCTCATGCATGACAGCATGAGCCTTCCAGAATCTCTCCCATGTGATTAAATTGTTAGTCAAATTAGTTAGGCACCTCCCATTTTGAAAGTCAAAGGTAGTGGCCAAATTGATTTGAAATTGTGTGCAGAATTTCTCTATAAATATGGGACGAATTCTGCCTTGTTTATGCATTAGAGAAACTCCAGAGAGAGTTCAGGAATTAGAACCAAGAGAGTTCTGAGTGTTAGAGAGCCAGGTTGAGCTCCAGAATTATTTAGGGGAGTTTTTGTGTAATTCTTGTACATTAATTTTCTCTGTTAATACAAGTTAATTTTCTCCCAAATTCTGTTCTGAGTGTGCATTGCATCCCCAACACACATAATCAATAGTAGGCTTGTTTTTAAAAAATCTATTAAGTCAAATCTATACAACTAAATGTAATATTATTGCTGCCTCGATAAGATTTTATGGAGCTCGTATTATAGTCTAAGGATCAATCAGATAACAAAAGTCTTTGTTTTCTCTAAAAGCATTTGAAGTTTGTTGTCTTATCGCAAACTAAATAATCGAAGCCATACTCCATCTAAGCGTGATCTCTAGCTAACTGTCTTAGTTCAAGGAAATTTGATAATGATTGGGGCAAAAAATCAATATAACAATCGTATGATTTTGTGACTGACTGATAATGAGAATCTAGAATATACCAACTAATGAAATCATGTAATATACATATATATATATATATTGGTGGTTCTAGAAAAATAAAATTAAAAGTCTGCATAAGATAATTTTACTGGTTTCTTATATAATATATATATTTTCTCAAATATATTGTTAGTTTTGCAGCGTATGGGCGGTTACAAATAACAAAACTGTAACAGTAAAGTAAAGTATAATAGAAGATTTTATGTAGTTCGACTAAACGAAGCCTACATTCACGGTTAACAAGAGCTGTAATTCACTGTGTTGTATGTGTTTGTACTCCAGTTAAGACCCTTTACAAAGGTAGACTACCTCTCACTTACTAACCTAATCTATGCAAACTTAATTAGTCTCGATCACAATCATAGTTCTTCACACACTCTTCTAATTAATGGTGCATTGCATAGACACAACTAACTTAACTGTACCAAGTTAAGTCAGACATAACCAACGTAACTGTTACGGATTTACGCAATCACTCAACTCATTTAAGTTCATACGACCCTATAAAGCTGCAAAACAGATCTATGCACATACTCAACACACATGAGCCATACACAATCTTAACTCGCTCAAAGCTCACAGCTTTTACAAAAGAATCAACAAGAGATTAACATATTCTAATTTTCTTCTTGACTTGTGCACAATGTCTTGAATTTGTTATTTATATAAGCTATATAGATAGTTGTATATAGCATGTTGTCATCAATTCCAATTATCATTATAGTCCTATAAAATTTTAATGAAATGATTGGACAAAGATAGGAAGGCATATCTTAATCACTTAGATAATTAACAAATATATCTTAATCATATAAGTGATTGACAATCAAGATAATCATTTATCTAAAATATCGTAATCATATATGTGATTAGCAATCAAGATAAATGCTATAAAAAATATCCTAATCATGGATTTGATTGATAATTAGGATTAAAAACTTCCTATATGACTTAAACTTCAATGAATCAAGCTTTTCCTAAATTAAAAACTTCCATAATTAATGAATGAATTTAGGAAAAGAATCTTATTAATATTTTTATCACATAATAACAAAATAAAAATGATCACGTGCACTGCATGTGCATGAGATGCCACGTGGGACACTAACACATATTACTTTCAATATTTAAATCATTTGTATATAATTGTATCTTCTAAGTTTGTGTCAATATGAATGAGTAGATAGTGTATGAAATGAAAACTGGATTCATGTAACAGGAGAAACTTTTCCAGACCATTTGTACTTACTTCAACCAAGGAAGCACAGACCCCTTAATCTTCGAGAATTAGAAAGTTCTTTTCAAGTTTGAATTTGTTCATTTGGAATCTGAGCCCTCATACTTCATTTTTATTTACTTATTTCTTTATTAATTTTTTTCCTCTCTTTTTTTTTTTTGATTTCTTCTTTTCCTTTTTAAGAGATTTTGACTCTTCTTTCCTCCATAGAGATATTGAATAGAAGAAGTTCCTTTTTTTGCCACTATAATTTTGAAAGAACTTGTTGTCAACCTTTTTCTGATATTTTCATTGTTACTGTGCCAGCTGTTAAAATTTGGTCTACCTATCTAGGTCTCAATCATGGTACCGGTTCGTAATGGTCAGGGAGCCTATTAGTGAAGCAAATTCAATGAAGCAACAACTGGTATCATAAAGGAAGCGGTCATAAACTGGAAAGTCTTGGCCAATTTGAAAGATCATTTGATGTAGTTGAAATAACTGAATTTTGGGTTGTTCGATCAAGTAAGGAAAACTCAATGGAATTCATAATTGTCTCAATGTTTTTTTTACTTTTTTGTAATTTTGTTATTGTCCTAAATATTTAGAAACTAAGACCACTTCAATGCTCCCTTTTGCCACGCATAAACTGAACCAACAATTAGGATAAGCATGAAAATGAAAGCTTCTATAAATACGGATACCCCCAATACATCAAACCTTATTGCCCATGGATAAAGAAAAAATGTTTCAACATAAAAAACAACAAAAACTAGAACAATCATATAATAACGGATTCGAAATTGTAACCAAGCATCACCCAGTGGTTCTATACCCTATTCATAAGTAGAAAGTTTCTCTGTAAACAACAGAGAGGAAGAATGAAAGGAGTATCTTTTCGAGGTAATCATATTTGTTTCAGTAGATATGCTCTTCAAGCACTTGAACTCACCTAGATCACATCTAGACAAATTGAAGTGGGGCATCGCGCAATGACACGAAATGTACGCCGTGGTGGAAAAATATGGGTATGTATATTTCCAAACAAGTCAGTTACAATAAGACCCACAGAAACCCGTATGGGTTCGGGGAAAGGATCCCCTGAATATTGGGTAGCTGTGTTTAAACCGGGCAAATTACTTTATGAAATGAGTGGAGTCGTCAAAAATATAGCTCGAAAGGCTATTTCAATAGCGGCGTCCAAAATGCCTATAAGAACTCAATTCATTATCTTTGAATAGGAATGGAAAACCAAACGAAAGAGGTCATGGGTATAAAAAAACAATTTAAGGTTTTTTTTTTTTTTTACTTTGCCTCTTGCTTTACTTTTTTGACATTAAAAAAACAGATATAATGCATGGCCTTCCAAAAGTAGAACAAGTGTTAGAGGTATGTTCGATTGATTCAATATCGATGAACCTAGAAAAGAGAGTTAAGGGTTGGAACGCCCGTATAAATTTTTCATTTATCACTCAATGATGGAACTTTGTTTATTTCCTTTTTTGAGGATCGATGAATCAAATGATATTTTTGTTCCAAACTTTGCCTTTTCTTCTCTCTATGAATCAAACTTTTCCTTGCCAGAATAAATATAGTGATAATTTGATTCTTCACTGTCGTAGTAAATAGGAGAGAAAATAGAATTTCTTTCTTCATTTTTACAATTTACAAAAAGAAAAAAAGGAGTTAATTATTTGTGACACGCTCAAAAAAAAAAACTTTTGTAGCGAATCATTTATTAAGAAAAATCGATAAGCTTAATACAAAAGCAGAAAAAGAAATAATAATAACTTGGTCATGGGCATTTACCATTATACCCACAATGGTCGGCCATACTATTGGTATCCATAATGGAAGGGAACATTTGCCTATCTATATAACAAATCATATGGTAAGGCATAAATTGGGAGAATTTGTGCCCACTATAAATTTCTGTGGACATGCAAAAAATGATAATAGATCCCGTCATTAATCGTTAATAAAGTGAATATAGATTTATTGGTGAGAGGTAAACCTTATGATAAAGAGAAGAAAGAAGCAACTAGATGAAGTATACGCTATACGTCAATATATATGTATGCCCACTCATAAAGCCAGAAGGGTAAATTATTAGATTTGTGGACGTTCTTACAAGGAAACCCTTATGATATTAGAACTTATGCCTTATCAAACATGTTATCCTATTTTTAATTTGGTTTATTCTGCATTGCATTGGTAATGAATATTAACTAACTAATAACTGTAATTAGTAATTAGTTATGTATGGTAATTATGGGCGAATAACGGGAATTGATCCTGCGTATGGTGGATTCACAATCCACTACCTTGGTCCACTTGGCTACATCCGCCCCTACACTATTTTGATTTAAATAGAAAGATAAAAGTTGGAATAGGGATGAAAGGGCAGAGGCCTTTGGTGGGCTCAAAGGATAAATTCTTTCTTTGATGAAAAGTTTTTTTTTTTTTTTTAGTTAGAATGGATTCTATAGTAAATGGGTTGGTTTGAAAATAAATGAATTACTTATTGTAGAAAATTATTCTCATCAGATTTAAACCTACTTCCCATCTAATAAAAAGGGTTTCAATTTTTTCAAATGAACGATTTGAAGACCTATTGATTCTAACAACTGATTGCAGAGTTGATCATTCGAACCTTTCAATTCGGTCATTTTGATCCTGTCTGGAGAATTAGATGGTCTTCCTGAACAGGCCTTATTGCCTCACCAACTAGCTACTCAAATGTGACCCTGCCCGAGGCCCTCACTTACACTGGTATTTTTAATAGGACCATGACTGTCTATTGATTTACTTAGCCCGCACCTATATTCTAATTCCCCTTTAGATACTATCGAATTGAACCACATTTTTTCATGGAGCTTTCTTCCCCTTATTTACATGAAAATACAATAGATGAATAGTCAATTGAAAGAAATCATTCTTTTGTGAGACCCTCCTACCATTGCAAGGATTGCACCCACATGGTCAATGTTAAAATTTCCATAAAAAATCTATGCCTAAAAATTGGTAAGCCGCTTATGAGGAATGGTATGATGCTAATATAGAACACAATATGGGCGTCGCACATGGCCTAGAAAAGCTTGGGGGCGACAATGTTACAGCCATCGTTTTATGTCATCCCTTTTTTTCAACCAAAGAACCTCTTGACAGTGGGAAAATTAATACAAATGAACAAGAATCGAATGAGAAAGGTGGCAACTTGTTTATCCTTCTGCAAGCGGCTTGGATGACCCGTTTCTTAATCTGGTGGCTGATCCAAACCTGCAAAACCTGGGGTGCACCAAGTTGTTGGTTTGGTGGCGGGAAACGACTCCCTAAGGCATCAACTAAAGCATTATTATGTTACATTGACAAAGAATGGAGGGAAAGGTATATTTTTGAGACTCCAGAAGAGGTTTATATTTTTTCATTTGAGAAATCCCATTAGTGAAAATGTTGTGGCATTGCACAAGAAAATTGTTTCTTTCGTCAAGCAAGTTTAGGCCTTGCCAATAAGGGCGATATACTTTCATTTATGTTGTTATCTAATATCATGGAAGAAATAACGAAAGGTAGCCTCTTAGTCCAGGGAGAAATTAGACAATGATGATTAGAAAAATATAACAAAAAATTGAAGAAACAAACTAAGATTTAATTGTATTGTAAATGATTTTTTTTTTTAAAAAATTTAGGCAACCTCTACGATATTATGTTGCACAATATAATATATCTGATTTGTCTTTTTTAATCTACAATTCAATCATTATCTTTTATTAATATGTTTAGCAAAATATGTCAATCTGTTACTGTATGTCACTTCTCCTCCAACAATAAAAATAAGTAATCTAAAATATCCAATTTTAATAGATTTTAGTTAGTCTAGAAAAAAGATGCGCATTCCCTGGCTTTCTCAAATTTGGCAGATTAATTATTGGGAGATTGTAAAAAACGACTGTATAGTATGCCCTAATATCGAGCAAAAAGCTCTCTTATTCAATTATACCAATACAATCCTTAGAGTTCGTCTACAGTACATTCGATGTACCGGTACATCACTTGTCAATTTTTTGTAAATTCAGTGTAAGAGTTGTAAATCTTTATATAAAAATCGTAAATGTGAAAAAAGAAGTTGTAAATTCACATTTACGACTTTTATACAATGATTTACAACTTTTACACTAGTTTATAAAAAATCGAAAATAGTTTTATTTACAACTTTTACACTCCATATTTACGATTTTTATACAAAAATTTACAACTTTTATATTAAAAATTACAAAAATTTAAAAAAATGATACACCATATAATCGATGTACCATAACTAAAGCCTAATTCTTAACGTTTGCGTTATGCTTAACGTTTGCTTTTAAGTACCATACAGATTCAGATAACAGTTTTTGTCTGCTTTTAAATTAACAGATCAGGTAAAAAGTGTATCAAACCCTTGGCATACATAATTACGTTTTTGCCCTTACTGGAGATCATCGCTGCCGATTGAATAATCTATCGCCATAATCTGTCTCTTCCCATTCTCTCGTTTCCCGATCTGCATGGTGAAGGAGATGGGGCGGTTGGGGGAGGTCGGGCGGTTGTCAATGGAGAACCGCACGGACGGTGAGGATCGGCGGACTGAGTGTCGGCGTGGCCGTGGTGCTGGCTGTAGAGGCTGAGGCGAGCCGGCTGGGTTTGGGTTTGATGGCTGGCATTCTAGTTTTGCGGCTCTCAACTGGGATTCATGGTGCCTGGTGTTTGCCACGGTGGTTGCCGACTATGAGTTGTGTTGTTGGTGATCGGCCGGTGTGCGTGGGTATTGGGTATTTGTAGATCTCGGTTAGACGAGGGTTACAAGATAATGTGTATTACAAGTGCAGAATTCCAATGTCACCAGAACCATATTTCAGTTGACTTTACTGGCATTTTCTACCCAGTAATGTAAAATTACCACCAAAATCAGTGAGAGAAAACTTATTGTGGTTGGGATATGTTCATGTTCTAATCAGGATATCATGTCTAGTTACAAGCATCTCAAGTGGCAAAACTAGTGAAGGTGTTGATGGAACCAGTGGCCCAACGCAATAACAAAAGTGATCTTGAGATTCCAAATAAGCTTTAAACAGGTTCTAAATCTTTCATACAATGCATACAAAAAATATTTCGCTATCATCTCAAAGGTAAGACAAGAGGACATCTTCAGAGTAGCTTTATGCATCTGGAGAGAATACCAACATTTAGATTGGCACTGAGATGGCTAATGACTTGAATTGCTTTAACACAAGTTGAGATTATTTTAGCTAAATGTGATTGTTCTGCTCCATAATTATCAACGGGAAACTATCACTGTAACCCCTTCTTTTGGCTGAAGTACGTCTGCCCCCACTTTTGGATAAGTAACATAGATATCTCCAGATTTCATCTGTCGTTAGAGAATCTGTTAAGAAAATTACATTGTAACCCCTTCTTTTAGCTGAAGTACATTCTGCCCCGCACTTCTGAGTAAATGACATAGACACCCTTAGATTCTATCTGCCGTTAGAGAATCTGTTATCTTAACTAGAATCTCTTGTGTAAAGACTTAACTACCCTTATTTCTCTTATTCATCAACAATTTTATATTGTGAAGTTTTTTATTGACGTAAATTAAAGAAGAAAAAAGTTGTTATGATGTCAGTAAGTGAAAAAAATAAGAATTAAAAAATCAAAAAGTATATTTTATACAAAAACTAAAAATCTAATAAATAAAGAAGTCAATATGGGCTCATATATCTTATTTGCAAACACAAGAACGAGCAAAGCTCTCACATGGCAGCTCATTTCCATATCTGAAACAACCTATTGTAGATTAATCAACAAAAAACATAAGCAGCACACAAATATTTTTTCTATTTCTTTTTTTCAAATCAACTTCAACTGCCCTGGTGGTATAACAGCTGAGGGAAAGTACAGACTCTGTAACTTGAGTCTTGAAGCAACAAGAGACGAAAAGAAAAGAAAGGGAAAGTAAAGAGAGAGAGAGAAATTATAAAATTAAATATATTATTTACATTAAATAGAATTTAATTGAAACAATTAAATATTAAAAATAATTAAAATAATTAATTGCATATTTATGTGTTTACATATTTAGTTAAATTTTTTCAATCTTTTTTATAAATAAAAATTTAAATTTATTAAAGTTTAGAATAATTATTAATTTGAATTTATGAATTTTTATTTTTAATTTAAAATTTATATGATTTTGGTTGTTAATTATTTTAATTTAGAATAAAAAATTAATACACTATAATACAGTCTTTTATTAAACACAATATTATTTAACAAGTATACAATGCAATGACAAACCAAATACAGTATAAAATTTACTCAATTCTATGTAATGTAATTTAATACAATGTTAAAATTAAGTATACTTTATTCATTAGATTTTTAGTTTTGTATAAAATATACTTTTTGATTTTTTAATTCTTATTCTTTCCATTCACTGACATAATAACAACTTTTTTCTTCCTTAATTTACGTCAATAGAAAACTTCACAATATAAAATTGTTGATTAATAAGACAAATAAGGGTAGTTAAGTCTTTACACAAGAGATTCTAGCTAAGATAACAGATTCTCTAACGGCAGATGGAATCTGGGGGTGTCTATGTTATTTATCCAAAAGTGCGGGGCAGATTGTACTTCAGCCAAAAGAAAGGGGTCACAATGTAATTTTCTTAACAGATTCTCTAACGGCAGATGGAATCTGGGGGTGTCTATGTTACTTATCCAAAAGTGAGGGGTAGACTTTTACTTCAGCCAAAAGAAGGGGGTTACAGTGTTAATTTCTCAATTATCAACTGTCAATAAACTACTACCAAGTTCTGCAATTAATGGGCAGAAAAGGATTCTCATTTCTGGCTTCGTTAATTACCCCATAGGCACGTCATCTGGTACACTATCATTGCCAATGTGGTTCATCAATGTCTTATTTTATTTTATTGATGATTCATGGAGTTTCAACTCATGGGAATTTTTGCTTTTTAAAGTTTCCTAATTTGTTGTAATTTTTTTTATTGGTTGCAGATGTGGCCTGATCTTATACAGAAGGCCAAAGATGGAGTCTTGGATGTCATACAAACTCATGTCTTTTGGAATGGATATGCGTCTACTCAAGGAAAAGTAATACATTTGCATTTGCATTTGAGGTGCTTGAAGAAAGGCTTCAAAGGGACTTGTGACTTCTTAAAATATTCCATTTTGATTTGGAAAGTTTTTAATTTTTGATTCAAGATTCTTTGTGAATTTTCTGTTTTACCCTCAAGTGGTAGTTTAAAATTAAACAAAAATTCTTAGCTGTATCTGAGTGATACTAAAATATAAACGTTAAGGATTGAATTGATATGTTTGCGCAAGAAGATTTCTATTTAATAATAGAGCAAACTATAAGGTAGTTTGTGATAATATCTCGTTAATTATATTAGTAAGTGTCTAATAATGAATATCAACACTACCATAATTTGACTGTAAAAAAGCTGTTTAAGTTTTTTTTTTTTTTTTAAGATAAGAGACTGTATCATGGAAGGGTATAAACTACTCCCACGTATATTTAAAATTTGTCACTACTATACATTAATATGTTAATAGTAATATATATATATATATATATAATTTCTTATCCTTTAAACTCAAGAAAGTTTTTCATAATTGAAAATTTATCTAAAAGATGATAATTTATTGATGGAAAATTATTGAATGAAGTATCAATATAATTTTATAATGATATTATACGATGTCCAAGATATTAACATGTATTTTAAGTCTAAGACACCATAAAAGCCTTCTTATTATATATCGATTTAACGGTGCAAAGGTTGAAGGGCGTTAATCTCTACACTTTTCTCTTAGGCAACGCGTATGAGGATAAATTAAAGTAAACATAAATAACAATCCAACATAATTAGACTATGAAAAAGCTTTTAAGATTTTTAATTTATACAGATGAGAGCCTCTCTTTCACGGTGGGACATAAATTAAAGAAATGTTTACGACATTTAAAAATTGCCACTGTATATTAACATATTAAGAATAATGATAAATATTCTAATATAAAAATTATCTCCCATAATTTAATTTCTTACTTTATTATAAAAAAATTAGATTTATAATATTTACCACTAGGCGTGTTATGTTCCCTTAGTTTCTCTTAGCATTAATTAGTCAATACAATACGTGAACACATCACTAACCACATCATTTAACTCAGACTTATATTTGAAGAAAAATCTAACATAATAATTACAGAGTACTTTTAATACAAGTTTACACAGGTCACATAAACGAACTATCACAAACACATACTCATAGCTGGCTACATTCTTAATAAACATGAGGTAAATAGTAGAAGATATTCCCCTCTTATTACAAGCAAAATATACCAAGGATAAACGCAGCTACCGATAAGAGGACACATGTAATAAGAAATACATACCACACACATATTACACATGATTACAGCCCGTACGCGCACATCATGTTCCGTTTACTAGACGCTTTAATTTGATCCACAACATCTGCATAGCTTCCTTATCATCCTCGCTAGAAACTTTATAATCCACACTAGAACGCGAATAAGGTGGCAGAGAATAAGAATAAACATCAAGCCACCCCATACCAACAGGACTACATGTGTAGCAGAAAAGGCTGTATCAGACTTTGTAAGAGTCCCAATGCTAATAATATAAGTTACTCCCATGGCAGTAATTGCAACCCATATGACCACCGTTAAAATGACCATAAAAAACTTCTTCGTGAAAAAGGGTAAACCGCTTACGAGCAATAGTATGATGCTCAGAGAGGCCCCATAGCCTGTGGTGTTGAAAGCTATGTAAAGATCGTATGAGGATTTATCTTTATCAAACAATATGGAATACCCTGCCAGACGTTGTGATGATGAGTCTGCTGATGGGGATGTGGAGTTACTTTGAGAATCATCTTGCCATAGACCACCAGGAGGGGTCAAGCCAGCTTGAAATGCCATAGTAGCCATAAGTGATGCTACTACCATCAAGGCATCACGCCTCTTTTTCACCCATTTCTCACTTTTCTTTGAACCTTCACCACCATCATGTTGCCTATTGTCCTTCACTGCTTCAGGGTCTCTACTCATTTTCTTGGATCAATTTCAATTGTATCGAGTCTATGCGCATAACGCTTATCTTCAACTTCATATTAATAGGCCCTAAGTCTTCGCAAGTCTTTCCCGGGCTCCGAGTGTGGGCCCGGCATATTCTCTCTCTCTCTCTATATATATATATATATATATATATATTTTTATTTATTGTGAAAACCACAGCATGACGTCTACTAAATATGATTCACTTACGTGTTACTTCAACTCTGATTGTTTCATAAATATTCTTTTTATGAAATATACTTATTGTCAATACAAAAGAAATTATTTATATTTTATGAAAAAAATTAAAAATGAAAATAGAGAAAAAATAAATAAATGATAAGACAACCGGGCTAAAATGTCAAACGTAGGCGAGTCGGTAACGACTTTTGTACAGAAATAAAGTCAAGTCAATATGAATCAGTCTTATACTATTATGCTAAATTTATGGTTATTGCCAGCGTGCACGGACCACTGTAGACTTGGAGATTGCTGTGGAAAGCTTCAAGCAATTACAGAATAAAAGAAGCGGAGGTTCCGGAGCCAAATAAGGACGTCGTTAGGCCACGTCGATACTACTCATTTTCTTTGATCAATTTCAAGTGTATTAAGTCTATGTGCATGACGTTTATCTTCAGCTTCATATTAATAGGCTCTTAAGTCTTCCAAAGTCTTCCCCGGCGTCCAAGTGTGGGGCGGGCATTAATGTCATAAAAAAATAAATATATGTTTTTGAAAATTTAAAGCATGACGTCTACAAAATATGACTCGCTTGCGTGCTACTTTAACTCAACGATTGGTTTATAAAATATATTTTTTATGAAGAATCTTATTGCCAATATAAAATATGATTTATACTTTATGAAAAAATAATTAACAACGAAAATGGAGAAAAAGAAGAATGATAAAAGAACCGGGCTAAAATATCAAATTATAAAGAATGATAAATTATTAAAGAATATTAAGATATTAAAGAATGATAAAATCTTATTTAAATATTAAAATAAATGATAAAGAATTAACGACTCTTGGTACAGAAATGAAGTCAAGTCAATATGATTGCATATTATAAAATTGTTATGCCAAATTTTTAATTATTGCCAGCTGGCCCAGCTTGCATGGACCATGGTAGCCTTAGAAATTGCTGTGGAAAGCTTCAAGTAATTACAAAATAAAAGAAGTGGAGGTAGCAAAGCCAAATATGGACGTCGTTATAGGCCACTTCGTACGTCGCTCTAGCTTTGCTGGAAAAAGGTCGACATACGGAGCATTTTGATTATTATTACTATAACAGAAAGCCAAATAGAAAAGTGCCAAGGGAAAATCCACTCGATTTTAGGAGTGAAAAGCCGGATTCCTCTTTAAGCACAATTTTTTACTTTAAGGAAAAAAAAATACTATTCTAATTAAGTTATTAAAATTATAAAGCATTTTTATGTATAAAGAAGAAAACTTAGAAAGAACCAATTTGGCAGGAAATCTTCTTTAAAAAGAGTATGAGTAACTTACAATATTGTTATACTTACAAAATTTATGTATACAAAGTTAAATATTGAATATAAAAAATCAATATAATAAATGTTGGTAAAAGATATAGGATTAAATAAGTGATGTCACATTAGTTCTGTATAAAAACTTTTTATTCATACTTTGTAAGGATGACATTAAATGCTACATAGCCAGAAATTTTTGTGAGAGGGGGCAACATAATTAAATAAAAATTTAACTAAAAAATCATAATTATATAAATTCATAAATATATTCAATAATTTACAATTGTATAATATTAAATAATTTTTATTTTAAGAATGTGTTATAAGATAGTGTCTTTATGTTGCAGCTCATTATTTAGTATTAATTATCAATTATAATTTTTCATATATATATGCTACAGCTAATTATTTAAAAATTTTTAATTGAAATATCAATTCCAAAACTAAACTTATAAATGGATAAGCATAATAACTGATATGTTGCATCATACTTTATTTATAATTGATAAATTTATTCAATAATTTTATAATTATATAATATAGGCCAATTTCAATGGTGAACAAGAGAGAAATTAGTAATATGAGAGATAGAGTAGACAAAGAGTATAATATAATGAATTTAAATTGAAAGATGCGTAAGGAAGGATATAATAATAATATAAATGATAATTGGTTAATAATTAAATAAAAAATAAGAAATTAATAAATAAAATTAGAAATTTTTTGGGCCCGGGGGGCAACTGCCCCTGCTGGGCCTCATGGCTCCGTCCACCATTACTCATAAACCTATACGCTTTTGAGCTGCTATAAAAAAATATCTGTCATATATATTACTTTAGTAAATGTAATTACATTAATTGGTACCGCTTTGTAACTATATATGCATGCATGCTTCCAATATTTCGAAAACTATATGTATATTCATTGTGTTTTATTGATCAAGTTGAAATACATGTAGATCAAGTTGGTGGAAGTAAAGCACGATAGTAAACCTCATATAAAAATAAAATAAAATAAAAAGATAGTTTTTGTTTTAATTAAAAATACTAACATAAAAGTGATGCTAATCATTTCCACTTATCAAATAATCAAATACTAAAAATCAACAAAAGAAAAATTAATGAATCACTAAATTAGTAAAAAAAAACATATAAAAAGAATAACTTTTAAAACATAACTAGATGGATTCAAATACAAAATTCTTAGTAACTTAAATTGTTGTTCTTGAGAAATTATTTTAATGTCTCCAGTTTATATTTGAGTTTAAAAAAATATAAGTGTGGAAAAGATTATATTGAAATTATAAAAATAATAACTTCTATTAAGTGGAAATTGAGCAATTAAAAAGGAGAAATTGAACAATTGCTGTAAAAGAAAATCCTGCAGAAAACAGAGGAAAAATGGAGAAGAAAAAACGTATTCTCACACTATTATTCAATAGACTGAAAAGTTGTTATTTATACAGAAAGTTTTAACCAATCCCAGCCACATACTTTTCCAGCTCATCATGTCATCTCATCCTTCTAAAACAAACTAACTGCACATACTCTGCACATGCGGACTATTCTGTACATCCCCCCCTCAAGTTGGAGTCTGATGGCAATCCATCCTGCCCAACTTAGATAGTAAATGAGAAAACTGAGGACTACATAAGGCTTTAGTGAATAAATCTGCGAGTTGTTGACGTGAAGAAATATGTTGTGGATGTACAAAACCTTCTTTAAATTTGTCACGAACCAAATGGCAATCAATTTCCAAGTGTTTGGTTCGTTCATGGAAGACAGGATTAGCAGCAATATGTAAGGCAGCCTGATTATCACACCACAATGGAATAGGCAGCTGGATAGAAATATAGAAGTCCTTAAGAATGTATGATATCCATTGAAGCTCACAAACCGTAGACACCAAGCTTCTATATTCAGCCTCTGCTGAAGATCGTGAGATGGTGGATTGTTTCTTAGTTTTCCAAGAAATCAATGCAGGGCCAAGATAGATACAATAACCTGTAAGGGACTTCCTAGAGTCAGGGCAGGATGCCTAATCTGCATCACAATATCCTTCTAGCTTGAGAGTACTCTATGAAGAAAAAAACAATCCTTTCGATGGACAACCTTTAAGATATCGTAAAAGATGCAAAGCTGCATTCCAATGATCTTGGCAAGGAGCATTAACAAACTGGCTTAATTGTTTTACACCATAAGTAATATCTGGCCGTGTGAGATTTAAGTATAGGAGCCTCCCAACAAGCCGCCTATATTTGTCTGGATCATCTAAAAGAGAGCCTGCTGTTTCAGAAAATTTTTGACCTTTGGGTAAAGGAGTGAGAGCTGGCTTAGCACCCAATAAACCAGCATCTTTGATGATATCAAGAATGTATTTCCTCTGATTAAGATAGGTACCAGTGGGGCTTCTTGCAATTTCAATACCAAGAAAATATTTGGCATAACCCAAATCTTTGATTGTAAAAGTTGAATCAAGGAACTCTTTAACAGACAAGATATCTGTTTCATTAGTTCCTGTCACCAAAACATCATCAACATATACTAATAATGCCAAAAATGAGTTAGAAGTACTCTGAATAAACAAACAATGGTCATGGGCAGATTGTCTGAATCCAAATTGCTTCAATTTAGAACAAAATTCAGAATTCCATTGTCTTGAAGCCTGTTTAAGACCATAAAGTGACCTCTTCAATTTACAAACTTCACCTTTGCTGGCTTTTGTATAACCTTCTGGTGGTAACATATACACCTCCTCATCTAAATATCCATGTAAAAAAGCATTATTAATATCAAGTTGGTGAACAGGCCAAGACTTGGCAGTGGCAATAGCCAAGAATATTCTCACAGTAACCAACTTAGCTACAGGTGAGAAACTATCTGAATAATCAATACCAGCAACTTGATGATAGCCTTCAGCTACAAGTCTAGCTTTGTATCTTTCCACACTCCCATCAGGATTAAGTTTGATTTTATAAACCCATCTAGAACCGATTGCTTTCTTACCAGCTGGTAAAGATGTCAATTCCCAGGTTTCATTGTCTTCTAGAGCAGCAAGCTCTTTTTTCATAGCCTTAACCCACTCCTCTTGAACACATGCCTGTCTATAAGATTGTGGTTCTTGGATTGTTGATACATTACCCAAAAAAGTCATATATGCATGTGTGAATGCAGGGGATTTAATGTATGGGTAAGTAGGTGGTGTATAAGGAGATGTAGTGCTGCTTTCAACAGACTGAGAAGTAGTAGCATGTGTTACAGAATTGGAAAAGGAAAAATTTGTGACAAAATCATTTAACCAGGCATGTTTGGTTTTAACTCTAGTATTGTGCCTAAGAGGGATAGGGTCAAATGGAATTGAAGATGGAGAAGGAGAAAGAAGTAATGGAGGGTTTGAATTAGGTACCATCTCAGAGGAAGGTGATGAATCTTGAGCTAACAAAGGATTTTTGGAAGTAGAAATTTTTGATAAATCAAAATCAGTGATTTCATTAGGAGGTAATGGCAAAGGAACATGCAAGTGATCAGATTGAGCATTATTATAAGGAAAAATAGTCTCATGAAAAACAACATCCCTAGAAGTATATATTTTATGAGTAAAAAGATCATAAACTTTGTATGCTTTCTGTCCTGGACAATATCCTATAAAAATACATTGAAATGCTCTAGGTGTAAATTTATCTTCGTGGGGTTGTGTATTTGTAATAAAACATAAACAACCAAAACACTTTAAATTGTTATAGTCTGGAAATTTGTCATATAGCACTTCAAAAGGCGTTTTCCATTGTAATACAGAACTAGGCAGCCTATTAACAATGTGAGTGGCCATTAAAATGGCTTCACCCCAAAATTTTTTTGGTAAATTTGCTTGAAACATGAGGGATCTTGCAATTTGTAATAATTGTTTATGTTTTCTTTCCACTACTCCATTTTGTTGTGGAGTATAAACACAACTTTTTTGGTGTAAAATTCCTAGCTCATGTAATAAAGTTTGAAAACCGAAACTTGTAAATTCACTTCCATTATCTGATCTAATAGATTTTACTTTCCTATTGAATTGAGTCTCAACCATTTTAAAAAACATAGTTAAGATATGAATTGTTTGACTCTTGTGGGCAATCAAAAAAGTCCATGTGGCTCTACTAAAATCATCTACAATAGTAACTATATAATGTGCTCCAGTAATGGATGCTTGACTATATGATCCCCAAAGGTCTATGTGAAGCAAGTCAAAGATATTTTCTGTGTGAATAGAACTGATAGGAAATGGCAACTTATGCTGTTTGGATTTAGGACATATATTACACACAGATATAGATTCATCAGATGTATTTTGAAGAAAATTTAAGTGTTTCAAAGCTGTGACAGAAGCATGTCCAAGTCTCTTATGCCAAAGGAACAAAGAAGAAGTTGAAGTATTATTTATGTAACAATTATCAGTACAGAAGGAATTGAAATTCTGAGTACACACATTTTGTACAACTTCTTTATTATAAGCATGTAACTTTTCGACTGAGAAACAAGATTTGTCTAAAACATACAAAGTTCCTATTAATCGACCAACTGCTATCACCTTCTCAGTCTGCAGGTCCTACAGCAAACAATGCGTGGGGTGAAAAATGAATTTGATTTTGGCTATTTTAGCAAGTTTGCTAACTGAAAGGAGATTAAACTTGAAACTAGGTATGTGTAGTGTGTCTGTTAAACATAATGTATGGTGAATATAAACATCACCAATGTGATGGACAGACTTAATTGTCCCATCTGGTAAATATACAGGTATGATATATTTCACAACTCTGGGTTTATCAATAAGTCTTATGTCAGTGCACATATGATTAGAGGCTCCAGTATCAACAATCCAAGCTCCAGGTTCTAACAGATCAAGTGTATTCAAGGCAAAATTTAATGCACAATTTAGATTCGTACCTGCAAAATCCTCCAAGTGTGCAAAATTCACATGATTGTTATCAACTATCATCTTGCCTTTCATGAACTTCATTAGTTCTTGCTGAACCATATTTGAAAAACTTGTGGATTGTACAGCTCCTTTAGTATTGGATAGGTCAGTATCCAGATCAAGTGGTGTCTCTACTGAATTTGCCATTGTTTTTCCAGAACTTTTATCTTTTTGCTCCTTCAAGTCTTTGTACCAATCTGGATATCCATGTAACTTGAAGCAAGTTTCTTTTGTATGTCCACCTATATTGCAATGATTACAATGCCTATTAGTCTTCTTATTGCTTTCTGATTTCTTGAAACTACCTTTGCCTGCTCCTTCTTTCTTGAAATCTTGTGATTTGGTGAATAAGGCAGCATTTTCGGCACTTTCTGCAAAAGCCATATGAACCTCTCTTTGTTTCTCAACTCTCAATACCATTGAGTATGCCTTGTTAACTGTTGGCAGTGGATCCATCGGTAAAATCTGATTACGTATATGATCAAAACTTTCATTAAGCCCCATGAGAAATTGCATTAATCTGTTTGATGAAGTAATCTCTGAGATTGATTTAGCAGCTCCACAACTACACTGAGGAATAGGCATGAGACAAATCAATTCATCCCACAATTTCTTCAATTTAGTATAGTACTTTACCACCGGCATATTCCCTTATGAGATAGAACTAATGTCTCTTTGTAATTGATACAATAATGGACCATTACATTCTCCAAATCTTTCCTCTAGCTCACTCCACAGTTCCCTTGCAGACATAGTATATAAGAATGCTTCTACTATGTCTCTTGAAATAGAATTAAGAATCCAAGAAGTAACCATACAATCAACTCTAGTCCACTGCTCAAAATTAGGAGAATTCTCATCTGGCATCTCACATTTTCCATTTATAAACCCTAATTTTACTTTTGCTCCTAAAGCTATTTTTATTGATCTACTCCAAGCAAGATAGTTGTTACCAGTTAATGGAGCTGAAACTAACACCATTCCTGGATGATTTGAACTCTGCAAATATAAAGGATCTCTATTGTTGTTGCCATTGAACTCCCTTGCAGCTCCACCATTTGCACCATTTGACATCTATCCTATTTGATTAGTAGACAGCTCTTGATAATCAGCCATAGTAAGTAACTAATCTTGACTTTAATTGAGACAAGTAGGGAGAAAATAGATCGATTGCTCTGATACCATGAACAATTGCTGTAAAAGAAAATCCTGCAGAAAACGGAGGAAAAATGGAGAAGAAAAAATGTATTCTCACACTATTATTCAATAGACTGAAAAGTTGTTATTTATACAGAAAGTTTTAACCAATCCCAGCCACATACTTTTCCATCTCATCATGCCATCTCATCCTTCTAAAACAAACTAACTGCACATGCTCTGCACATGCGGACTATTCTGTACAGAAATTATGAATATAGAACAAAAAAAAAATTATCATTTAGCACAAGTTGGAAGTGTTTAAATCTAAAAAGTGTTAAGTGATTGAAACAAACACAATCTTAGATTGGTAGAGATGACTAATTACTTGAATTGCTTTAACACAAGTTGAGATGATTTTAGCTAAATGTGATTGTTCTGCTCCATAATTATCAACTGCCAATAAACTAGTGCCAAGTTCTGCAATTAATGGGCCGAAAAGGATTCTCATTTCTGGCTCCGTTAATTACCCCAGAAGCACGTCCTCAGGCACACTATCATTGCCAATGTGGTTCATCAATGTCTTATTTTATTTTATTGGTGATTCATGGAGGTTCAACACGTGGGAATTTTTGCTTTTTAAAGTTTCCTAATTTGTCGTACATTTTTGTTTTTATTGGTTGCAGATGTGGCCTGATCTTATACAAAAGGCCAAAGACGGAGTCTCGGATGTCATACAAACTCATGTCTTTTGGAATGCACATGAGTCTACCCAAGGAAAAGGAATGCATTTGCATTTGCATTTGAGGTGTTTGAAGAAAGGCTTCAAAGGGACTTGTGACTTCTTAAAATATTCATTATTTATTTGGAAAGTTTTTAATTTTTGATTCAAGATTCTTTGTGAATTTTCTGTTTTACCCTCAAATGTTAGTTTAAAATTAAACGGAAATTGTTAGCTGTATCTGAGTGATACTAAAATATAAATATTAAGGATTGCGTTGATATGTTTGAATAAGAAGTTTTCTACTTAATAATAGAGCAAACCATAGAAGTAATTTGTGATAATATCTCTTTAATTATTATTAGAAAAGTGTCTAATAATGAATATCAACAACGCCATAATTTGACTGTAAAAAAGCTGTTTAAGTTAGTATCATGGAAGGACATAAACTAATCGCACATATATTTAAAATTTGTCACTTCTATACATTAATATGTTAAGAGTAATATATATATATATATATATATATATATATATATATATATATCTAATTTCTTATCCTTTTAACTCAAGAAAATTTTTCATAATTGAAAATTTATCTAAAAAATAATAATTTATTGATGGAAAATTATTGAATGAAGCATCAATATAATTTTATAATGATATTATACGATGTCCAAGATATTACCATATATTTTAACTCTAAGACATCATAAAAGCCTTCTTATTATATATCAATTTAATAGTGCAAAGGTTGAAGGGCGTTCTCTACTCTTTTCTCTTTGGCAATTTACTTATTAGCGCGTATGAGGATAAATTAAAGTAATCATAAATAACAATTCAACATAATTAGACTGAAAAAGCTTTTAAGATTTTTAATTTATAGAGACGATAGCCTCTCTTTCACGGTGGGACATAAAATAAAGAAATGAATACGACATTTAAAAATTGCCACTGTATATTAACATATCAAGAATAATGATAAATATAAAAATTATTTTCCCATAATTTAATTTCTTACTTTATTCTAAAAAAAATAGATTTATAATATTTACTCTTAGGTGTGTTATATTCTCTTAGTTTCTCTTAGCATTAATTAGCAAATAAAATACGTGGATACGCCACTAACTACATCATTTAACTGACACTCATATTTCAAAGAAAAATCTAACATAATAATTGCAGAGTACTTTTAATACAAGTTTACACAGGTCACATAAACGAACTTTCACAAACACATACTCATAGCTAGCTACATTCTTAATAAACATGAGGTAAATAGTACAAGATATTCAACTCATATTACAAGCAAAATATACCAAGGATAAACGCAGCTACCGATAAGAGGACACATGTAATAAGAAATACATACCACACACATATTACACATGATTACAGCCCGTACGCGCACATCATGTTCCGTTTACTAGACGCTTTAATTTGATCCACAACATCTGCATAGCTTCCTTATCATCCTCGCTAGAAACTTTATAATCCACACTAGAACGCGAATAAGGTGGCAGAGAATAAGAATAAACATCAAGCCACCCCATACCAACAGGACTACATGTGTAGCAGAAAAGGCTGTATCAGACTTTGTAAGAGTCCCAATGCTAATAATATAAGTTACTCCCATGGCAGTAATTGCAACCCATATGACCACCGTTAAAATGACCATAAAAAACTTCTTCGTGAAAAAGGGTAAACCGCTTACGAGCAATAGTATGATGCTCAGAGAAGCCCCATAGCCTGTGGTGTTGAAAGCTATGTAAAGATCGTATGAGGATTTATCTTTATCAAACAATATGGAATACCCTGCCAGACGTTGTGATGATGAGTCTGCTGATGGGGATGTGGAGTTACTTTGAGAATCAACTTGCCATAGACCACCAGGAGGGGTCAAGCCAGCTTGAAATGCCATAGTAGCCATAAGTGATGCTACTACCATCAAGGCATCACGCCTCTTTTTCACCCATTTCTCACTTTTCTTTGAACCTTCACCACCATCATGTTGCCTATTGTCCTTCACTGCTTCAGGGTCTCTACTCATTTTCTTGGATCAATTTCAATTGTATCGAGTCTATGCGCATAACGCTTATCTTGAACTTCATATTAATAGGCCCTAAGTCTTCGCAAGTCTTTCCCGGGCTCCGAGTGTGGGCCCGGCATATTCTCTCTCTCTCTCTATATATATATATATATATATATATATATATTTATTTATTTATTGTGAAAACCACAGCATGACGTCTACTAAATATGATTCACTTACGTGTTACTTCAACTCTGATTGTTTCATAAATATTCTTTTTATGAAATATACTTATTGCCAATACAAAAGAAATTATTTATATTTTATGAAAAAAATTAAAAATGAAAATAGAGAAAAAATAAATAAATGATAAGACAACCGGGCTAAAATGTCAAACATAGGCGAGTGGGTAACAACTTTTGTACAGAATAAAGTCAAGTGAATATGAATCAATATTATACTGTTATGCTAAATTTATGGTTATTGCCAGCTTGCACGGACCATTGTAGCCTTAGAGATTGCTGTGGAAAGCTTCAAGCAATTACAGAATAAAAGAAGCGGAGGTTCTAGAGCCAAATAAGGACATCGTTAGAGGCCACGTCGCTCCTCGCTTTAGCTTTGCTGAAAAAAGATGGATACAAAGCATTTTGATTATTGTTATCATAACAGAAAGCCGGATAGGAAAGCGACAAAGTCATGAAAATCCACTCGATTTTATGAGTTACAAACGAGATTCCTCTTTAAGCGCAATATGCTCTCATTAAATTGTTCAAATTATCCTCTTAAGCACATGATGCTCTTAAGCACATCTGCTTATATAGAGAAGAAAACGTAGAAAGAACCTCTTTGGTAGGAAATACATGAGCATGAAAATGAGTGCGGAAGAGATCATTGTTAATCATTGAAATATATGTAGATCAAGTTGGCGGAAGAAAAGCACGTTAGTAAACCTCATAAAAAAAATAAATAAAAAAAGATATATATAGTTTTTGTTTTAAAATTTTTTTACAGAAAACTGATATTGCTAATCATCTCCGCCTATCAACTCAACAACCATCTTTAATTATTAAGCTTCATATTTAAATAAAAAAGTCCTAGTTTTAGTTTTAAAAAAATGGAGAGAGAAGACATTGCAGAGAAGATACTCAAGTCATTTTATGTCTTCGTGTATAAAATAATTTTTAAATTCAGCTATGAAACATATTAATTAATGAGTTTAATTACTTATAATATTTAAAGTTTACGAAAATAATAAATAAAATTTATGCAAATTAACTCTGAAAAAATTAAAAAATTATTATCAAATATCAAAAATCAACCAAGAAAAAAGAATGAATCACCAAATTAGTAAAATAATACATACAAAAGAATAACTTTTAAAAGATAGCTAGATGAATTCAAATACGAAATTCTTAGTACTAAAATGTAATTCTTGAGATATCATGTTAACATCTCTGATTTATATTTTCGTTTAAAAAAAAATTTAAGAGTGGGAAAAATCATATTAAAATTATAAAATTGTAACTTCTGCATGCTTAGCAGCAATTGAGCTATTAAAAGGACAAATTATGAATAAAGAGCAAAAGAGGTAAGTTTTGAAAATTAAATGCAATATATTGCAAATGGAAAAGGAAAGAGCATTAAAAAATTAAAAGTTATTAAAAATAAATAAAAAGATGGCATAGGCAATTAACTAGTCAATTGTGTAAACGTGATACACAATGGAGGCCAAAATGAACATTAAAATATCATGGCAAGTGACATGATATATATTTTATTTTTTTCTAATGTAGTTTAGATTGGGGGTCAATATGTAAATTACAAGATATCTTGATAGAAAATTATGTTTCCTCAAGGATATGATATATATAGTTACTAGCCTCCTCAGGCGTAAAATGTAGCTCCATCATTGATAAGAAGAAATGCATATGTGCATATAGGCGCGCGCACACGCACATGTATATTAAGAAATACGTGATTCGATAAAGATATGTATATCTGTATATTATAAATAACCATTTTTTCCCACGGTTTAGATTGATAGAGGGCCCTAATTAATCATCTTCCCTCTAGAAACTAGCACATTTGCTACTGACTTTTCTCTTTGGCCATTTACTTCTTCTGGTAAAAATTAAAGTTAACTGTAAATATATATCAGCACCACCACAATTAGGCTGCAAAACAGCTTTCAAGCTCTGATAGAGATATATAAGAGACCCTCTTTTATTGTGGGATATAAACTAAGGAGATAGAATCCACAATTAAAACTTAGTAACTACTTGCCGCCACATATTTATGCTAAGAGTAATATTACAGTGTTTAGTATGTCATAACAATTTATTAATTGTCAAATTCATTACTATCAAACATGAAGAATATATATATATATATATATATATATATATATATATATATATATATATATAATTCATTTTGTTTATTAATTGCCACTTTAATGTCGTTCGGGAATTATATCACAAGTGGTAAAATACATATGAGTGATTATTCTAACGGAAATGAATTTTGTTAGAATTAAATTAATCTAATTGTAAACAGGCTTACGCCAAATTATATTAACATCTTTTGATCATTTGTCTCCTTCAAATAGGTTATGTTCTTCAAAAGCTTTAGCTGAGTGCAGATTGGGTTACGGTGTTAAGGCAGCTCATTTATCACTCATACAGGATAAGTGAATTAGTTAGTTAATTCAGTTTTCAATTCTGGTTAGTTTCCTTAATTATCAGTTAGTTAATAATTAGTTAAGGAAAACTGTCATGAGCTGTAAATATGTTTATTCCTTTCTGTGTTGCTTCCAGAACATTACACTCTAGCAAGTAAGTTTTGTGAGTCAGCATTTTTCTCCTTACTAACTGGGGACTATTTGCTTGATCGTTTGATGCTAGCCATGTGTAAAGTTTGATGTAATCCTTTCTTCAATAAATAGAAACTGCTCAATCAAGGAAGAACTTGAGCTGAGATTATTCTTCAAGTTGGTATCAGAGCACCTGGCCCTCGCCATGGCATCAAGCTCCCATAATCGATCCTCAACAAGCAGAAATTCTGATTCCCATTCTTAGACTAATATTCTAAGTGGAAGCTCACCCTTTGGTAGCTCTCTTAATCAGACATTCCCAGTGAAACTGAATGAAGATAACTTCACCATCTGGAAAGAAATGATGCTGCCTACTCTTAGAGGACATCGTTTGAATGGTTTTGTTCTAGGAACAAAAGCTTGCCCACCAGAGTTCATTCCAGTCACTACAGATGAAGATGAAGGAGAATCTCAGCTCCACTCCTCTCAGTTAAAGCATAACCCCGAGTATGAAGAGTGGGTCACAGTTGATAATCTGCTGAAAGGCTGGCTTCTTGGATCAGTTACAGAACAGTTAATTGCTCAAGTAATTGGACAAAACTCTTCACATGATTTGTGGAAAGCTTTAGAAACTCTATGTGGTATCAAAAATAGATCACAGATTGCAAACCTTAGATTTGATCTGCAAACAACTAGAAAGGGATCCATGAGTATGAGTAACTATCTTATCACCATTTATAGCCTTACCAGAAACAGTTGGAGATGAGGAATGATATGCTGACAATGGGGCTACAAATCATGTGACTGCAGATCCCTCACTTCTCAATGAGAGAAATGAATACAAAGGTAAACAAATTCTCTCAGTAGGTGATGGAAATAGATTAGCCATTTCTCATATAGGACACTCACTTTTGCATACTAAGAACACTTCTTTAAACCTGAAAGATATCTTATGTGTTCCTGAAATTACCAAAAATTTACTGTGTGTGTCTAAACTCGCACAAGATAATCAAATTTACATTGAATTTCATTCTAATATGTGTCTTATGAAGGACAAACACACCCACTAGGTCCTGCTGCAGGGGAGAATTAAAGAAGGGCTATATCATATCAATCCAGCCTCCGGAAGATCAGTTACATCTTTGTCTAGTCCTCAATTAAGAAGTAAAAAATGTTCTGGTTTTGTTGCTGAGTTTAATGACAGTGTGAATAGTTTGTCTTTTCCTAAGTGCAATTCAGAAGAGTCTAAAGTTTGTAATCTGATTTGCACAGTTCCAAATTGCTTGTCTACTAAGGAAAAACTTAGTGTTTGGCATAGAAAGTTAGGACATCCATCAAGTAAAGTTCTGCATCAAATATTGAAAACTTGTAACGAGTCTTCAAATAGCAATGAAAATTTTCAATTCTGTGATACCTGTCAACTAGGAAAGTCTCATTCTTTACATTTCCATAAGTCTGTCAGTAAAACAAAACACATTCTAGAAATTGTTCACTCTGATATTTGGGGCCCAACACCAATTGTTTCCAGTTCTGGTTTTAAGTACTATATACATTTCATTGATGATCACAGTAGGTATACTTGGATTTATCCCTTGAAAACTAAGGCTGAAGCCTTTGTCACTTTTAAAAACTTCAAAACCTTTGTTGAAAAGAAATTCGAAAGAGAGATTAAATGTATTCAAACAGATTGGGGTGTTGAGTATAGAGCTTTTTCTGACTTCCTAAAACTAAATGGCATTGAATCTAGAGTTGCATGTCCTTATACACATGAACAACAAGGTAAGGCAGAGAGGAAACATAGACATCTAGTGGAAATTGGTTTAACCCTCTTGGCCTAAGCTAGCATGCCACTTCAATACTAGTGGGAAGCATTCCACACAGCTGCATTCCTTATAAACAGACTTCTTACACCTGTTCTTGGAGGCAAATCACCTTAGCAAATCTTATTTAAAAATATTCCGGATTATAAGTCTCTAAGAACCTTTTGGTTGTTCATGTTTCCCTTGCCTAAGACCCTACCAAAAGCACAAATTTCAATTTCATTCAACAAAATGTGTCTTCATAGGATATAGTGACATACATAAAGGTTTTAAATGCCTTAGTTCTACAGGGAGGATCTATATCTCAAGACATGTGATCTTCAATGAAATGGAGTTTCCTTTCAAAACAGGTTTCTTAAACTTTAAAAATAATTCTGCCAACCAAGAGTCTGTAGTCACATTACCTTCCTTTTCCCTTCCAATTCTCTCACAATGGTCTCCCCAAAACAGAAGATGTGAGGAAGAAGGTCACACTGATGCAACTGACTTTGATGGAACAACAAGATCTGATAAAAGAACTTCTATTGCACATCAAAATTCTCCTTCTGCATTAGCTTCATCCCCAAGGTATCCTACTTCCTGAAATAACTCAGATCATATCCTTACTTTCCCTGAAAATGAAGAAAACACCAATATAGCAGAGAGCCATTCAAAAAATTCTGATGAACTTACCTCAAACACTTTGAAACAACTAGAAAACATCCTGCAGATGTCAAAGGCCTGTAATCCACAATCTTGTCACCCAATGACAACTAGAGCCAAAAGTGGCATTTTCAAACCCAAAATCTATTCCATCACACTGCAAAAGATTGAAGAAAAAGCAACCAGTGAACCTGATACTGTAGCAGAAGCAATGAAATCAGATTGCTGGAAGAAAGCCATGGATTTAGAGTTTGAAGCTTTAACGAAAAACAAGACTTGGACCTTAGCTCCTTTCTCCTCTGATTATAGTCTTGTTAGGAATAAATGAGTGTTTAAATTGAAGTATAACACTGATGGTACTATACATAGGCATAAAGCAAGGTTGGTAGCAAAGGGGTTTCATCAAACACCAGGAATTGACTACTCAGAAACCTTTAGTCCTGTTGCTAAGGCTAGTACCATTAGAGTGATTCTAACACTAGCTATCTCCAAGGGTTGGTGCATTAGACAACTTGATATAAATAATGCTTTTCTAAATGGGAAAATTGAAAAAGATGTTTATATGATACAACCTGAAGGGTATGTGGATTCTTCCAGACCAACCTTTGTTTACAAGCTTCACAAGGCTCTTTATGGACTTAAACAGGCCCCTAGAGCCTGGTTCGATAAATTGAAAACTACTCTGCAAGGATGGGGTTTTGCGAATGCTAAATCTGATTTTTCACTATTTATTCTTAAAGGAGAAAGAAGCTTAATCCTTGTTCTTGTGTATGTTGATGACATCCTGATTATAGGTTCAGATTCATCTCAAATATTATTGTTTATTCAAGAACTCAACAAGTTGTTTTCCTTGAAAGATCTAGGCAATTTGCACTACTTTCTTGGAATTGAAGCTAACAGGGATGCTATTGGTATTTACTTAAACCAATCAAAGTTTATTGCAGACATGCTTAAACGATTGAAGATGGAGCATCTCAAACCTTGTCCTACACCAGTTGCAGTGAGCACAAGTCACACCAGTTCTAACTCTGAATTTTTTGAAGATGTCATACTATATAGAAGTACCATAGGAGCTCTGCAATGCTTAACCTTTACCAGACCAGACATAGCCTTCAGTGTCAACAAACTCAGTCAGTCACTGTGTTCTCTCAAAATACAACACTGGCAGGGAGTCAAACGCATATTGAGATATCTTAAGGGAACAATATCTCATAGCCTTCACATCAAACCAAGTGAAGACCTGAGAATAACAGGTTTCTCTGATGCAGACTGGGGATATAACTCTGAAGATAAAAAATCAATTGGGGGATATTGTGTCTACCTTGGTGAATCATTAATAGAAGCAACCTGTTGTTGCACGATCAAGTATTGAATTAGAGTACCGAGCACTAGCTAATGTAGCTACTGAAATTGCCTGGCTTGAATCCCTGCTTAGTGAGCTACATTGCAAACCAAAACAGTACTCAATTACCTAGTGTGATAATATCAGTGCAAGTGCTCTTGCTTCCAACCCAGTCTTCCATGCGAGAACTAAACATATAGAAGTTGATGTGCACTATGTTCGTGATAGAGTTCTTCAAAAACAGTTGGAAGTCAGGTATGTACCCTCTTGTGATCAGGTTGCAGACTGCCTAACCAAAGCACTGTGATCTCCACAATTCATGTTCTTTCGAGACAAACTGGGTGTGATTGAGACACTCTCCAGTTTGAGAGGGAGTGTTAAGGCAGCTCATTTATTACTCATACAGGATAAGTGAATTAGTTAGTTAATTCAGTTTTCAATTCTTGCTTAGTTTCCTTAATTATCAGTTAGTTAATAATTAGTTAAGGAAAACTGTCATGAGCTGTAAATATGTTTATTCCTTTCTGTGTTGCTTCCAGAACATTACACTCTGGCAAGTAAGTTTTGTGAGTCAGCATTTTTCTCCTTACTTATTGGAGACTATTTGCTGGATCGTCTAATGCCAGCCATGTGTAAAGTTTGATGTAATCCTTTCTTCAATAAATAGAAACTGCTCACTCAAGGAAGAACTTGAGCTAAGATTATTCTTCAAGTTATGGCATTTAGTTTTAAGAAATTTATGAGCTCTCGTTTTTTTGTTACATTATGCACAGAAACAAACCATTATACCCAAAATTCATCATTTTGTAAGAAGTATAATAAAATGGTTCTTTATCTTCTCCCTTCTTCTTCGCTCTAGCTTTTGCAGATATGAAAATAGTCCTCAACATGTCTCCACTTTATATATAAAGATGGTCGAGTCCAGAAAATTTTTCGCAGAAAATTTTATCCCCACATCCCGTTGATCCTAAAACGAATGTTCAATCCAAAGACATTAAATATGAACCGAAATATGATATATCAGTAAGGCTTTTTCTCCCCAAAAACACCACCCAAGACCAAAAAGTTCCTCTTCTAGTCTTTTCCATGGTAGAGCCTTTATGTCATTCAATCCACCTTCTCCCCCTTCTATCATAATCACATTGATTCCTTATTTGGTAAAGCTAACATCATTGAGTCTCAAACCAATATGGAAGAGCCACAGAGAACACTCTCCATCATGCTTACAATGATTCATAGACAGACCTCAAATGGGTTGCCTCCATCCCAGCTGAAAAGGCCCTAAAGTCTATTGGCTGAATCATCATGTAGATTTTCAGAAAGTACTCTTTTTATGGTGAAAGTGCTGGTGCTAATATAGTACACAAAATGGGTGTCAAAAATGGCCTACAAAAGCTTAATGGTGTAAATAGTATAGGCATCATTTTATGTCATCCATTCTTTTGAGCAAAGAGCCTTATGATGGCAAGAAAAATGATACAAATGAATAAGAATCGAATGACAAATGGTGGCAACTGTTGAAAGTTCAAACAAAGCTTAAAAGTTTATTTAGAATTTAAAGTCCATATTAAAATAGGATTAGAGTTTATTATTCTTAACAAATTTAAAAGTCATTGTAAGACATGATTTAGTATTCGTAGTTAATTATGGATTAGGACTAAATATTATTTATTTTAGAAATATTAGTATTCATAGTTTGAGTAGGATTAGGATTGGGCCTACTATATAAGTCTTTGCAATTTGTCAATGTCATTAAGAAGAAATAAGAAGATATAGAGAAGTGTTCAAGAGTTAATATTTTCTTCTTCATTATATTCTTGTATTGCTTGTGTTTGTTTTGATTGAGTAATTGTTCTCTAACAAAGTGGTATCAGAGTAAGCCAAATTCCAACAAAGTGGTATCAGAGCTAGGTTTGAAGGTCTTAGAAGGAGCAATCTCGGAGCTAGGTTCTATGGTTTTGGGATGAGCAATCTTAGAGCTAGGTTGGAAAGCTGTGGGAAAATTAATTTTAGAGCTCGGTTGGAAGATTTTGGGAGGAAGCCATCAGAGCTAGATAACAGATGTAAAGATCTAAGGAAGACCTATGACAGAAGTAGGCACAAAGAAAGAGCTAGATAGAGTCAAGCTAGGAAGGTCTCAAAGTCTATCGAGCCTATCAGAGTTGCAAGGAAGGTAGAGTTCAAAGGTGCCAATAAGGCAAAGTTAAGCAGTTAATTCAAGATGGAACAAGAACTTTTCAGATTTAATATAAATAAGTACAACTTTCAGTATTGGAAAACCCAAATACAAGCCGAGTTTGAGTATAGAGGCATGTGGGAAGTTGTAAATCAAGGTTTTGAAGTATCGGTAAATCAAGCAACGACAAGAACAAAAGGAAATTCTTGAACACAATCAAAAGAAAGAAAGAATTGCATGAGCCTTTTCAAATAGGCATTTAGGATTTTCTGTTATATATTCTATGGATGAGAAACTTGATGTTTTAATAGGTCCTAAAAGGTCGGCTAAATAGTTTTGGGATTATTTAAAGGATACTTACAATGATGTTAAAGAAGAACAAATTGAGAAAGAAAAATATGAGTTTCTTGCAGATGAAAAAAAAGGATTTTTGAAGAAAATAATGGAGAGAATTATCAAGAAAACTATGAAATTTCAAAAATATCAATAAGAAATTTAGAGCCACAAGAGAGTGGAGGAAGAAGGAAGTCCCAAACCAATCAAGGTTTGCCGTCAGCAGCCAAGATTCAAAGGAAAGCTGTCAAAATGTCGTCGAAAAATTGTCAACCGGTAAATAAGATCTCACCTCCACCACCATTAGATAATTGGGATGCTTTAAACAAACTTTCCTTCTTTGTCGACATCAAATTCTAACTGGAACACATCGAACATGTGAAAACAAGCTTTAGAAAATCGTTTTTGTCTTAAAACTCACCGGAAAATAGCAAATGAATATACAACTCCACCGCAAAACAACTCAAAATTATCGGATCTATAAAACTTAAGAAGAAAATCAGAGTTTAGATGCTAGAAAGTGGTCCATTCAGGGCTATAGCGGAAAGTTACATCAGCCCCCTATATTGGTAAATATCAATCAGGCCTCCTATTGAAAAATATCAGCTTGGTCTAGTTTTGTGAAAAATATCCTTTTACCCTTACCAGGTTCAATTCGTTTTAATTTGGTCCTTGTAGAATCACAATTGGTTTATTTGTTTTCAAATTTTCATTATAAACCCCCAATAGAAAAACATGTCAAAAGAAAAAGAAGGATTGTGATGTTTTGTTGAAGAATTTAAAGGGAAAAGAAGAGGAATTGCCTGGATTTGATAAGAAAATAAAGAAGTTTAAAGAGAAAGAGAAGAATTGGGAAATAAAAGTAAAGAGTTTTAAAGATAATGGTAAATGAAAGCCTAGAGTATGGAGTCACATTTCTAAAAAAGGTGATGTAAAGTTCAAAGTGAAGGTTTTGTAATGAAGGCTTATGGAGTCAAGTTTTTGCATAAAGATAAAGTGAAGTTTGGGTATTTTCTTAGAAACATATATGAAGAAGAGAAAGTAGATAAATATTTATAGTCATGGTTGATATGTTATGCAAAGAAACCATATAAGAATGTATGGGAGAACATGAAGGTAAGCTTGGTCGGAAAGTTGCTAAATAATCTTATTAAAGATCTCGTGTTTACTTGGTTGATAAGAAAGCATAGTAATTACAAAGTTACCAAGTAGAATATGAAGATGTTCGTGAAAACAAGAAAGATGTAGATAAATATTTATAGTCATGGTTGATATGTTATGCAAAGAAACCATATAAGAATGTATGGGAGAACATGAAGGTAAGCTTGGTTGGAAAGTTGCTAAATAATCTTATTAAAGATCTCGTGTTTACTTGGTTGATAAGAAAGCATAGTAATTACAAAGTTACCCAAGTAGAATATGAAGATGTTCTTGAAAATAAGAAAGATTCATCAAGAGATCAACAAGCAAAGGTTCAAAAAGAAGTGCAAAGTCATTGTTATGGTTAAGCTTAGTTTAAGGAGGGTTGTTGGAAGTTTAAACAAAGCTTAAAAGTTTATTTAGAATTTAAAGTCCATATTAAAATAATATTAGATTTTATTGTTTTTAACTAATTTACAAATCATGGTAAGACAGGATTTAATATTCCCAGTTAATTATGGATTAGGATTAAATATTGTTTATTTTAGAAATATTAGTATTTATGGTTTGAGTAGGATTATAATTGAGTATATTATATAAATCTTTGTAATTTTTCAATTTCATTAAGAAGAAATAAGAAGATATAGAGAAGTGTTCAAGAGTTAATGTTTTTTTCTTCGTTATATTCTTGTGTTGCTTGAGTTTGTTTTGGTTGAGTAATTGTTCTAATAAAGAGGTATCAAAATAAGCCAAATTTCAACAGCAACTTGTTTATCCTTCTGCAAGAGGGTTGGATGACACAATGACTAATCTAGCAACTGCTTTGAACCCGACAAAGCTGGGGTGGACCAAGTTGTAAGTTTTTGGATTTAGTGGAAAGGAAACAATTCCCTATGGCATCAAGAAAAGCACTATTATGATATATTGAGAAAGAGTGCATGGAGAGGTAGTAAATATTTTTGAGACTTTAGGAGATCAAGGTTCATGTTTTCCATTTGAAGAATCCCACATTCCCGCCTGTGAAAAGCTACAACGTTGCTAAATTTAAATCGCATTCCAATTCAATAGCATTCACAAATGATATTTAAAATTATTTGTCACATCACTTTAAATGAAATTGATTAGATTAGTTTACCAAAGGAAATTGATTAAGGCTATCTTAAATTCTTAATGGTTTATTCTAACTAAGGTACTTTTATATCTAATGTGACCAATTAGTAATTATTAAATATAATACATCTTTGTTAAGGAGGTAAATAATTTTTATCATTGATAATAAGAATGGAGAAATCAACATATATTCCATTTTAATTTGACTAATTTGACTAAAAATAACATTGTCACAAATTTCAAACTTAAAATTTCTTTAAAAATTTTATGAATGATTAGTTATAGTATGAAATTAAATACATTTGAAATACTTGATTTATAAGATAATCAAGTAAATTAATATTTAATCAAATAATCAAAGAATAATATATTAAATAATTAAACATAAAATAAGGTCTAAATTAATTTCTCATCTTATACACCAACCTATCAATTAATTAATTATAGGGATAATGTCATAGATTCCCCCTACCTTTAGACTTCATTTCATCAATAAAGGCCTTTTTACATTTTTTTCATAAATTTAGTCCCTAAATTTTGAAAAATGCATCACAAACTTTCCTTTTGTTAAATTAGCTGTTAGATAACATCAACTTTTCATCCAAATAAGCCACAATTACTTTAATACCATTGAAAAATAATTCTAAAATTAAATAATTAAAATCAATTAAAAAAGAAGAAAAAATTTTGAACGAACCCCGAAACAAGTTAAACCACAAACACAACCCCTAAAAATATCCTATCACCACCACCAACCTACAAATATCAGTCTCTCCATACTTCACCACCAACAAAAACCCTTAAATTCCCCAAATTGATAACTCATAATCTGCAACCCAGATCAATACAAATCGAGTTGCTGGGTTTAGCAAATTCTGGCCATGCTTCAAAATGTGAAAGTTGAATAAAATCAATATAGATATTGCAAATTGAACTGCAAAGTTAATTCCTATGATGATTGGTAAATTTGCTAACACAAAAAAAGGAAAAAGGAAAAAACATAAAGAAGCAAAGTAACGGCAAAGAAGTACAAACACCTAAATTGCCACAAAGCTTCAAACTTTGATCATTTGAAACCAAATTGCACAAGCACCAAATTACATTTTTTAATTTTAGTAACCCAGCAAGATTCCTCAAGAACCCAGTAGCTAAAGTCTGTAAACCCAAGTAAGATTCCAAATCAAAAACTGAAAACACCAGCAACAATTGCATTGCCACTGCATCATCTCTTGGGCTTTCATGCATCACAGCAAACAACCCACTACAATTTTTCTTAATCTTTTCATGATCTACAAACAATCCACTACATCATCTCTTTGGTTTTCAACATGATAACAAACAACCCACAACAATTTAATTTCAAAGGAATATGGGTTTATGCTTGAACAACAAATTCATGTTTTGGGTATTTGTTAAATTCATTGCTAGGCTTGTTTTTGGGACGAGGAATAATACCAATAATGGTTATAGATCACAACTATGGATTTTTGAAATTTAAAGTGATCAAAGGGGAAAGGAGAATAGTAAGAACAAGCAAGTGTTTTGATGAGATAGAGGCTGATGAAGAAGCTCTATTTTTGAACTGAGATTGAGGCCAGTCGAGAAGCATGGATGGAAGAGGAGAAGATGAGGAGGGTGGATATGGTGGAGAGAGTAGAAGTGGTGGCGGAGGAGGCTGGGTGACGATTGTTATGGAAGAGATGAGGGAGGAGGTGGGACAGGTCTACTAAGAGAGAAGAGAAAAGGTGAGAGTCGAAAAAGAAAGAAGCTCAATTTGTTTGGTTATTATAAGAAGAAGGTCTATTTATTTAAATATACTTTTTGTTCATTTACAACTAAATAAACCATTTGGCTTTTTGGTTAAGTGCGAGTGTGATGGTTTTTAGGTCTTGAGTTCAAATCCTATCACCACATTTCTGTTTTTAAATTTTAAAGATTTAGATGACTATCCTACCCCTCTAACTTCAACATATTTATAGACAGTTAACGGTTTATTTAACGAAAAAGAGATTTGTGATGTATTTTCCAAAACCTAGGGACTAAATTTATGAAAAATACAAAGGCCTTTATTGATGAAATAAAACCTAAGAGAGGTTTATTATCCTATTAATTACATATAGAAAAAAAATTCATAAATAACCTATGGCTTAATATCACAAATGACCTCATCTTTTTCAAAATATACAGAAATGACCCTAGTGTTAATTGTCATTTGCTACTGTTAAAGAGATCAGGGGTAAATTGGCCCTTTTGTTTATTTTGACATATAAAAATGATTTTGATTCCACAGGTGTCACACCCCGGACCTGAAGGGTCCAGAAGGCAACTACAACAATTATACAAAACGATTTTTAAGGAGACTATGGCCACAATATTAATAATATTCAAAAATTCTAAGTCCTTACATTGTTGAAATACAATATATTACTACACACTAATACAGCCAAAGGGAATTAACCTAGTGGTTGGCATAGAAGATGGAAATGTTGCAGTAGACTATTGGTTGCCAAAGGGAACACCATCATCGTTATGCCAAAATCCTCTCATAGTTATAACCTATGGATCCTCAGGTGCACAACAGACCAGTGAGTATAAAACTCAGTAAGTAGTTAGAACTAAGAAAATTGAGGTACCATACCAAATAAATTAATATAACACATATACACATTCATTTCTTGTCAAGCTAGGAATTAATGCTTAGCTCTTAAGCCATAGGAATAATGCCTAAAGGATAGGGATTGCGCTCTCAGGTTCCAACTGTTTACCACTAAAAGGTTGGCATAACACAATAAATCTAACTTATTATCTGAATGAAAGCACCACAGTAATCCATTAACAGTGATCATCACTTCAAGATATTGCTACTGTTCTTTTCTTACCTCGCAAGTAATAGATCCTTGGATTATAAGTTACAAAAACAGACTTCACTTTTCACATGTCACGCTCCTATGCAAGGAATATGGAGCGGCTGCGCCAAGTCTCGGATTGGTACACCTTGTAAGAAACCAGAACGACGCTCCTACGCCAATCATGGGCCTACAACAATTTTCTGTCTAGAGAGCATTTAGTTGATTAGGACTGCGCTCTGGCACCACTACACTTGCGTGCCTACGCCAGTCACTGATTTTCCCTATCATTCTTAGCTCATTCTCGTCCTTTCCCCATTCATACACAAACACACACACACACATATACTTGTCTCATTTCACATATGCCTTTTTCAGGCCATTCACCTTTTTTGCACACACTTATAAACATATAGCTTACTTTAAACAAGTTTTTCGCATGCCATTTACACTCTCATACACATTCATAGACACATATTGCATTTAACACATATGTTTTTCTCAAACAATTCACATTATTCTCGCATATGGGCCTAACTCATTATCAATCATTTGTCAAAGTACTTTTCAATTTACTCACATAAATCGAAAACTTCCGCGGTGCTTATAAAACACACACTTATACATATTTCATCTCATATATTATCACATGTGTACACATATATTATAAATTGTCACAAGCGTACACATATATATCTCATATGTGCATATTTCAACCACACATTCACTTATCTAATTTCAATATAACCTTGGGGACATGTAACACACATTATCACAATTTTGAGGCTAGTCCGACAATCTAGGCGATATCAGGCCCATGTTACCGAATCCTAGATGAGGAAACACACTGTTTGGACCTTCGCTCATTCAATCAATCATAAAGATTTAACCCATGGATATTACCATAAGTTTGAGGCTAGTCCAATAATCCGGATGATATCAGTCCATTGTACGCTTTAGACTTACGGGACTGGGCTTGCTAACCCAGCATGCTTATGTCCTTATCACCCCCTACCTCACGGTTTGCTTTCGGGATATTGTCCGTTTTGGACTTACAGGACTGGCTTGCGAACCCAGTGAGCTCAGGTCCCCATTACCCCCTGCCTCACGGTTTTGTTTTTGGGTGAACACTTCCCCAACTCAACCCAAAATGCGTCCACTAGCCTCAGGTGAACAGTTCCAAAATTTAACCCATGCATGAGTTACACAATAAACATTCAATGTTTACCCCAAGGTTTTGGCGTGCAAATTCACATTTCATAACAATCACATATGAGTGTATGCCTTCACATGTCAAAATTCTCATTACAGTCACATAAACAACTCCAAGTAAGCTTATCAATTCACAACACATGACATTTAAATGCTTAAGTTCACATTTCAATCTCATTTCACAAGCTCAAAGTCAAGCTTTCCATTAATCATGACCACAACAACATAGTTGGTATAATACTAGCATTTAGTAACATCACATTACACAAATATCACATAAGGTATAACAACAAATTTATTGTGTCCTCAGAAAGGTATTGCTTACTTACCTGATTAATGTCGTCTCTTGACTCTGATTTCCACCTAGAAATCATTATTTCTCTTATGAATTAGCAACCATTTCAACCAACCAATAATTACACTAACAATTCAATACTATATACATAGTCGGTTGGACAATTGTAGTAAGGCAATACTTATCCCAATCATCACCAAATTTTATGAGACTTATTAATTTCATTCACACAGAAAATTTGTCTACAGACCTCTCAACTGAGTAGTGCAAATTTGAATAATTTTATAAAATTCTACAATAATCAAAACTCTACCAAATTTTTCAGTCTAATAATAAACACATATATAAGTCATTTCATGAAACATCATGACTTTCTAATGAGCTTAAGTTAGCCAAAGGCAATTTACATAGCTTACTCTGCTCTAAAAATTAAATTTCTCATTTTCATAAACCCAACTTTGAAAAATCCCAATATTTCATGCAAAGCTTCAAAAATCCTAAAAATTTTCAGTCCATAAGAAGACATGTTTAAGGTCTTGCATGCCAAAAATCAGGGATTTTTATGAAGATTTAGTCCCTCAACTAAAATTCGTTCCCCATGCTCTGTTCTAAAATAGGGGAATTCCAATTCTGATTCAGCAACTTCAAAAATTCACTATAATTCACACCAAGAATTTTCAAGTGATTCAAAATTTTATAAAGTCTTTGATGTGCCTAGTTTACCATATAAAAATTTCAAAGCCAGCAAACAACCATAGAATTTATGAGAATTTTCGTACCCCATACTACTTAGTGAATTGAACTTTGCAGAATTCAAACTCTATCATTATTTCTATCCTCCTATCATCATCCAACCTTCCTAAATCTTTGACAAGTCATATACAATCATGTTTTCTAGCACACCTCATGATATACATAACATAAAAAGACCATAAGTCAATGTCCAACCTTATAATTCATAGCAATATCTAATGATTATAAGCTAAAAATGGAAGAAGGGAGTAGAGTCTACCTTTCCTGCTTCAAGAGTCTTCAAATTCCTTCTTGAATCCTAGGCAAAATTGAGGGAAAGAGTGTGAGAGAAGGCCTGACGTTTTAGAGCTAAAAGGAGAAGGGAATGAATTTTCTAGAGTCTACCCTCATATATATAGATAAACATGCATGTATAAATTTAGCTCAATCCTCAACTTCCTTAGTGTTTCATTTAGACACTCTAATAATTTAATTCATTGCATACTCTTAGGCATACACACATATACAATAATATAGATATTGTGACATATTAAGGTTATGATCCTTTGCAAAATTTGGAATGTCACAATTGGATTCGAACTTGGGCAACTAAGAAATAAGTGCATTAAGCCACCGCCACACCAACAATTAATTTTGATTAATGTGCGCAGAGTAACTAATTAAGTTTTAAAAAACAAAAATTAATAATTGAAAAAAGAACAAGAGATCAATCGACATTTTGCAACATGGTGGAAATTAAAACAGAAACAGAAAATCTACGGGACACTTTCAAAATTTACTAAAACAGAAAATCTACACAACATTTTCAAAATTTGCAGAAACAGAAAGAGAAATTATATTTTCGCAAGTCAATTTTGATAGAAAAAACACTTTCATTCAATCCATTTCTGTTTCTCAAAATCTGCAAGACCACTAACTTTCAAAACTTGTAGAAAATATCAACTTTCAAAAAGACCAGAAACTGCAATAGCAAGTATCTCTGTACAAAGGAGCCTATAGTGGATCAATCTTGAGAGTCATTGACCAAACTCATCAAAAAAATAATTAAGACAACATAAAAGTGAAAAAGAAAAAAAATTGCAATTTAAACAAAGACAAGTGAAGTCGGCTAATTTACCAATAAAAAAAATAACAAAAATCATTTTGCGAACCCGAACTTAGTACACCTTTGCAAAAGGGTATTTCAAAAATGGTATAGTACAATCGTTACACTGCAGAAGAACTTATCGAGAAACCATTACCACTGCCAGTACTCAAAACAAGTTCTCACCAGAAAAGTACACAAAATCATTAAAACGAAGGGAATTTTCACAAACAACCCTGAAGTTTGCTAAAAAAAATGGCTTCCATTTTGTTAGCCCTAAGGCTACATCAGAATTTTGATGATAACAATACACATTGATTCATTGAGGTATTACTAATATATTTATTTATGTGCAAGAATAAGATCATTAAAATAATTGTAAAATCAAGAAGAGGCTTATTAAAATGAAGTGTTGAAGCTAAGGAGAAGACTACATGTTAAAGGCACCAAAGTTTAAGAATAAGGTTTGACTCAAGGAATGTGACACATGAGCAATGTTCAATCAATTGGTCATATATTTCTCTATAAAAGTCCAAATGATGTGATTCTTGAGCCTTTAGAAATCTTACTCAATTTATAATATTTTATATGTTTTAAAGAAATTCAAATTTCAAGTGCAAAGTCATCCAAATCATCATGCAAGTTAAAAGACAAATAGAAGCAGCTAACATGAGCACCGAATACTGTTTTGGACATATCTTGAGCTAGAGATATCCAAATGACTTGATTCTTATGGCATTGGAAAGATGATTTAATGAAGCACATTTCATATCTTTAAAGAAATTCAAATTTCAAATGGAAGGTTGACATAATTGACATGCAATTTGGTGGACTGACACAAGGAAGAAAAATCAACTGACATGAGCACCAAATGGTATTTTGTCCATATATTGAGCTAGAGATATCCAAATAACTTTCTTTTTGATGTTTTGGAAAGCTTATTCAAATATCCAAATCTTTCATGTTTTGAAGAAATTTAAATTTCAAATGGAAGGCCGACACAATCAACATGCAAGTCGATGGACTGAAACAAGGAAGAAAAATCAACTCACATGAGCACTAAATGGTCTTTTGTCCATATCTTGAGATAGAGATATCCAAATGACTTGATTCTTGATGTGTTAGAAAGCTTATTCAATGTTAGAAAGCTTATTCAATTAATAAGATCTTTTATGTTTTGCACATTTTCAAATTTCAAACGGAACACTGACAAAAATGGTAGACAAAATTACAGTTTTTATGGTGGGCAGAAAATTTGGAGTTAGTGTCTTCACTTGATTAAGTTCATCTCATTTGCCTATAAAGGAACTCTTCTCCCATGTGTTCAACAAGAATCCATCAAGCCACAAATAAGAGAAATATAAAGTTTAGAGAGTTTTTATATTCTTTACCTACTCTTTGAGGAGGGTTGTATTTTATTGTAAACAATTATCTTTGTTCTTGTATTGTGGTGAGAGTGAGATCTTCTTGTAAAGGATAATAGTTATCCTTGAGAGAACTCTTGGTGTGGTGTTATCAAAGGTTGAAGGAAGAAGCCTTGGTGAGGTTGTTCATCAATAAAAACTCTTGGTGTGGTGTTATCAAGGGTTGAAGGAAGAAGCCTTGGTGAGGTTGTTTATCAAGAAGAACTCTTGGTATGGTGTTATCAGAGGTTGAAGGAAAAGGTCTTGGTGAGGTTGTTCATTAAGCAAGTTTTAAAAAACTCTTTGTGTGGTGTTATCGAGGGTTGAAGGAAAAAGTCTTGGTGAGGTTGTTCATCAAGCAAGTTGTAAAGAATTCTACAACTTAGTGGAAAGGCTAGCTTGTGGAGGAGCTAGGAGCCCGTGGACGTAGGCAAGGTTTGCCGAACCACGTAAATTGAGTTTGCACTCTCTCTATCCCTATCCTCTTTACTAATTTTGGGTTACCATACCTCGGTCAACAAGTGGTGTCAGAGCAAGGTTGCTTATTTTTTTAAAATCTTAACCAATTTTGAGCTATGGCAACTTTTAATCCAACTTCATATGTTGAGGAGCTTTCCATCTCTAGACCTCCATTTTTTAATGGAAATGATTACTCTTATTGGAAAACTAGAATGAGTATTTTCTTACAATCTTTTGATTATAATTTATGGTCTATTGTTTTGGAAGGACCTTTTGTTCCTAGCAAAATTGAAATTGGAGAAAGCATGCTTAAAGAACCTAAAGAGTTTAGTGAAGATGATAAAAAGAAATTGAGTTTGAATGCTAAAACTATAAATATGTTATATTGTGCTCTAGATAGAAATGAGTTTAATAGAATATATACTTGTTCTATGGCACAAGAAATATGGCACACACTTAAAGTAACTCATGAAGGAACTAGTCGAGTTAAAGAATCTAAAATTAGTATGCTAGTTCACCGTTATAAGCTTTTTAAGATGAAACTGGATGAATCAATTTCTGAAATGTTTACTCGATATACGGATATTGTCAATGGTTTGAAATCTCTTGGTAAATCTTATTCTAATGTTGAAATGGTGAGAAAAATTCTTAGGTGTCTACCAAAATCTTAGGAGCCAAAGGTGACGATAATTCAAGAAGCAAAGGACCTCACCAAACTACCATTAGAAGAACTTATGAGTTCTCTCATGACTCATGAAATCGCCTTGAAGGAGAATGAAGAAGAAGATTACGAAGTGGCAAACATGTGTTTCATGGCCTTAAAAGACAATGAGGTAAGTATTCTAAACTATGATCCTAAGCTTTCATATGATGAATTACTTGAAGCATTCCAAAATTTACATGTGCAAGTTGATAAACAAAATTAAAAAATCAATACTTTCAAAAAGAAGTCAAAAATCGTGTTATCTCAATTAGAAGAGTTGGTGGAAACAAATTAAGCTTTAGAAAATGAAAATGAAATTTTAAAGCAAAAAGATTTTGAAAGTTTGGAAAATCAAATACATTTATTAAAAACTGAAAATGACATTTTAAAACAAAAGGATTTTGATAAATTGGAGAAAGAAAATGTTATTTTAGAAAAGGAAAATAATGACTTAAGAAATATTGTTGATAGTTTTACAAAAAGCATAAAAAATTTGAACTATATGTTACAAAACCAAAGGTGTGTTTTTGATAAAAAAGGCTTAGGATATAAAACTCATAAAAATCAAAAGTATTTTAAAAATTATTTTGCTCATGCATCTTCTAGGAATAATCCTAATCATTCATGTACTTATTGTGGAAGAAAAGGACACAAAGTGCATTCTTGCTATATTAAGAGAAATCCTAATTTGAAACAAATATAGGTTCCAAAAAGTACCATAACTAACTCCAAAGGACCCAAGAACATTTGGGTACTAAAAAGTCGCTCTTTGAATGTTGATTGTAGAAACAAAGAAGTGGCAAACACAAGTGGTACTTAGATAGTGGATGCTCAAGGCATATGATCGGAGATGCCTCCAAGTTCTCAAGATTAACCATGAAGAAAGGAGGATATGTGACCTTTGATGATAATGCCAAAGGAAGGGTAATGGACATGTGATATTGGTAACCCTTCTTCACCTATTATTGAAAATGTTTTGCTTGTTAATGGTTTGAAACATGATTTGATTAGCATTAGTCAATTGTGTGATAAGGGATATTTTGTTGCTTTTGAGTCTAATAGATGTGTGATTAAGGATGTTAGTAATAATAAGACATTTTTTATTGATAATAGATGTGGTAATATTTATACAATTGATATTGATATTAATGATCATGTAGAAAAATGTTTCATTGTTAATCATGATGCTTGGTTATGGCATAGAAGATTAGGTGATGCTAGCATGGACACAATTTGAAAAATTGCTAAAAATGATTTAGTTGATGGTCTTCCAAGAATAAAATTTGAAAAGGTTAAGATTTGTGATGCCTGTCAATTTGGAAAACAAGTGAGAACTTCGTTTAAACAAAATAAATTTATTTCAACAATTAAACCCCTTAGTCAAGATAGATTTTGCATAATTAGAAGAGAATTAGGCATGTTGGATATATCTTAATTTTACTTTTATATGATAATATTTGAATGGTAGCATATGTTAAGGGTGAGAATATATTTAAGGCGAGTAGTTAATTTGATTACATCTTTTTGATGATAACGAAAGGGGGACAAATGGTTGGATTGCTTATATTTATAATAATTGCTATCTTTTTGCTTATTCTTGATCTTAGATTGTTTCTATTTTCATTCTTGATTTTAGATATTATTTTAAAGCAATCAACGATTTGTCATCATAAAAAAGGGGGAGATTGTTAGCCCTAAGGCTACATAATAATTTTGATGATAACAATACACATTGATTCATTAAGGTATTACTAATATGTTTATTTATATACAAGAATAAGATCATTGAAATAATAGTAAAATCAAGAAAAGGCTTATTAAAATGAAGTGTTGAAGCTAAGGAGAAGACTACATGTTAAAGGCACCAAAGTTTAAGAACAAGGTTTGACTCAAGGAATGTGATACATGAGTAATGTTCAATCAATTGATCGTATATTTCTCTATAAATGTCCAAATGACGTGATTCTTGAGCCTTGGAAAGCTTACTCAATTTATAACATTTTATATGTTTTAAAGAAATTCAAATTTCAAGTGCAAGGTCATGCAAGTTAAAAGACAAATAGAAGCAGCTGACATGAGCACCGAATACTGTTTTAAACATATCTTGAGTTAGAGATATCCAAATGACTTAATTCTTATGGTATTGGAAAGATGATTTAATGAAGCACATTTCATTTTTTTGAAGAAATTTAAATTTCAAATGGAATGCTGACATAATTGACATGTAATTTGGTGGACTGACACAAGAAAGAAAAATTAACTGACATGAGCACCGAATGGTCTTTTGTCCATATCTTGAGCTAGAGATATCTAAATAACTTGATTTTTGATGTTTTGGAAAGCTAATTCAAATATCCAGATCTTTCATGTTTTGAAGAAATTTAAATTTCAAATGGAAGGCCGACATAATCAACATGAAATGCGGTGGACTGACACAAGGAAGAAAAATCAACTCACATGAGCACCACATGGTCTTTTGTCCATATCTTGAGATATATATATCCAAATGACTTGATTCTTAATGAGTTGGAAAGCTTATTCAATTATGCAGATCTTTTATGTTTTGCAGATTTTTAAATTTCAATTAGAACACTGACAAAAATGATAGACAAAATTATAGGTTTTATGGTGGGCAAATTTGGAGTTGGTGTCTTCACTTGATTAAGTTTATCTCATTTGCCTATAAAAGGTGCCCTTCTCCCATGCATTCAACAAGAATCCATCAAGCCAAAAATAAGAGAAATATCAAGTTTAGAGAGCTTTTATATTCTTTATCTACTCTTTGAGGAGAGTTGTATTTTATTGTAAGCAATTATCTTTGTTCTTGTATTGGGGTGAGAGTGAGATCTTATTGTAAAGGATAATAGTTATCCTTGAGAGAACTCTTAGTGTGGTGTTATCAAGGGTTAAAGGAAGAAGCCTTGGTGAGGTTGTTCATCAAGAAGAACTCTTGGTGTGGTATTATCAAGGGTTGAAGAAAAAAGCCTTGGTGAGGTTGTTCATCAAGCAAGTTGTAAAAAACTCTTAGTGTGGTGTTATCAAGGGTTGAAGGAAAAAGTCTTGGTGAGGTTGTTCATCCAGAAAGTTGTAAAGAATTCTACAACTTAGTACAAAGGCTAGCTTGTGGAGGAGCTAGGAGCCCGTAGACGTAGGCAAGGTTTGCCGAACCACGTAAATTGAGTTTGTACTCTATCTATCCCTATCCTCTTTATATTTACTTGCACTTGTAATTGTTTGTTATTGTTATTCTCTTGATTGCATCTTTGATAAAAGTTGTGTTAAAAATGATGATAGAGGAAGTAATGGCATCCATATTTTCTCTCAAATGACACCGCCGGAATTACTGTTCATTCTGCCGGTTTTACGAGTCAGGCTTTGAAATTTACACACATTGTAGATCGAAGCACGCTAATCAAATTTTTCTTCTTGAGCCTTTCGAGATTTCGACCGAAAAACGTTCAAATTTGCAGAAAAAGAGAATCGGTTTTCACTCTTCACTACCGCAGAGCAGCGAGTGAGTAGTCATCGCCAGCTTGGTTGCCTTCGTCTCGGCCCGTTCTGCAAATCTTCCTTCAGCGCCGAAACCTGTTTCATCCGTCTTCAGCCCCGTTCATGGAGTTTTTATATACTGTTCATTGCTGCTTTTCTGTCGGACGGGGAGTGGGCCGTCACCTTTGCCACAAGGGTGTAGATCAAGAGAGGGTGATCGGCTTTCCCTTCTGCAGTATCGTCGAATTCCCAGTATTTCTCCCAGAAATTGCATTTTCATTTTCGGGAATATTATTCACGGCAACGGTGGTACTGTTCATCCGGTGATACTATTCATCGATCCTGCCAGGTTGCTCCTCGGCCTATAACATGCATATTTGCTTCTTGGTCGACTCCCAAATTCCTTGCGGATAATTAAATCTAAGGAGCGACGGGAACGAGAACTTCTCATCGGTTTTATTTCATGCCCATTTTCGGTGACTGGTTTGCACTTCTAATTCCTTTGACTCACCTACTATTATTGCTGAGTTTTGCTATGGAATTTTATCTGGATTGAATTGTGTTGACTTGAATTTAATCGTTATATTTTTACTTGTCCTGTCAAACCAACATTTTCCACCATGTCCACCAAACCCACACCGACCACTACCAACCAAACACAACTCCTACATCACACCAACGGATCATGCCCGTCAACTAAGACCTCATTCCCCACCAACCAACCTCTTCCCCCACCTAACAATGCCAAGAGCAAACTTCCTCAAACTCAAGGCTCTTGGGCTGATAGGGTCCGAGTAACTGAGGCAAGTACTAGATTCAGTCTTGACTCGGTAACCCAGAAGGTTCCGGGTTCTATTCTTGAACTGTCAGATGAGTTGATCGATGATGATGCATCCGAGCGGTTGCGTTGTATCGTGGGTTTTTTTCCAGGCTATGACATGCCTTTCCATGCTGTACGGTCCATTGCCATGCGTGCTTGGAAAACTAGTGGATTGGAGGATGTTCGTTCCACTGGAACAGGTTTTCTGATTTTTCGCTTTAGGACCGAGGATGAGGTCCATGATATTTTAGAGAGAGGGCCATAGATGTTTGGCGGGAAGAACATTATCCTGCAGCAGTGGAATCCACACTTCTCTTTTGATAAAAATCGAATTTCTAGGATTCCGGTTTGGATTAGACTGCATGGACTGCCTTTCCATTATGGTCAACCAGGGCTCTTAGCAGTGTTTCTAGCATGGTCAGGAGGCCCCTTTCATATGACAAGATGACTTATGAGCGGACCCAGTTGTCTTATGCTCAGGTTTGTTTTGAGTTAGATGCGGAGCATTCTCCAGTGCATGATATTAAAATCCGATGCAAGTTATCCTCTGAGCCTATCAAGATCATAGTAGAATATGAGTGAAAACCGAAGCGCTGTTCCAAGTGTTGTTTATTTGGCCATACTTGTCCTGTACCTGTTGTGCCCTCTGCTCCTACAGAGGCCGAGGCTCCAGTTACTGATACAGCCCTCGTCTTGAAAGACAAGGAGAACACTGATGAAACTGCTATTGCAACAGCAGTTCATATTGAGACTAATAAGGAACAAATTATTGCTGTTGATGTAATTCCAGTTATACGCGACAAGGGTAAAGATATTGCTACTGATTCCACACCAGCCAGACCTCTTGCTCTACTATCTTCAGATGCAGTGACTACAGCGAAAGATTCGATGAATAAGATCTTTAGTAAGATGGGCCAGGTTACAGCCAATGGTTCGAGTTCTGAGTCTGATCCTAACTCTAATTCGGATTCACTATTTCATATTGAAGCACAGCAGGATCAGATATTGAAGTCCACAGTGGCGTCTGATCCTATCCCTCCTACTGGTAAGGATAAAAATGCTCAGAGTAAAAAGGGTGGCAATGGAGGTAGAGGGGGCAAGCACCCCCGATGATTTCTTTATTGAATTATGAGTTTTTCTAGTTTCCTATGATAGGAAGTTGGAATATTAGAGGCCTTAATGGCTTCTCTACGCAGCGGGCAGTTAGAAACTGGATTTCTAAGTTTTCTTTAGGTTTGATTGGTCTTCTAGAGACTAAGGTTGATCAGCGACACCTTACTTCAGTTGTTTCAGATATTTGTCCTTCTTGGAAGTTCTTATCTAGTGCCACTGAATCCATTGCTTGCAGAGTTTTGGTGTGTTGGGATCCTACTTTGTATAGTTTGAGTGATTTGCAGCTTTCTCCACAGTGGATCGTTAGTCGGGCTACCAGATTAGCAGATGGGGTTTCTTTTGGATTGATCTTTGTTTATGGTTCTAATGATCCAGGTGTTCGTCGGCAATTATGGGACTTTCTCAAAGCTCAGTCCATGGGTTTCGGTGACTTACCATGGTTGGCATTAGGTGATTTTAATGCGATTTTATGCTCGTCGGATAGAGTTGGAGGGGATCAGGCTTGGCATGGTTATATGGATGAATTTGGTCAGTGTGTTCATGATGCAGCATTGATCACGGTACCATCTTTTGGGCTTCAGTATACTTGGCATAATGGGCGGCAGGGAAAGGATACTATTCTTCGGACTCTTGATTGGAGTTTTGGCAGCGCTTCATGGTTCTTGACTTGGCCAAACACAACTTCTGAGATACTTCCACGGGATGTTTCTGATCACAGTGCTATGGTCATCAAGTTTGGAAATCAACGTAGGCAGACCTCGAGGCCTTTTAAGTTTTTGAACTTTTGGGCTGATCGAGAGGATTTCTTGGAGATTGTTCCGAGAGTGTGGTCTACGCATGTGGACGGGGATCCTATGTTTCGAGTCACACAAAAACTAGGTTTGTTGAAACGAGAGTTTAAGACTTTGCATGCCAAGGCTTCTAGTCATATCTCTAGTAGAGTCATTGAGGTTAGAGCTCAGTAGGTCGCAGCTCAGGCTGCTCTGGATGAGAACCCTCATTCCCTAGAGTGTCTTTTGGCTGAGAGGGATTTTGCTAAGCAGTATTCCCAGTTGTGCAGGGATGAAGAGGTTTTCTTTCGACAGAGGTCAAGGATCCAATGGCTTTCTCTAGGGGATCAGAATACCAAGTTCTTTCACAAGTCTCTGCTCCATAGACAGGTCAGAAATCGGATTCATCAGCTTGAAGATGAGGATGGTACCATTGTTACAGATCGAGGCGACTTAGGCCATCTAGCTGTGAGGTATTTTCAGAAATTGCTTACAGCTCCTTCTCGGCCTTCTCTTGTAGACGCTTCTCGATTTTTCTCTGGAAGAGTCTTTGAGGAGATGCTGCCTTCTTCGGTATGCCCTATTACTGATAATGAGATCAGGTTAGCTTTATTCTCGATTCCTGATGATAAAGCTCCAAGACCGGATGGGTATACCTCTTTGTTCTTCAAAAGGGCTTGGGATATTATTAGTGTGGAATTTATGGCTGCTGTGCGCTATTTCTTCATAACTTGTCGGATGCCAAAGTGTGTTAATGCCACTAGGATTGCCTTGGTCCCCAAGGTTGAGTCTCCGAGGACTATGAGTGACTTTCGACCAATCTCTTGTTGTAATGTACTTTACAAGTGCATCTCCAAAGTGATTGTGAACCGATTCAAAGTTGTCTTACCTGATGTAATTGGGAGTTCACAGTCTGCTTTTGTCCCAGGTCGGAGGATCTCTGATGCCATTCTATTGACTCAAGAGCTCATGCATAATTACCATCTTGGGTGCTCACCTCCCCGATGCGCTTTAAAGGTGGATATTCGCAAGGCTTTTGATACTGTCAGTTGGGATTTCATTCTTTTGGGGTTAAGGACGATCGGTATTCCAGAGTGTATGGTTCGATGGATTGCGACGTGCATGTCTTCTGCACATTTCTCGGTTGCTTTAAATGGAGAGCTTCATGGTTTCTTTCCCACCTCCAGGGGAGTTCGGCAGGGTGATCCATTGTCACCATATCTTTTTGTGTTGGCTATGGAGGTTTTGAGTGGTATTCTTCGGGAGTCTTCTCAAAGGCCTGATTTCTGATTTCATTGGAGATGTCAGCAAGTCTCTCTCACTCATCTTTGTTTTGCAGATGACCTGATGGTCTTTTGTAGGGCAGATGTGGGCTCTATTCGAGTGGTTCGTGCAGCTTTGCAGGAGTTTGCCTAGCTCTCTGGTTTAGTGACGAATTCAACCAAGAGTCATGTATTCTTTTCTGGCATCAATGATGAGGACCGAACTGCATTGCAGACCATCTTGGGTTTTCAGGTGGGGAGTTTACCTATTAGATATTTGGGGGTGCAACTCATTAGTACCAGATTGCGACTCTCAGATTGTACTCCATTGATAGAACGGATCCTGTCGAAGGTCAGGTTATGGACTTCTGCTATGTTAACTTATGCTGGTCGTCTTCAGTTAATCAAGTCAGTACTTTTTTCTATCCAAGTCTATTGGTCCTCCATGTTCATATTACCGGCAGCTGTGGTTTGGAAGATCGAGGGTATTCTAGCTGCCTTCCTCTGGAAAGGGACATCTTTGTCTCGTTCTGGGGTCAAAGTCGCTTGGGACTCGGTTTGCTATCCTTTAAAGGAGGGGGGATTGGGAATTAAGCGAGTGAAGGAGTGGAATCGTGCTGCTATTCTGAAGCATGTTTGGAGACTTCTTTCTGACAAGTCCTCCACATGGTCCTCATGGGTTCACAAGGTGCTCCTTCGAGGCCGCTCGTTTTGGCAGGTTAGGGTTAATTCTGGAGCCTCCTGGTCTTGGAGGAAGATTTTGCATAGTCAAGATTGGTGTAGGGGCAAATTTGTCTCTTGGATTGGAGATGGCCGTGATACCTCACTTTGGCAGGATTACTAGTTGCCGCAGGGGCGTTTTTGTGATTTGTTTTCATTCAGGACTCTTTCATCCACAGGTCTTCCCTCAGATGCAAAGGTTGCATCTGTTATTCAGGATGGAGACTGGGCTTTTCCTGATGGTGGGCCGGTCCTTGGACGGATTTGGGACTCAGTCAGCATCCGGCCTGTGATGGGGAATCCTGACCATATTGTTTGGAAGGGCCACAACTCTGGTATTTTCTCTATTAACTCAGCATGGGGTTTATTACGGAGTAGGCGATCGGTGAACTCAATTCATCATCTTCTCTTGTTCCCTGGCCATGTTCCAAGACACTCATTTATTCTTTGGTTGGCCTCGTTGGGACGTCTTCGTACTTTGGATCGTCTACGGCGTCATGGCATGTCATCCTCTTCGGATTGTGTCCTCTGTGCTTCAGCAAATGAGAATCATGACCATCTTTTCTTTAGTTGTCCTTTCTCGTCTTCTGGATGGACGGAGATTTCAGCTAAGACTTTCATTGTTTGGCCTTCTTTTGTTTGGCTCTCTCCACTTCATTGGGCTTCTCAACATCTTCAGGGCAGGAAGAATTTTGGGCATATCCTTGCGCGTTTAGTCTTCTCTGCTACAGTATATTTTCTTTGGTATGAGAGGAATGATTGTGTGTATCAACAGCGTCACCGGACTTGTCGTCTAGTGATTGATGAGATTTTTGCTTTGGTTCGCTCTAGGCTCCTAACCTTGGAGGCCAAGTATGTGATCAGTCCTCAGCTTCGTGCCATATGGGGCCTACACCGTTAGTTTGTTTCTTGGATTTTGTCTGTTGTTTGGGCCACTGTGCCCCTTCGTCTTTGTTGTTTTATTGAAGACAGCCTGTTGTGGTTGGTTTTGGGCCAGTGCGCCATGTTCTGTTTTGTTTGGGACTTTGGGCTCTACTTTATGTTTGTCTTGTTTTGTTTTGGGGCCTTGGGGCTTTATTATTTCCTTTTGGACTTGTGAGTACTAAGTACTCTTCTTGGGGTATGCCCCTCGTATTTTGTACTTTCGTTTTTCTTTTAATGTAAATAGTAATTTTTTCAAAAAAAAAAATCTTTGATAACTTCTAATTTCATCTTCTTCACCTTTATTTTCAAAGAAAGAGTGAACTAATTTTGATCTTTCAAGAAAAATTTTATAAATCGTTTTTAAAAATAAAAACCCAGTTTACCTGGATCAACACATTTTTTTGGCAAATAAGCAGATTTGACGACCCTAATGTTGTTGTCCGTTTGTAACTGTGAGTATGTTCAAGGGCAGATTTGATTCTAAGTCTAAATTACTGATATGTTATTTTCTAAGTAGAAGCAAATTAGATAAGTATTTAAAGCATGCCTTTTTCATTTTCATTTATATTTCTTAATTTTTTGACAAAGTGGTCGGAGGAGAGAAGAATTTGACCTCTAGATATCTTTCTATTTTTCTTTTCATTTCTTTCATTTTACACCATTGAATTTTAAATTATGGAATCAATAAAAAATTTCATTATTCAATTTGGATTTCTTCCATTTCTATAATTTGTTTAAATTGGATAGTCGAAGAAAATTGCCTTAAAAGCCAGAACAACCAATGTACAGTCTAAAAGAGAAAAAAAATGAATTAAAAAATCGCAACACAGTCTTCAGATTCACTCTTATTACAAAAAGACAATGCAATTATCCATTCATCCAAGGGCACACCCAGATTCTCAAAAACACAGTCTTCAAATTTGTCCAACTGCACACCCAGATTCATCCATTGCTCCTTACCAAGTTTACTTCCACATCCTCTGATCTTAACACTAAGATTACACTTCCTCATTTGTATTTTTGCCCCAATGCAATACCCATCTCTTCGATACATTCCTATTCAAGACTAAAGCTATTGAATTTTACCATCTCATGCTTGGCTATGGAGTTTTGCCTTATAAATTCACGTACCCATTTGTTCTTAAGAAAAGCTCAGATCCTTAAGGTTGAGGGTGGCAGCTGAGAAGCAATTACAAAAAATAAAATAAAATAAAATTGTGGACAGATCTTTATTCTTCTTCAAGCTGCTCCCATACTCCTAACTATCTTTTTATGTTCTTAGCTATGCACGATGTTAGAAAACTAGACAATTGAATGTAGAAGAAAGTAATACAAAATGCTTTGGGGTCACTAGTGTATGTGAGCACCTACGAGCTCTCCATTTTAGTTTTTAATTGATTGAGCTTATTACAAATGAGAGTACAAGGCTATATTTATAATGTTTGCTGGCGGTTATGCAAGTCGGTTTACACAATAAAAAAAAATTAACTTATTCAAGTCGGTTGCTGGATATTTGCTAACATGTGCGGCTCCCAAGTTGTGCTTAGCTATAGTCGACTTCTTCTTCTTCAATCACATGCATTTCCTGTTAATGAAGTGGCTTGAATCTTCTAGGCTTACATGACTCCGTTGACTTGGCTTTGCATATTAGAAATTGAGTTTTTATTCATTAACTGATTCCTATTGGCTGATTGCTGTCGGCATGCATGGTCAAATGTTGCGGCTTGGGTCATGTGAGCTATTTGCTTATATCTTCATTGCTTCTATGCATGTTTCTAGATTCCTTTCATGGCTGCCAACTTTAATTTCTAGAATGTGCATCACATTTCAACACTCCTCGTTCATGCATATTCTAGTTACTGTGATTAAGTCTCATAGCAATTCAAATCTTTCCCATGGTAATGCTTTGGTGAAGATGTCTACTAGTTGCTCTCCTGTCCTACAATGTTGGAGCTCTATCTCTTTATTTGCTTCAGCTTCTCTGAGAACGTGCTACTTTACTGCAATATGTTTAGTACGGCTATGGAAGACAGGATTTTTAACCATCACTATTGCTGACTTGTTGTTACTCTTAATCTCTATAGCTTAATGTTTTGCTTCTCCCATATCTTCAACTATACGTCTCAGTCAATAAACATATGATAAATTGAGATATTATGATACATGATGTCATTAATGGAGTGGTGCCAATAAAGTGATGTGGATGATGCTCTTGGGAATTAATTTGATTGCAAATAATCAAATCCCTAGAATTAACTCTACTACAGTTCACTCTTACCTGATCAATGTAATTTATAAGTATACAAATTCATCTAACGAAACAGCAATACAAAGATAACATCCAATTTCCTAATTCCTAAACAAGGGTCAATTTCTTGTTAACTAAGAATAAGAACCAGCTGTTTAAATTTGTTTAAGTCTACAATAACAACCGTCCCATTAAATTTGTTTAAGCCTACAATACATGAAAGCAATAATGAACAATAACAAAATAGAAGTACTGCAGTGCATCAAAGTTGAAGGTTGTTTTAGTCGAGGTTCTCATAATTGTTCAACCCTAAATATCAAAATACAAAGGGTAGTGAATAGAAATTCCTTCCCATGGTCATAAAAGATAAATAAATATACTTAGAAATTTCTAAAGCTTCTCCACTTCTATTGATTTTTACGCTAAGTAATGAAACCTATAATCACCCTTCTCTCCACAATGTCTCCACAGTGTCTGACATAATAACTGAATGAGAAGACAAAGAAGAAATTGATTGTAGACATGCGAAGCATAATATGTCGATCTACCTAGAATTCTGTCATTAGTTCCTTCAACTTCTTTGTCAAGGCACTGCAATTCGAAACAAAAAATTTATACTCCAATTAAACTATCTAAAGTTAATTTTAGTAGTATTATATACATATAAATAAGTCACTACACACTTTGTAAAATTCATCCTTGATCTGTCAACAGTTGTCCATTTTTACATCCAGGTTTCTACTGATTGCCTGAGTTCTGATCACTAGTAACAGAGAATCAACAGATAATCTTTAAAAGACAAGATATTTGCAGAAAATAGGATGGCAATATAATTAGTATCATAGTACCTCTTTGTTTATTGCTTCTAGTTTTACTTTGACACTCCGTGCAATGTTTCCCACTTCATCTATATCATTCTCCATTCTTTTCTTGACAGCTTTAATGATTCAACAGCATTTTAGATTGAAATGAATTATAGACCCCAATAAACATAAACGTAATAGCAAGCTCAAAAGCTCAGACTAAGACTCAGTGTTGTAAATTATTGATTTGTTTATGAAGAGCTTGCTCCCAAGTTTGAAAGAATTGTCTATATCCAAACAAAGTAACTCTCAGATGGATTAGTTGCTGCCAATTCTTTAGGTCTCAATCCTATATGCATTAGTTTTACAGTGAATCAACTCCACCAATTACCTAGCCATACTAGTTCACTCTCTACACTTAGGCTTGAAACAAATAACTAGAATGGAAAATCCAATAGGAAACTTCCCTGACAAGTGAAGTGTTAAACCACAAAAATAAGGGTGCCAACATTGCCTTCCACCTTTCATTGTAAATGCTTTTGTTACGGACTTTGACTCCTTGTTTGCATCCTATGTGAGGTTAACTTTAGAAATCTATATGAGAAATTATGCCAATTAGCAATAAAGCTAGTGGGATAAAATAAAAGGCATGGCTATAAATCTCTGTAATAGTCAATGAAGAGGAACTTCTGAGTGTCAGCATTACAATTGCTGATACATACTCTTTAACTCATAGAAAAAAATTTAATATTTGGTTTCATTATCAAATATTAGATATAGCAATATTTATATTGAATATGAAATATATGTTATAATATATGTAGCTAAGTAGGTGAACCTGGTTTGAAACCAGATTAATTTGGAGGATGTAATCTTCAGCTTAGAAACTAGATGTTTTACCAGGCGGAATTTGTGAAAGCTCATTTATGTGAATTCTCCAACTTAAAGAACATAAATTGAGTTTAGCACAATTGAAGACTGCTTATTGAAAGCCCCAATCCCTATATTAGTGTTAGTCCTTGGGACTCGCGTTAATATTTCAATATCATTATCATCTCTGGAAGGCTGGACTTTGATATCGCCAAAAAATTAATCCTAAAACACAGCAAAATAACACAAGACAATAGGTAATATTAGAAAGTCAAAATGAAGTCTAACAATGCATAAGGGCTAAGCTAGCACAAACACTGATCAGTGCATATAACATTCGGGGGGAAAAAAAAAAAAAAAGAACTCATTCATAGACCTATTTAAGTGAAAAAAATTACGAAAAAAGAAATTCCCGTTATTTTTCAGGGGATTTATTTCAAGAACAAAAAATTGAATATGCAATCTAAAGATGTCATGACTCGATTAAAACAGGCTTTGTTTGAGATCCTATCCAGACATCAAAGCCTAATACAACAACTTTGCTTTCTATTTACATGAATTTCAATCAATCTCTAAGAAACCAAAACAAAGACAAATTATGTTTTCATAGTTCGAGCTTCAAACCCCATAATTGAAATCAAGTAGACAAATTCAACATCTAACTGAGGCAAAAACCAACTAAAATTGTATTTAACCAAAAAAGAAAAAGGAAAAAATACAATTGCAGTGCAATAATCCAAATTAACAAACTAGAGCTTACACCTAATTATATCACAAATACCTAGAAAGCAATAGAACCAAAAAAATTAAAACATTACCATAAGCAAGTCATACATGTTGATGTTGATCAAATGAATGAACATGAATGAAAGAGAAGAATAGAGCTCAACACATCCAAAATTAAGGGATTTTTTCTTCCAATAAAGAAAATTTATCATATTTTTCCAATCAATTTCGTAAAGAATAAATAGAGCAATGAATGACACTAATACAATCCACATAAAACCCAATTTATAAAATATAAGCCAACATCTTAAAAGGAGAGCATGACAGTCGGTTGCGAGTGGAGGTGGCCAATTTATACCTACAAAATGACAGAGTAGGTGGAGGTGGCCGTGAGAGAGGAGAGTGGAGGCAGCTGCGAGCTCAAGAGACGGTGGAGTGCAGGCAAAATAACCTTGCATTACCTCCAAAAACCGAGTGAGACGCAAAACCCAAAGATCCATTATCAAAATTGCAAAGGAACGAGCAATCGTGAAATCTTCGACAAAACTCCGTTGCAAATCCCAATTGAACACCTTATAAAACAATGGGAAACATATAAATAAAACATATCGAAGAATCAGTGCTAGTAGGGACAATTCAAAATATGGGTAATCCGTTGGTTTCCAAAAAAGGGTTTGAAATGAGCCTGTGGCTGGTGGTTTGTGTTAGAGTTACGGTTAAACTCTATATTTCCATTAATGCAGGAAGAGAATTACTAGGTTTACAACTTTTATTAGTATTTAGGAAAATTACAATGAGTGAATAGTTCATGGTCATTTTCGTCATTTTACCAAATATAAATAGTGTTTTGGCTATAAAACCAACCAACGGAATAGACCATATACGACTGCAGATATTTAGTTTACGGGTTTTTACACACAACTGTATGAATTCTACACACTTAATTACGTCTTCCAAAAATTCTGGTTTTGTACCTTTGGTTAGAACAGTAACTTAGTTTACAGTTTTTTTTTTTTTTTTTCAGGTTAACAATTTTACACGTTGGTTTACGAGTTTCATTTGTAGTTTAAGACTTCTACATTATATTGTAGAAGGACATTTTTGGCAAACATGCATAATTACTTCGGTTATTTTAATGATGAAACAAAATACTGCATTCATGACTTTTTACATACCATTTACGACTTTCATTATAAAGTTAACTATTTTAACACGCTTGTTTACGTCTAATAGAAATTTTGGTTTTTACTTAACTATCATAAACAGTATTATTATTTTTTATTTTTTATTTATTATTTACGATTTTTATATGTTTATTTATGACTTTTATTTGTTGTTTACAATTTTTACACCATTGTGATGATGGCTATTTTTACATAACTAAATAGTGATTTTATCAACTAAAAGGTCAAATGGAATAGTGAATTTATAAGTTTTTTTAATTTGTTTTTTACTTTTGTTGCCTCGTTTACTACTTTTATACGCTTGTTTAAAATTATTATAGATTTTGGTTTTGTCCCCCTTTAGGGGAATAGTAATGCGATTACTACTTTTTATTTTAGTATATGACTTTTAGATGATAGTATACTATGCTTATTTGTACATTACATTTATTTACACTATATAAAGTGGTCATTTTTTCAAATTTGAACTGTAATCTAAGTTTAAAATTTACTCAAACAAAATAGTGCTTTTTATGCCTTTTTATAAATCATTTACAAATTTTAGGTGCAAATTATCAATTTTTACACACGATTATGGGTTTCAAATATTTTAGTTTTGTCCTCCTTCGTGTGAACAGAAATTTTGTTTTCAACTATGCTATGAGGTTTACAACTTTTATATGATTATCTTTGATTTTTATTTTTTGTTTACAAATTTTACATGAAAATACTAATTGTTAAAATAGTTTTATTATTTTGGCGGGAACTGTATACAGTGCGGGAACATAACTGGTTAATAAAACCGGTACCCACCCCCCATGCAGCAACACCACCACATATATCCATTTAATGATGCAATGCAAGACGGGACGGAAGGACATTTCTTTACTCTTTTCTGTTTGGTAATTTATTTATTAGTCGGAAGATAAATTAAAGTAGATATAAATAACAATACACCATAATTAGACTGTGAAAAAGCTTTTAAGATTTTTAGTTTATGGAGACGATAGAGCCTGTCTTTCAGGGTGGGACATAAACTAAAGAAATGAGCGCCACATTTAAAAATTGCCACTCTGTATTAACATATCAAGAGTAACGATATATATTCTAATATAAAAATTATTTTCCCATAACTTATTTTCTTACTTTATTAAAAAAACAGATTTATAATATTTATTATTTGGTGTCTTATATTCTCGGAGTTTCTGTTAGCATCTATTAGTAAATAAAATAAGTGAATATACACATCATTAACCATATCATTTAACTGAGACTTATATTTGAAGAAAAATCTAACATAATAATTGCAGAGTACTTTTAATACAAGTTTACACTGGTCACATGAACAAACTTTCACAAACACAAAATCGTCGCTAGCTACATTCTTAATAAACATGAGGTAAATAGTGCAAGATATTCACCAGTTATTACAAGCAATATATACAAAGGATAAACGCAGCTACCTATAGAGGACACATGCAATAAGAAATACAAACCGCCCATAATTATAGCCTGTACGTGCACATGATGTTTTGTTCATTAGACGTACGCTTTAATTTGATCCACAACAACACCTGCATAGCTTCCTTATCCTCTTCACTAAAAACTTTATAATCCACACTAGAACGCGAATAAGGTGGCCGAGAATAAGAATAAACATCAAGCTACCCCATACCAACAGGACTATATATGTGGCAGAAAAGGCTGTATCAGACTTTGTAAGAGTCCCAATGCTAATAAAATAAGTTACTCCCATGGCAGTAATTGCAACCCATATGACCACCGTTAAAATGACCACAAAAAACTTTTTTGTGAAAAAGGGTAAACCGCTTACCAGCAATAGTATGATGCTCAGAGAGGCCACATAACCTGTGGTGTTGAAAGCTATGTAAACATCGTATGAGGCTTTACTTTTATCAAACAATATGGAATACCCTGCCAGATGTTGGTCTGATGAATCTACCGATGCTGATGTGGAGTTACTTTTAGAATCGTCTTGCCATAGACCACCAGGAGGGGTCAAGCCAGCTTGAAATGCCATAGTAGCCATAAGTGATGCTACTACCATCAAGGCATCACGCCTCTTTTCTACCCATTTCTCACCTTTCTTTGAACCTTCACCACCGTTGTGTTCGTGTTGCTTTTTTCCCTTCTTCTTATTACCTTGTTCAACGTCGATACTACTCATTTTCTTCGATCAATTTCAAGTGTATTAAGTCTATGTGCATAAGGCTTATCTTCAGCTTCATATTAATAGGCTCTAAGTCTTCCCAAGTCTTCCCCGGGGTCCCAAGTGTGGGGCGGGCATTGTATAAAAAAATATATATGTTTGTGAAAATTTACGGCATCACGTCTCCTAGGTATGATTCGCGTACGTGCTACTTTAATTCAATGGTTGGTTCGTAAATAATTTTTTATGAACAGTCTTACTGCCAATATAATATATGATTTATACTTTATGAAAAATAATTAAAAACGAAAATGGAGAAAAAGAAGAATGATAAAAGAACCGGGCTAAGATATCAAATTTAAGAAGAATTATAAATTATTAAAGAATATTAAGATATTAAAGAATGATAAAATCTTATATTAAATATTAAAATAAATGATAAAGAATGATAAAGGTAGTATAAACTCTTTGTACAGAAATGAATTCAAGTCCATATGATTTAATAATATAAAATTATTATGCCAAATTTATAATTATCGCTAGCTTGCATGGACCATAGTAGCCTTAGAGATTGCTGTGGAAACCTTCAAGTAATCACAAAATAAATGATAAAATAAAAGAAGTGGAGGTACTAAAGCAAAATGGGGACATGGTTGGAGGCCACTTCCTTCTTCGCTCTAGCTTTGCTGAAAAAAGATGGACACACAAAGCATTTTGATTATTATTACTATAACAGAAAGCCAAATAGAAAAGTGCCAAAAGAAAATCCACTCGATTTTAAGAGTGAAAAGCTAGATTCCTCTATTTTACTTTAAGAAAAAAAATTACTATTCTAATTAAATTATAAAAATTATAAAGCATTTGTTTATATAAAGAAGAAAACTTAGAAAGAATAGGAAATCTTCTTTAGAACGAGTATGAGTGCAGAAGAGGTCATTTTTAAAATGGTTATAACTTAACTTACAATATTGCTACACTAATAAAGTTTGGGCTTTGGCTACGGTACATCAGTTGTACCGGTGCATCATTTTTTCAAATTTTTGTAATTTTTAATATAAAAGTTGTAAATTCTTGTATAAAATTCGTAAATATGGAGTGTAAAAGTTGTAAATGAAACTATTTTCGATTTTTTGTAAACTAGTGTAAAAGTTGTAAATCATTGTATAAAAGTCGTAAATGAGAATTTACAACTTTTTTTTTCACATTTACGATTTTTATATAAAGATTTACAACTCTTACACTGAATTTACAAAAAATTGACAAGTGATGTACCGGTACATCGGATGTACTGTAGACGGACCCGTAAGTTTATGTACAACGTTTGTTTACAAAATTAATACAGCATGGAATGAATAGAATGTTGAACATAAAAAGTCAACGTAATAAATGTTAATAAATGATATAATATTAACTGAGTGATGTCACATTAATTCTGTATACAAACTTTTTATACATGCTTTGTGAGAATAACATTACTCATAAACTTATACACTTTTGATCTGCTATAATAAAATATTATATCATATATTTAGTAAACGTAATTACATTAATTGGTACCACTTTGTTACTAAATATGCATGCATGCTTCCAATATTTAGAAAATTATATGTATATTCATTGTGTTTTATTAAGCAAGTTGAAATATATGTAGATCAAGTTGGGGGAAGTAAAGCACGATAGTAAACCTCATAAAAATAAAATAAAATAATAAAAGATAGTTTTTTTTAACAATATTAACATAATAGTGATGCTAATCATTTCCACTTATCAACTCAACAACCATCTTTAATTTTTAAAATATATATTTAAATAAAGTAGACCTAGTTATAACTAGAAAATATAAAACAAAATTTGGAAAGAGAAGACATCGTCGAGAAGATACCCAATTCATTTTAAAGTAAGAAGAAAGGGCAAAGTTAGGATTTTGGCAGGAGAGAGCCAAAGTATAAAATAATTTTAAAATCCAACTATGAAACATATTGATTGATGAGTTTAATTACTTTTAATATTTAAGGTTTACACAACTAATTAAAAAAATTATGCAAATGGATTCTGAAAAAGTAAAAAGTTATAAATAATCAAATAATAAAAATCAACAAAAGAAAAATGAATGAATCACTAAATTAGTAAAACAGCACATATAAAAAGAATAACTTTTAAAACATAACTAGATGGATTCAAATACAAAATTCTACGTAAATTCTAATGTCTCTAGTTTATATTTGAGTTTAAAAAATGTAAGAGTGGGAAAAATTATACTGAAATTACAAAAATAATAATTTTAGCTATTAAAAAGGCGAAATTATGAATATAAAACAAAAAAAAATTAGTAAGTCTTAATTTAACTTTTTTTATTTTGTTTTTTTAACTTAAAACTTAATATAAGATATTTTCGTCTGAATGAAAAAAACTAAAAATTTTAAGTTTTATCTGAATGTAAATATCTGAATCATTTATTACTTATCTAATTCCATTAAATGCCCTTATAAAATTCATTTATGACTAATTTATATATAGCTTAATATTTGAATTTTGGAATATTATTATTTATTTTTAATTTTATATTATGATTCTCTACATATTTTTAAAATTAATTTATGGTTGTTTAGCTTATTTTCATATCTCTTTTAAAACTTATTTTTTTTTACCAAATTATACACATTTAAATTCATAATGAATTTTGGTATACAAATATTTTTACAATATGAAATACAATTATAAGTAAAAATAATACATAACTAGAGATTTATGCGTAAAATCATTAGTTTTAGTCATTTCAATTTAGATATTAAAATAAAAAATAAACATATTATTCAGATTTTTATATTCAGACCTATTTAGATTTTAGAATAAAAAAATCGATGCCTAAGTTTCAACAATAGGCTTGGGCATTTGCCCCGCCGGGTCCGGGGCCCCGGTCTGACCCGGCCAAACGACCCGCCCCGGATCACTGTAAGGGGCGGGTACGGGGCTGTATGGGCTCTGCCCCGTCCGGGGCGGGTCCGGGGTCGGGTCTTGTATCTAGACCCGTTTGACCCGCCCCGCCCCGCACAGTTAAGGGTAAAAATAAAAAAATTTAAAATATAAGAACTTAGAGGTAATTAACGGGGGTTATTTTGTTAAGTCTTAATATATATGAATTTCTAGGATATATGACAACCTTTATAAATGTCATAAAACCCTATTTCCATTCAAACCCTCCCCAATCTCAAAATCAACCCTTACACCTAGCCGCTACACCACGCTCCCCAATCTGCTCTGCCACTGTCGCCGCTCCACCGCGAGTTCGTGACTCCATTTGCCGATCTGCGTCTAGTCCACCATCGTTGGATAGTCTAACGTCGACAGCCCTTGATTCGCAACGTTCAAGCGTGGCCCCGATCTGCTCTGCCACCGTCACGGCTCCACTGCGAATTCGCCACCGTCCATAGCTGCACCATCCTCGTCATCACACAACGGTCCACGGCTGCACCCTCCTGTCAGTCGTCCAGCTCTGCCAGGCCTGGTTGGTTGATTATGTAAGTTTTTTGATTATGTTCATTTTTTTATTTTTGATTCTGTTATTAATTTACTTTGTGTGTGTATATATATATTGATTTTTTCGTATTTGGGTCTAAGAAAAGTACAAACTTGATGTTGTGGTTTAATTAAATCGACTAATAGAGAGGTGATAGGAAGCCGATCTAAAACTCATCAGCGATTTGACGAAATTCTGACAATCAAAGCTACCATTTTCAACATTCTATGGATTTAGCTAATTCCTATAATATTCCATATCTTATGCGGAAATTCAGTGCAAAGATTCGATTTGCTAGCATTGTTGTTAATATAAACTCAGCTAATTGGCTGTTGATTTGTTCTCAGGGAATATCAAGCGAGTTCTTAAATATGGTTTTATTGTCTACTAGTTCTTCTCAAAAAAGTTTCAAGAAACTTGTTTTAATTTGTTTGCTTTCACAAAGTGTGCTCATGAAGTTTTTTCTTGTTCAAATAGCTTTGATTGTTTCTGGAATGCTCATTGAACAATTTTGAAATGATGTGCTACCCAATGAAATTATTAACTAGCTATGAAGTATTGATGGTGTTGAGTTGCTTCTTCCGTGATCCATGAATGATTTTGTTTCTTGAATCTTTGCTACTCTTGAATCCATGAATGATTTTGGTATTTTATCAGTCAATGTCAGCTAACGTTATTTGTGAACATCATATATTATATTCTGTGTATTCCCACTTGTATAAAGCTTAATGTAAACTATGATCTTTGAAACTTCTTCATTTAATTTACTTTTGCTCTTCAGATTTTCGCCATACTTTTGCTCTGCAAATTTAAGCTTAATGTAAGCTATGATCTTTGAAAATTTGAGCTCTTTCATGGTCTTGTTTTGTTTCTCAAACAAAATAAAGGAACATTATATCATGATCAATGAAGAGAAAGATATATCAGGATTATTATTATTATTATTGTTGTTGTTGTTGTTGTTATGCACGAGAGATTTTGGTTTAAGAAGTAAAGAGAGACAGTACTTCGAAAGAGCTATACAAAATTCATGCGATATAGAAACAGTGATATAACTTCCAATGCTTTAATTTTGAGGAACTTCACTCTTCCTTCCATATCATGGTACTTAATTTCTTTAGTAGGGCTGTTTTGTATGTCTTCACTTAATCTTTTAAAATAATTAAGAGAGCTAACACTGAAAAAACAGCCGCTTGTGTTCTAGTTGCCAAACTTAATTATAGAAAAAACAGCCTGTTTCAAAATTGTCACTATCGTGATCTAAGTGAAGTTCTAATTGCTGCTAGTATTGAAGTTTCTCCTTGCACAAGAAAGTAGGGGAAATTTAATTAAGTTAGCCTAATAATCAATACTGTCTTTTTCTTTCGTTGTTTGGAATTATAGTTCAATTGCATACTTTGTGAGTGTTTGCATATTAAGATTTAAACACAAACATTTAGTCCAACAAGGTTTATTTAAATGGATTAAACTGCAGTTCTTACTTTCTAGTTTTTTTTCCTTAATCTTATTTTAATTTTGCATACATTGCATTTTTTTAGGTAAACAATGTCTTCACAACAAGAAGTAGGGATGTCAAACACAATAAATCAAAATGTTGATTTAAGCCTTGATAAAGATTCGGAAGATGTTGCATTATCTACTAGTAAGAGAGTGTTAGAAGAATATGAAGATTTGTCTCAACCTAGTGAAAATTTGAAGACCACAACCACATCGCTAGTTTGGCAACATTTTACAAAGATAGTTGTTGATGGACAACCAAAAGCCCGTTGTAACCATTGCGGGACAAAACTAGTTGCGAAGGCTTCGGATGGCACCTCCCATTTAAATAAGCATTTGAAGAGATGCCGTCGAGTTAATCAATCAACCATGGAACAAAGCATTTTGAAATTTCAAAGACAAAGTGATGGAAGTCTTACAAGCTTGGTAGCACTTAATAAAGAGGATTTTGATAAGGATGTTTGTAGGGCTTTAGTTGCAAAAATGGTTATTTTGCATGAACTTCCATTGCGTTTTGTTGAATATGAGGGCTTTAGGGAAATGATGAATTATGCCCAACCTTTGGTTGGTCCCATGAGTAGAAGGACATTGAAGAATGAAATACACAAGTTGTTTGAAAGTGAGAAAGATAGAACAATGGAATTATTTGAAAACATGCAAGCTAGGGTTGCTATAACAACTGATATGTGGACTTCTACCAACCAAAAGAAAGGGTATATGGTCATAACAGCTCATTTCATTGACAATTCATGGAAACTTCACAGTCGGATTTTAAGGTATATCTAAAAAGTTGAAATCTTATGCTTTTTATTTATTCACATTAAATACAGATTCTCATAATTTTTATGTTTTTTATTGTTAGGTTTGTATATGTGCCAGCCCCACATACAGCAGAATGTCTTAAAGAGGTGTTGATTAAGTGCTTGTATGATTGGAATTTGGAAAGAAAATTATCGACTTTAACTGTGGAAATTGTTCTACCAATAATTCCATGATAAATCTAGTAGTTAGTAGATTAGGAGATAGGCATTTGATGTTGGATGGGAAACTTTTTCACATGCGGTGTTGTGCTCATATATTGAACCTGATAGTTAAAGATGGTTTAGATGTGATTGGAGAGAGCATTGAGAAGGTGAGGGATAGTGTTGCTTTTTGGACATCTACACCTAAGAGAATTGAAATGTTTGAGGAGACGGCACGTCACTTGAAAGTGACATTAAAAAAAAAATTGTGTCTTGATTGTAGAACTAGGTGGAACTCTACGTATAAGATGTTAAGCATAGCTTTAGCCTATAAAGATGTGTTTGCTCGTTTAAAGGAGCGTGATAGTCACTATAGGAATTTGCCTACAGAAGAAGAGTGGTTAAAAGCAGAACTTTTGTGTGAGCATTTAGAAAAATTTTATAAGTTGACTGAAATATTTTCTGGGATAAATTATCCTACAGCAAACAAGTTTTTTCCAGCAATTGGTGAGTTAAGATTATCTTTGACCTCTTGGCTTACATCACCTTGCAAAAAGATGCAGGACATGGCTAGTGCAATGATAGAAAAATTTGAAAAATATTGGAATGTTATCCACGGTGTGTTAGCTGTGGCTGTTGTTTTGGATCCTGGATGTAAAATGGTGATGGTGGAGTTCGTACATAAGAAGATTTATGGAGATGGTGCATTTGAGTATATTGAGAAAGTGCATAGTCTTTGTGAAGACTTGGTGTTAGATTATCAATATAGATTGGGTTTGGGTGATGGGCAAAGTGAAATTGATGCAAATTTACCAGTTACAGAAAGTGTTATAGGGGAAGGTGCATTGGGTGAGTTCATGATTGAATTTGAAAAATATAGGAAATTTAGTAATATGGGACTGCAAAAGAAGTCTGAGTTAGATATTTATTTAGAGGATCATGTGGTTAGCAAAGGTCCAGACTTTGATATTTTGCTTTGGTGGAAGATGAATAAAAGTAAATTTCCTGTATTGTCTGCTATTGCTAGAGATATTTTTGCTATTCCAGTGTCCACAGTTGCATCTGAATCTGCTTTTAGCACCAGTGGTAGAGTTTTGAGTCCACATCGTAGTAGACTTCTTCCTGACACATTGGAGGCATTAATGTGTACTCAAAATTGGTTATGGCTACAAATGAGAGGTTATTTTTCATATCAAGTATATTTTATTGATCATTATCTTTTTATTTCATTTCCATTTTCATTTATTAATTTGGTGATTATTTTGCTAGGTGTTATTCTTGAAGAAGAGTTGGTTGGAAATGAATCACCACTAGATGATGAAGAAGAAAGTTAATTGTTATTATTGTGAGAAATGAGTGATGTCTCATTTTTTTTTTTTGTCAGAATGATATAGTGGCAAATGGATGGACTATATTTGTTTTTATTTTTGGATTTTTTGGTCGTGAGTATGTTGATGATGTTGTATGAAATTATAATGGACTTAAAAGAAATATTACAGGGGATGAGATTGAAAAATATAAATATTATGGGGGTGTAAAAAATTTGGCGGAGCGGGGCGGGGCGGGTATGGATCTGTCTATTTTTTTTCTGCCCCGCCCCGCCCCGCGGCGGGGCAAAAAAAAGATAAGACGGGGCGGGGCAGCCCCCCCAGTTCCAACCCTATTCAACAATTAAATGCCATATAATCCAAATGGAAAAGGAAAGAGAACTGAAAAAATAAAAAAAGCTATGAAAATATAAAGTAAAAAGCGGGCCCTAGACAGCTAGTGATTGTGTAAACGCGATACACGGTGGAGGTTAAAACGAATATTAAAATACTATGGTGATGACTTTTTTTTTTTCTAGGATGGGGCTATTCCGCCAAAAAGACTCTTCGTACCCCAAATTTTATGAAAAAATAAAATAGAAGACCAAATCACCCATAAATCAAATTATTAATAAAAACATTATAAATTATTATATATTTGTGTTATATAAAAAAAATAAAATATTTATTTTACATCATATGTAAACCGTAATTTATGTTTTTGCTAATCTAATTCAAATAGAACGATAAAAAAAAATCGGCCCCTAAGTTTCGATAATTAAATGTCATATAATCCAAATGGAAAGGGAAAGAGAATTAAAAAATAAAAAAGCTATGAAAATATAAGTAAAAAGCGTGGCCAAGACATCCACTAGTGTAAACGTGATACACGATGGAGGTTAAAATGAATATTAAAATACTATGATGATGACATAATATTTTTTTTTCTAGGATGAGGCTATTCCCCCAAAAAGACTCTTCATACCCCAAATTTTATGAAAAAAAAAAATAAAAGACCAAATCACTCATAAATCAAATTATTAATAAAAACATGATAAATTATTATATATTTGTGTTATATAAAAAAATAAATAAAATATTTATTTTACATCATATGTAAGCCGTAATTTATTTTGTCTTAATCTAATTCAAATAGAACAATAAAAAAATCGCCCCCTAAGTTTTGAGAATTAAATGCCATATAATCCAAATGGAAAAAAAAAAGAGAATTAAAAAATAAAAAAAACTATGAAAGTAAAAAGCGTGGCCTAGACATCCACTAGTAATTGTGTAAACGTGATACACGATGGAGGTTAAAATGGATATTAAAATAATATGGAGATGACATAATAATTTTTCTAGGATGGGGCTATTCGGCGGGAAAGACTCTTCATACCCCAAATTTTTTGAAAAAAGAAATTAAAAGACCAAATCACTCATAAATCAAATTATTAATAAAAACATTATAAATTATTATATATTTGTGTTATATAAAAAATATTTATTTTTCATCATATGTAAACCGTAATTTATCTCTCCCTAATCTAATTCAAATAGAACAATATAATTCATCTTCCAACAGCCATCATTGGAACTCTTTCATAGACCTATTCAAGTGAAAAAAAAAATTAAGAAAAAAGAGATTCCCATTATTTGTCAGGGGATTTATTTCAAGAACAAAAAATTGAATATGCAATCTGAAGATGTCAATGACTCGATTAAAACATGCTCTGTTTGAGATCCTAAGAAAAGTTGTAACATCTCCGGACATCAAAGCCTAATACAACAACTTTGCTTTCTTTTTACATGAATTTCAATCAATCTCTAAGAACCAAAACAAAGACAAATTATGTTTTCATAGTTCCAGCTTTCAAACCCCATAATTGAAATCAAGTAAACATATTCAACATGAAACTGAGGTAAAAACCTAGTAAAACTGTATTTAACCAAAAACGAAAAAGGAAAAAATAAAATTGCAGTTCAATAATCCAAATTAACAAACTAGAGCTTACACCTAATTATCACAAATACCCAGAAAGCAATAGAACCAAAAAAATTAGAACATTACCGTAAGCAAATCATTCATGTTGATGTTGATCAAATGAACGAGCATGAATAAAAGAGAAGAACATAGCTCAATACGACGTCCAAAGTTAAGGGTTTTTTTTCCAATAAAGAAAATTTATCATATTTTTCCAATCAATTTCGTAAAGAATAAATAGAACTATGAATGATACTTATACAATCCACATAAAACCCAATTTATAAAATATAAGCCAACATCTTAAAAGGATAGAATGACAGTCGGTTGCGAGTGGAGGTGGCCAATTTATACCTACAAAATGACAAAGAGGAAAGCAGGTGGAGGTGGCCGTGAGAGAGGAGAGTGAAGGCAGCCACGAGCTCAAGAGACGATGGAGTGGAGGCAAAATAACCTTGCATTACCCCAAAAAAGAGTGAGACGCAAAACCCAAAGATCCATTATCAAAATTGCAAAGGAACGAGCAATCGTGAAATCTTCGAAAAAACTCCATTGCAAATCCCAATTGAACACCTTATAAAACACTGCGAAACATATAAATAAAACATATCGAAGAATCAGTGCTAGTAGGGACAATTCAAAATATGGGTAATCCGTTGGTTTCCAAAAAAAGGGTTTGAAATGAGCCCGTGGCTAGTGGTTTGTTTTAGAGTTACAGTTAAATTCTGTATTTCCATTAATGCCGGAAGAGAATTACTAGTTTACAACTTTTATTAGTATTTAGGAAAATTACAATGAACGAATAGTTGATGATCATTTTCGTCATTTTACCAAAAATAAATAGTGTTTTGGATGTAAAAGCAACGAACGGAATAGACCATATACGACCATGGATATTTAGTTTACGGGTTTTACACACAACTGTATGAATTCTACACTTAATTACGTCTTCCACAAATTCTGGTCTTGTACCTTTGGTTAGAACAGTAATTTAGTTTACAGATTTTTTTTTTCAGGTTAACAATTTTACACATTGGTTTACGAGTTTCATTTGTAGTTTAAGACTTCTACACTATATTGTATAAGGACATTTTTGGCAAACATGCACAATTACTTTGGTTACTTTAATAATTAAACAAAACAGTGCATTCATGACTTTTTATATGCCATTTAAGACTTTTTCATTTGTAGTTTAAGACTTCTGCACTATATTGTGTAAGGACATTTTTGGCAAACACGCACAATTACTTTGGTTATTTTAATAATTAAACAATGTAATGCATTCATGACTTTTTACATGCCATTTACGACTTTTATTAGAAAGTTAACTATTTTAACACACTTGTTTATGTCTAATAGAAATTTTGGTTTTTACCAAACTATCATGAATAGTGTTATTATTTTCTACTTTTTATTTACAGTTTATGACTTTTATAAGTTTATTTATGAATATTATTTGTTGTTTACAATTTTTACACGATTGTGATGAAGGCTATTTTTACAGGACTAAATGATGATTTTTCCAACTAAAAGGTCAAATGGAATAGTGAATTTATAAGTTTTTAAAATTTGTTTTCAACTTTTGCTACCTCGCTTACTACTTTTATACGCTTGTTTAAAATTATTATAAATTTTGGTGTTTTCCCCCTTCATGAGAATAGTAATGCGATTACTATTTTTTATTTTAGTTTGACTTTTAGATGATAGTATACTATGCTTGTTTGTACATTACAATTTTTTACACCATATAAAGTGGTCATTTTTTCAAATTTGAACAGTAATTTAGGTTCAAAATTTACACTAACAAAATTGTACTTTTTACGCCTTTTTATAAATTATTTACAAATTTTAGGTGTAAATTATCAATTTTTACACACGATTGGGTTTCAAATATTTTAGTTATGTCCTCCTTCGTGTGAACAGAAATTTTGTTTTCAATTTGCCATGAGGTTTATAACTTTTATATAATTGCCTTTGATTTTTATTTGCAGTTTACAAATTTTACATGAAAATACTAATTGTTAAAATAATATTATTATTTGGGCGGGAACACTGTATGCAGTGAGGGAACATAACTGGTTGATAAAAACGGTTGTTCTCTTTCCATTTTTCATGTCTGTCTTGCTAGATTGCTGCCAAATGTTGTCCATCCGCCTAGCTTGTGAACATTATCGCTACAGATACTGAAGTACCCATAAATCAGTAGTATTGTGCCAGAACCCCCCAACCTCCCCCCCAGCTTATTATATATCCATTTAATGATGCAAGACGGAAGGAGATTCTTTACTCTGTTCTCTTTGGTAATTTACTTATTAGTACGAAGATAAATTAAAGTAGATATAAATAACGATACACCATAATTAGACTGTGAAAAAGCTTTTAAGATTTTTAGTTTATGGAGACGATACAGCCTGTCTTTCATAGTGGGACATAAACTAAAGAAATGAGCGCCACATTTAAAAATTGCCATTATGTATTAACATATCAAGAGTAACGATATATATTCTAATATAAAAATTATTTTCCCATAATTTATTTTCTTACTTTATTAAAAAAGCAGATTTATAATATTTGTTATTACGTGTCTTATATTCTCGGACTTTCTGTTAGCATCTATTAGTAAATAAAATACGTGAATAAACACATCACTAACCATATCATTTAACTGAGACTTATATTTGAAGAAAAATCTAACATAATAATTGCAGAGTACTTTTAATACAAGTTTACACTGGTCACATAAACAAACTTTCACAAACACAAAATCGTCGCTAGCTACATTCTTAATAAACATGAGGTAAATAGTGCAAGATATTCACCTCTTATTACAAGCAATATATACAAAGGATAAACGCAGAGCTACCTGTAGAGGACACATGCAATAAGAAATACAAACCACACACATATTACACATAATTATAGCCTGTAGGTGCACATGATGTTTTGTTCATTAGACGCACGCTTTAATTTGATCCACAACAACATCTGCATAGCTTCCTTATCCTCTTCACTAGAAACTTTATAATCCAGACTAGAACGCGAATAAGGTGGCCCAAAATAAGAATAAACATCAAGCCACCCCATACCAACAGGACAATATATGTAGCAGAAAAGGCTGTATCAGACTTTGTAAGAGTCCCAATGCTAATAAAATAAGTTACTCCCATGGCAGTAATTGCAACCCATATGACCACCGTTAAAATGACCACAAAAAACTTTTTTGTGAAAAAGGGTAAACCGCTTACCAGCAATAGTATGATGCTCAGAGAAGCCACATAACCTGTGGTGTTGAAAGCTATGTAAACATCGTATGAGGCCTTAATTTTATCAAACAATATGGAATACCCTGCCAGATATGTTGGTCTGATGAGTCTACCGAGGTTGATGTGGAGTTACTTTTAGAATCGTCTTGCCATAGACCACCAGGAGGGGTCAAGCCAGCTTGAAATGCCATAGTAGCCATAAGTGATGCTACTACCATCAAGGCATCACGCCTCTTTTCCACCCATTTCTCACCTTTCTTTGAACCTTCACCACCGTTGTGTTCGTGTTGCTTTTTTTCCTTCTTCTTATTCCCTTGTTCAACGTCGATACTACTCATTTTCTTTGATCAATTTCAAGTGTATTAAGTCTATGTGCATAACTCTTATCTTCAGCTTCATATTAATAGGCTCTAAGTCTTCCCAAGTCTTGCCCGGGGTCCAAGTGTGGGGCGGGCATTAATGTTGTAAAAAAATATATATTGTTGATGCACGATTTCCAGACGGCCGGAAAGCGGGTTGGAGCTTGAATTATACGTTGGGTCCAATCCTGAAAACAAAGAAAACAGTCAAAGGTGTCGGCGAAAACCCTCCGACGCCCAAGTCAGCTTCCGGCACACCGGAGTTTTCTAGGAGAATCTCCTAGAGAGAGAAGCTCTCAAAAGCAAAGGAAATTTAGAGAGAGAAAGAGTTCAGAAAAGTGTGCATACCTTGAGCAAAAATCCAGAGGGTTTATATAGGCCTTAGGAGGGGTCATTGGGGGACTCAGATAATAGGCCCAAATAACGGGTTTCAGTAATGGGCTTACTGTATTAGATTTAATTAAGGTTCAATATTGTTATGGCCATAACAGTAGTCCCCCCAGGCCCAAGTCAAATAACGGGTCGACGTAGGGATGATTAAATTATTCATGGACATAATTTAAATGTATCAGCAAGCAAGCCCAAAGATGTAAATTTATTATGTATAAAGGCTCTATGTGGCCTCATCCTTAGGTAGGCACCATATATGGTAATGAGAGCCGATTGATCTTGATCAGATGAACTTGGGATTTCCTGAACCTTACGCCGGCATCACATATATGGTAAACACTAATACGTCAATCGTGAGAGGAGGTTTACCTCTTTTTAAAGCTTTAATTCCCATCTTTCACCGCCTTTAGTATAAAGTTTGAGTGCATAGGGCTCATTGAAAAAGCAAGAAGGAATATTCGGTGGGCGAGTCGCAAAGGCAATGCAAGCAAGTATCCTTTCAAGGTAAATTCTCCAAGCCCGTGAGCTGCATACATCTTATTTTATTTTATTTTTGTGCACTTGTCATTAATTTCACGCACTTTCGTGAAGACCTCAAAAATAGTGAAAGGAATGAGTAAAAGTTCATGTGGAATGGTTCAATCAAGGAAAGCAAATAGTATTCACATGACGTGCAACATGATTTAATGCACATTCTTTCTTGTGTTCAAGATTTCTTTAGGGAGGCTAGTTGGGAAGAGAGAAAGTTAATACACAACTTGACTTGTGAGGAGAGAGCACTTCACATACATCATGCTTAGAATTAGGGGTGGTAATTTTTGACACGACCCACGAACACGACACGAACACGTTACACGATTAATAAATGGGTCGGGTTAGTGTTGAAGGTGTTTAACACGCCAACCCGTTTAATGACACGAATAGTTAAATATATTTTGTACATTCTTAATATGTAAATTCATTCAATGATATAAATTATTACCTACTTACAATATATATATTATAAAATTGAAATATTTATACTATAAAATAAATTAATTTATAAAATAATAAATTATGATGATTTTAATAATATTTTATACTAACAATGGTTTATATTCTAAAAATAATTTTAATTGATTTAAATATAGAGAATATAATATATTATGTATAATTAAGTTAAACAATTAAGTAAATTATGCAAATTAAATATGACACGATTACGACACGTGGGTAACACGTTTAATAATCGGGTGGGTTTAGGTTTCATGTTTTGACACGAATAATTAAATGGGTCGAGACGACACGACACGATTGCCACCCCTACTTAGAATATTCTTGACTACACCATGTAGGAAATAGGAAAAATAATTCACCATTATGCCAAAAAATAGAAAGACATGTACTTACTAAATAAGTTGTGTAAATTTTCCTTGTATGAACAAATTTAAAAATATTCCTAATAATAAACAAATAAAAGGATTAATAGGACATAAGTAAAATATTGTTATTTGCATCCTAAATAGGAAAGCATAGATCGTGAAAACAAGTAGAATAATAAAAAAGGAAGAGAACTAACGATTGGTGAACAATTTAAAAAAAAGAAAAAAAAAGAAAAAAGAAAATGAAGATGAATTGAATTCATATCTGCTTGATACATAAATTGAAGTAGTCTATACGAGGGTCAATATAGGATTAGCTCGACACAAAATATTAGAATGGGAAGAAATTGTAAGCTAATCACAATCGAATATTAAGGTGTCCCAACATAATATTTATGCCTATAGTAACTATGCATAACTTTACATAATCAGAAAAACTAACAGTTGCAAAATAAAATAAAAGATCACGCAAATGAATAAAATTAGATAGCTAAATATATATCATATATTACTTCTCACAAATTTTGGAAATTTTAGATATATAGGAAGGATCGAAATTCTTGCCGTAAGGGCTATGTTTGCACCGAAAACTTGTTAAACTTTGTATAACTATTTGTATATAATGGTTCCAAGATATGGGACAATTAGTGCTGAATGAAAATCTCAATAAGCATGTTATGCACACACTACGTAATAAAAAATTTCATTATAGAAAGGCCAAGAGCTAGGAAGGCTTAGCGTTGGCCACCACACATAATGATTACACATTAAATAAACAAAATAATGGAGCCAAAATAAAAGCTAAATATATACATGCATGGAACCGTAAGAGCTAGGAAAGCTTAGTGTTGGCCACCAGACATAATGATTACACATTAAACAAACAAAATAATGGAGCCAAAATAAAAGCTAAATATATACATGCATGGACCCGTAAGAGCTAGGAAAGCTTAGTGTTGGCCACCATACATAATGATTACACATTAAACAAACAAAATAATGGAGCCAAAATAAAAGCTAAATATATAAATGCATGGACCCGTAAGAGTTGTTGGAGGTGGCATGCAGATGGCAAACAACACTTAAAGCCAAAACAAAAGTTCATCATATGAAGGCATAGACCCATAAAACACGATGGAGGTTACATGCAAGGTGATGGCAAACAAACTTAATCATTCAGACACGTTAATCACCATAGTGGATTTATTGACTAATTGAAAATAACGTAGCAGGTGAAGACCATGTATCCAAGACTTCAAAACAAGTTAAAGGCATATTAAATTGGCTTACATTTTCCAGAAAGCTTGCTGAAGCCTGTCTTAAAACAAGTTAATATAAATTAGATAAATTCCAATAAGCATACAGATCTTGTACGTAAGCCTATGTTGGATGTAGCAAACCTGTTACAGCAAAAGGGTATAGCCGAAACAAGGCGAAAATTCATGGCTATGTGCCATTGAAGTGTTGTTTGCATGATCTTGGAAGCATGACTGGATATTGGAGACAAAGTTTGGCAAACTAAAACTTGCAGGAAGGTAAACTGTAACTATGCAAATTCATTAATCATGGTAGCTATTTGAAGTCTTAACCCGTAAGTGAGTGGAGTTGAGTTTGGTTGTGGGTGAGTGCATGAGGGAGACTAGAAACTTGACCAGCAATTGGAGGGGCTGCTAGTACGTTTGCCTCTTCAGCTAGGGGAGTGTTTAAAGCGTCAACGCTGCATGAGGAAGGTGAGAAGGAAAGATAGTTGGGTAGGACGTAAGAAGATAGGGTCGAATAACGTGCAAAGGGTGAGTATGCGGGCAAGGGTGAGTGTGCGAAGGGCGAGCTCGCTAGAGGCGAGCTACACGCGAAGGCCGAGCTCGCGAGGGGCGAGCTGCACACGAAGGTCGAGCTCGCGATGGGCGAGCTGCATGCGAAGGGAGAACTACGTGAGAAATTGTCTCTTCGTCATTTTCAGCTGCAGGGGCCTTTCTGCCAGTTTTGAAAACTTCATTTTTGGTTGCAGAGGTCTTTCTGCAAGTTTTGAAAACTTCATTTTTGGTTGCAGGGGTCTTTCTGCAAGTTTTGAAAACTTCATTTTTAGTTGCAGAGGTCTTTTGCAAGTTTCGAAAACTATGAACAGGGGGCTTTCCGCAAGTTTTGAAAACTTTATTTTTAGTTGCAGGGATCTTTCTGCAAGTTTCAAAAACTATGAACAGGGGGCTTTCTGCAAGTTTTGAAAACTATGAACAGGGGTCTTTCCGTAAGTTTTGAAAACTATGAACAGGGGTCATTCTGCAAGTTTTGAAAACTATGAATAGGAGTCATTCTGCAAAATCCTAAAACTTGCACATCTACCCTAAAATTTTCGAACTCGTTGACCTTTTTTTTTTTAAAGGACCAGCTATATATTTTTGGTCAATGACTAACTTGATATTTTTTAAGGGCTATTTTAAAAAGTTTTCAATGTAGTCCCTTGGCATTTCTTTTCTCTCATCTCTTCCCTTCCTCAGTAGACTTGGTTTGATGACTAACGACTCCTCTTTAACTATGCAGATGGCTAGAATTAAAACTGTGACAGTGCTACGAGGGGAACCAAGTCATCAAACCCAGTCAACAAGGAATAAGGATCCTACGACTAACCGTAGAGAGGTTAATGAGTTTTATCAAAACTTTTTTGGTCAAGATCGTGAGCTAGGGCATAATTTTGTTAATCACAATGTGGTAGATGCTGAGGGGGAGAGCGACCGATCGTCCTCTGCTACCTCAGATAGTGATTCTGAAGTTGAACAGTGGTGGGAGGCTGACCATATTGATAATCAACTATAGGGTGACCAATTAAAAATATATAGAGCCCATTTTCTTATCCCGGATTCAGTCACCCTTTTTCTTCCAAGGAAAGGTGACCGATGGAGCAAACCACCACGAGGTGTCATTGGATTAAGCTTGGAATTATTAAGAACTGGTCTCCAGGTGCCTTTTGATAATTACGTTCGACGGATACTCGATGCCATGGGCATTGCCCCTACCCAATTGTCGGCCAATGGATGGAGACTTCTGATAGCATTTCAAAGTTTATTTAGAAGCGCAGGTCTGGGTGATCCTACCACCAACCATGTTAAGTATATTTTTGTTATTCACCCACCAAACGGAGAGATGACAGGTTACTATTACATATCCCAACGAGGGAAGACGAATGACCCTTACCGCCTTTTTGGCATTCCCTCACATGTGAAAGAATGGAATTATAAGCAATTCTGGTGTGGTGGCGGTTGGAAGTATCAAGAAAGTGCCAGTCCAAAGGGCGAGAAGTTAAAGATTAGGAGGCGTTTTGGTTTTTATGGTACCCCATTATAACGATACCATATCTATTTTCATTATAAAAATTCTGATCAACTGGCCCCTTTTTTTTTTTAGCTCCTTGGACCAAACACCTGCTTTTATCTCAAAAAGAAAGAAACGACTTACAAGAGGTACTCAAGCTACCCATTGATTCAAAGAACGTGAATAATCTCATTGACCGGGAGTAATTGATCCGCCTTGGCTTGTCACCTCCAATACCACCGGAAGGTAACCTTGATTATTACTTTCTGATCTTACCTCATTTAATTAAGCATATGTTTGCTTTCTTACCAGTTTTATTTTCACGCAGGTCTATTTCCTTTACACTCTACTAAGAAGCAGTTTGCCCAACTTGAAGCCAAGATGCCTCTTAAACCCTTTGCGCATGACAGGCCTTGGTCCTTCCAAGAAGAAACGGAGTGGAAGTCCTCCCACTCTTGGACCTTTAATAAGGAAAGCCAGTGATCACAAAGAAACTCCTATACGGAAGTCTGTGCCTGATAAGTTTATCTCTGTTCAGCCTATGGACGAAGAAGCAATCTCAAAGCCCACTGGAAGTAAGTTACCCCTAACCTCTCAGCTACCTAGGCGTTTTACCTTTGATAGTACGGGCTTTCAAAGTGGCTCAACATGTGGAGACTACCTTCGTAAATTGTCTCAAAGTGCTGCACATTTCATGCCCACTAATGTCTTTTTCGAGAGTGTAAAACTTACATATTTCGATACGATCGCTGTCGGGATTGGCATCATACTTCAGGTTGGGTTTTACTAAAATTTTTTCTTCTTTTTTTTTTTAGACTTTTGAAAGACATGCCTCATCTGTTTTCCTCTCTTTGTCTTTCTTTTTGTAGGCGACAGGACCCCTAGCTCAAGGAGAGTCCACTAACACCAACCTTCTAAAAGAGGTCAATCATCTCACTTCTGAGGTTGCTGATTGGAAGGGGAAACATCAAGTCTGCCTTGACAATTAACTGAAACAGAGAGAAAGATGGCAGAGATGAAAGAACAGATGGGCAAAATGAAAGTAGACTTATCCGAAGCTAAGAAGGAGGTAGCTATCCAGCATAAAAAGGCAAATGATCTTAGTCAAGAACTTCAGAAGAGGACTGTTACTGAGCAAAATAGGATTGAGAAAGCAATTGCTCGCTTCCGTAGGGGTCGTATTTACCAGCAAGCTATAGAACATTCTTATATTGATGGGGTCAATGGGTGCATAAATGGTTCCATGATCGCTACCGAGAGATTGATCAGTCTCCCATAGCTGAAGAGTTAAACTTGGTGGCAGAGTCTATCCTGACAGCAAATTCTGATCCTAAGCAATTCCATCGATTCATACTCAAAGATGAGAATTATGAGTCGACATTGGACACAGCAGCCTGGGAAGCCAAGCAAGGCGACTCTACCTCATCATCTTCAGATGAAGAGGGAGATGATGAGGCCACTTCTTAGGGGTAGTCGGAGTTCTCTCAACTAGGTAGATGCTTCTTTATAGGGAATGATCATATTAAGGCGGTTTTTTGAGCCTTGACTTTATCTTTCATTGTTTTTGTTTTTAGTTTAATGCCATAGATGAGGATTTGTCCTTACTTGGACTATATGGGTGGCACTCTTCTGCCAATTTTGAAATAATAAGAACTCTTAAAACTTTTTCTAGTGCTGAACTTTTTTGCTCCTTTCATCTTCTTGCAGCTTGATCATAAATGAGCTTTAAAGACGTATGATTTGTAATATAATAAATCGAATACTTTATTGATAACCTCGTTATAGGTCTCCCTATAGGAGTTATTACACATGCATAAGTCCCTAGAATGAGTTATTACATATATAAAAAGATTATGGATAATACTTCGTTAAGTGCTCAACATTCCGTGGATGACGAAGCAACCTCCCATCTATGGTGACCAGTCTGTAGATGCCTGGTCGGATGACTGCTTTGACTCGATAAGGACCCTCTCAGTTAGGCCCCAATGCTCCATCAATGGGATCTCGAGTATTTTGTAGTACTTGTCTCAAAACAAGATCTCCTTCTTGGAAAGGTCGGCGCTTAACCTTAGAGTTAAAATGTTGAGCAACCCTCTCTTGGTAAGCAGCAACTTTTATATTGGTGAGATCTCTTTCCTCCTCAAGAAGATCCAAGTTGAGTTGAAGGGCTCTATGATTAAGCTCTTCACTATATCCCTCAGTGCAAGGTGATGGAAGACTAATCTCAACAGGAACGACTGCTTCTGAGCCAAATACTAAGGAGTATGGGGTTGCCCCGTTGCTGTGTGGGTAGTGGCTCTGTATGCCCAAAGTACTTGTGGAAGTTCCTCTGGCCATGCACCTTTCCTAACATCTAATTTAGTCTTGAGGAGGTGTTTAATAGTTTTGTTAATAGCCTCTACCTGACCGTTTGCTTGAGGATGAGTTGGAGAGGAAAAGCATAAAGAGATGTTCAACTCCTTACAGAAGTTCCTAAAGTTTGAATTATCAAATTGCTTGCCATTGTCTGTAATGATGGTGTGAGGGATACCAAACCTATAGACAATTGACCTTTTTACAAAGTCTGTGGTCTTCTTTTCAGTAATTGATGCGAGGGGTTCAGCCTCCGCCCACTTAGTGAAGTAATCAATTGCAACAATAGCATATTTAACTTGTTCTTTACCCATTGGAAGAGGTCCAATAAGGTCTAGTCCCCATTGGGCAAATGGCCATGGGGCCACCATCGGCGTCATGTTCTCAAGAGCTTTTCTTGGAATATTGGCACATTTTTGGCACTTGTCGCATCTAGCGGAAAATGCTTTAGCATCATTTTTCATGGTCGGCCAATAGTATCCTTGCCGATACATTTATAAGCTAGAGATCGACCACCAGAATGGTTACCACATATTCCTTCATGGATTTCTCTAACGACATAATTAGCTTCTTCTGGACGAAAACATTTTAAAAGAGGAAGGCTGAACCCTCTTTTGTAGAGAACACCATTAACCATAGTGTACCTTGATGCTCTCCCCCTTACCTTGATCGCCTCATTTCGGTCAGCTAGAAGTTCCCCTGTCTCTAAGAATTTAATAATAGGGTCCATCCAGCACAGGCTACCATTTATAGCCATTGTTCTTTCTGGGGAAAGTTCATACTTTGATATACTAGGAGACTCTTGAATGACCATATGAGAGGCAGTTGGTAGAAGGGGGTCTACCCCTGAGGCAATTCTTGCTAAACTATCAGCCTTTGAATTCTCCAACCTTGGGACTCTTATGATGTCAAAACCTTTAAAACTGCGAAGAAAGAAGTTAACTCTATCCAAGTAAGCCATCATGGTAGAGCTTTTTGCCTGATAATCTCCGCGGATTTGGTTAACCACTAGTTGGGAATCGCTATGGATGGCAATCTCTTCTACTCCAAGGGCAATTGCCAACTTAAGTCCTCCAAGGAGAGCTTCATACTCTGCAACATTATTGGTGGCTTTAAAATTAAAACGTAAGGCCACAGCAACTTCTACCCCATCTGGGGTTGACAAAATCAAGCCAGCTCCACTACCAATCTTATTAGATGACCCATCTATGAACAAGACCCATGCCTTTCGTAGATCTATTTCCATAGACATTGGTTGATCATTTGATCCTGCACTGGTCTCTTCATCCTCCTTAACTCCACTGCTTGAAAATTCTGCAATGAAGTCAGTGACTGCTTGTCCTTTGATTGATGGTCTAGCAATATAATGTATGTCAAACTCTCCTAACTCAATGGACCACTTGATGAGTCTTCCAGAAAGCTCTGGACGATAGAGGATCTGTCGTAAATGGTGATCAGTTGGCGCCATAACAGTGTGTGCTTGAAAATATGGGAGAAGCTTTTGTGCAGCAACAACTAAGGCGAGAGCCAGCTTCTCTATAGGAGGGTATCGACCTTCGACATCTGTCAAGGCCTTACTCACATAATAGACTGGCCTCTGGATTCCCTGATCCTCACGGATAAGAGCTGCACTAACTGCATATGCAGAGACTACTTGATAGAGAAAGAGCGGTTCCCCCATAATTGGTTTGGAGAGGAGAGAAGGAGAACCTAAGTACCTCTTAAGCTGTAGGAAAGATTCTCACACTCATTTGTCCATTCAAACTGCTTGCACTTCCTTAAAGCTTTAAAGAAAGGGTGACATTTGTCGGTCGCCCTAGAAATAAAGCGATTTAAGGCGGTAACTCGTCCAGTGAGAACTTGTATATCTTTTGGTGTTTTGGGAGACTCAAGCTGCATAAGTGCTTGGATTTTCTCAAGATTGGCCTCTATTCCCCTTTGGGTGATAATGAATCCTAAGAACTTTCCAGAGAATACCCCAAAAGCACATTTAGTGGGATTCAGCTTCATATTGTGTTTTCAGAAAATGTCAAAAGTTGTTCGGAGGTCGTCTACATGGGATCTGGCATCCATACTCTTGGTGAGCATATCATCTACATAAACTTCCATGGTCTTTCCTAGGAGAGGAGCAAACATGGAGTTTACTAACCGTTGATAGGTTGCTCCAGCATTTTTCAGTCCAAAAGGCATCATTCAATAACAGTACAACCCTCTATCAGTGATGAAAGCTGTTTTTTCTTCATCCTTCAAGTACATTGGAATCTGGTTATAACTAGAATAAGCATCCATGAAGCTCAACAATTGGTGGCCAGCTGTGGCATCAACTAGTTGATCTATCCTAGGCAATGGAAAACTATCTTTTGGGCAATGCTTGTTCAAATCTTTGAAGTCGATGCAGACACGCCATTTTTCATTGGCTTTTTTTACCAATACGACATTAGAGAGCCATTCAGGGTAGTTTACCTCTCGAATGATTTCACTTGCCAAGAGCATTTCTACTTCCAAGGCAATTTCCTCTGAATGCTCCGGGGTTTGGTACCTCCTCTTTTGTCGAATGGGTTGAGCTTGAGGGTTGATGTTAAGGCGGTGGACAACTACACTTGGGTTTATGCTCGGCATGTCTTCATGAGACCATGCAAAAACGTCACTATATTCTCGGAGAAAATCAATCAATTTGTCTTTGATTGGTAGAGGAAGATTCTTACCCACCTTCACTGTCTTTTCTGAATTATTCACACAGATAGGGACATCGTCCATTCCTTCCATTGGAACTACAGCCTCCCCTTTCACAGGGTCTCGTGGATCCAAACTTTCCATCCTCTCAGAAGGTTCTCCTCGAATCATCATTAGCTTATGTGCCTTCTCTTTGAAAGTCATATTGTAGCATTCTCGAGAGGTTCATTGTTCACTTCTAACTTCTCCTATCCCTAAAGGTGTTAGGAATTTCAAGACATGATGATAGACACCCATTACTGCTTTGAAGTCGTAAAGTGATGGCCGTCCAAGAATGGCGATATAAACACCTAGATGATCTACCACGAGAAAATTCATCATCTTGGTTGTCTGTAGGGAGCCTTCTCCCAATGTCACAGGTAACGAAATTACTCCTTCAAGAATAACCTTTCCTCCAGCGAATCCCATCAGAGAAGTTTGAATGCCTCTCATATCTCTACGGTTAAGACCCAGTCGATCAAATGCATCCAATGACATTATGTCAGTTGAGCTCCCGTTGTCAACCAATACTCTTTTTAACCTTTTATTGGCCACAATTACTGTGAAGACCAAGGCATCACAATGAGGATGATGGATACCCTGAGCATCTTGAGATGAAAAAGAGATAACATCATGATCCCTAACATTGGTAGAAGAGGCTATCAAGTTGACTTCATAGCGAGGGAGGTCATATCTTGCTTGCCTAGCTAGGTGCCTTCAGGCTTGAGCACTCGGACCAGCCACTACTCCCCCAAAAATCGTGGCTACTTCTTCTAATGGTTCTTTCCCTTTGTCATTCTTGCTAGATGGTTCAGGGGGCGATAAATGTATTCTTGCAGCTGGCCATCCTTGATAAGACCCTCAATTTGTTTCCTCAGTTCAAAGCAATCTGCAGTGTTATGACCATGAGCCCGGTGGAAATGACAAAACTTTCTCTTATCTCTTGCTCTTGGATTCGACCGTAAGGGGGCAGGTTCTTTCAGTAGTCCCTTATCTTTGATTTCTTTCAAGATATCTTACTGTGGCATGTTAAGTAATGTGAAAGTACGATGCTCCTCCCGGGGTCGATCATGATGCTCTTGGCGGGGTTGGGTGGATGACCCTTGCAACAAGAGAAGATCATTTCTAAATGTATCTCGCATGGAGCGTCGGTCCGAGGTTGATCTCCGATTTCTATCGTGATGCTCTCTCCTGTGATTGCCATACGGCCGCCTATCTGTACGTGAGGAATTAGGCATCACCGAAGTCTGCCCAGGGTAATTTGTTTGATAAATTTTCTCTGCATCAGCATGGCTAGAGATCCTTGCCAATGCTTCTTGGTACGTGCGTGGGAGGTTAACAGAGAATTCCCATGCTAGAAGGAGCTCCCCTTTGATTCCTTGGACCAAACCTTGCATGGCATAACTATCATTAAATTGATAAACTCGCGCAACCTCTCGCTTGTACCTATCCACAAATGCACGGAGCGATTCATTACGACCCTGTTTGATTGAAAGAAGACTCTATGCTGGTCGACTTATTGTTTTCATATTGCTAAAGTGTATGAGAAAACTACGAGCAAGCTCATCAAAGTTGGAGATAGATGAGGCAGGTAACCTCTTATACCATTGCTTAGCTGATCCTCCTAGGCTAAGAGAGAAAGTTCTACAAATTATTCCCCATGAGACCCCTTGTATCTCCATATGAGAAACGAAAGAGTCTAAATGCTCTCGGGGGTCAGTTGTCCCTTGGTAAAGCTCAAGTTGTGGCATCCAAAATCCGTATGGGTATCTTTCCCTAAGAATATCTTCAGCAAAAGGTGACTCCCACTGTGGACGACCATCCTCTTCTCCTCCTGAACGCTTAATCAACTTCTCCAGTTTATGAATTTTTTCATCCATTTCTCGCTGGAATTCTGCATAATGATTATCTGATGTTTCCTCTTCTGAGACATCCATTGCAACAACATCTGGGCGATGATCTTTACGTCTAGGTGGTGAGTCGGGGCGATTTTTTTTTGACTGGTAGTTGCCCCTTGGAGCATAAGGACCATGATAAGAATAGGCTGGCTGATCAACATTACTTCCTTTTGGTCCTTGCTCAACACTTGTATGATGCTTTTTGTTTAAAGAGTGACGAAGGTCTACTGCTGCCAATCGTTGTTCAGATATGACGAGTGAAGGAGGGGGAGTCTTTGGGCGACCATCCCCTCCCTGAATAATGGGATGGGAAAGATTTGGTTGAATGACCTGATGGAGAGGTAATCCAGTGGTCTGTGCAACCAGGCCAGTATGTCCACCAACATCCGTCGGCCCATTAGGTACTACCACAGCATTCCTTGAGTTATTTCCAGCAGTATTTGCAGCCTGTTGAGTACTATGTCCAAAGGCTTGGTTGAACATAGTCACCATACGGTTCATTTGTTCACAAAAATTTCACATGATATGCTCCATCGTTGTCAATCGACTCATCTTGCCTTTCCTCGGTCTCCGAGGTGGAAGTCGAGGTTGCTTGGGGTTAGGGCCCATCCCAGAGGATATTACTAAAGCTCTCCCTGTATCAACTACTCTTCGACGTCGGGGAGGTGCTTCTACCTCGATTTCTTTGTCAACCTCTAAAGAGGTTAAGTGTTGGGATGCGTGACTCATGGTGTGTTTGATTATGTTTGGATGGGAGTAATAATTAAAGAGACTTATATTGTCGTTCCCACAGACGGCGTCAACTGTTGATGCACGATTTTCAGACGATCGGAAAGCGGGTTGGAGCTTAAATTGTACGTTGGGTCCAATCCTGAAAACAAAGAAAACAATCAAAGGTGCCGGCGGTGGTGCCGGCGAAAACCCTCCGACGCCTAAGTCAGCTTCCGTCACACCAGAGTTTTCTAGGAGAATCTCTTAGAGAGAGAAGCTCTCAAAAGCAAAGGAAATTTAGAGAGAGAAAAAGTTTAGAAAAGTGTGCATACCTTGAACAAAAATCCAGAGGGTTTATATAGGCCTTATGAGGGGTTATTGGGTGACCCAGATAATAGGCCCAAATAACGGGCTTCAGTAATGGGCTTACTGTATTAGATTTAATTAAGGCCCAATTTTGTTATGGTCATAACATATATGTTTCTAAAAAATTTACGGCATGACGTCTACTATATATGATTCGCTTACGTGCTCCTTTAACTCAATGGTTGGTTCATAAATAAATTTTTTACGAAGAATCTTATTGCCAATATAATATATGATTTATACTTTATGAAAAATAATTAAAAATGAAAATGTAGAAAAGAAGAATGATAAAAGAACCGGGCTAAGATATCAAATTTATAAACAATGATAAATTATTAAAGAATATTAAGATATTAAAGAATGATAAAATCTTATATTAAATATTAAAATAAATGATAAAGAATGATAAAGGTGAGTGGGTAACAACTCTTCGCACAGAAATGAAGTCAAGTCAATATGATTCCATATTATAAAATTATTATGCCAAATTCACAATTATCGCTAGGTTGCATGGACCATAGTAGCCTTGGAGATTGCTGTGGAAACCTACGAGTAATCACAAAATAAATGACAAAATAAAAGAAGTGGAGTTACTAAAGCAAAATAGGGACATCGTTAGAGACCACTTCGTTCTCGCTCTAGCTTTGCTGAAAAAAGGTGGACACACAAAGCATTTTGATTATTATTACTATAACAGAAAGCCTAATACAAAAGTGCCGAGAGAAAATCCACTCGATTTTAAGGGTGAAAAGCTAGATTCCTCTATTTTACTTTAAGAAAAAAAAATACTATTCTAATTAAATTATTAAAATTATAAAGCATTTGTTTATATAAAGAAGAAAACTTAGAAAGAATCTATTTGGTAGGAAATTCTTTATAGAGAGTATGAGTGCAGAAGAGATATTTTCTAAATGGTTATAACTTAACAATATTGCTACACTTATAAAGTTTATATATAATATTTGTTTACAAAATAATACAGCATAAAATTAATAAAATATTGAATATAAAAAGTCAACGTAATAAATATTAATAAATGATATAATATTAATTGAGTGATGTCACATTAATTCCGTATACAAACTTTTTATCCATACATTATGAGAATAATATTACTTATAAACTTATACACTTTTGATTTGCTATAATAAAATATTATGTCATATATTTAGTAAACGTAATTGCATTAATTGGTACCGTTTTATTACTATATATGCATGCATGCTTCCAATATTTAGAAAATTATATGTATATTCATTGTATTTTATTGAGCAAGTGGAAATATATGTAGATCAAGTTGGGGGAAGTAAAGCACGATAGTAAACCTCATAAAAATAAAATAAAATAATAAAAGATAGTTTTTGTTTTAACAGTATTAACATAAAAGTGATGCTAATCATTTCCACTTATCAACTCAACAACCATCTTTAATTTTTAAAGTATATATTTAAATAAAGAAGACCTAATTATAACTAGAAAATATAAAACAAAATTTGGAAAGAGAAGACATCGAAGAGAAGATACCCAATTCATTTTAAAGGAGCAAAGACAAAGTTAGGATTTTGGTTGGGGGAGGGCCAAAGTACAATATAATTTTAAAATCCAGCTATGAAACATATTGATTGATGAGTTTAATTACTTTTAATATTTAAGGTTTACACAACTAATTAAAAAAATTATGCAAATGGATTCTGAAAAAGTAAAAAGTTATAAATAATCAAATAATAAAAATCAACAGAAGAAAAATGAATGAATCATTAAATTAGTAAAACAACACATATAAAAAGAATAACTTTTAAAACATAACTAGATGGATTCAAATACAAAATTCTACGTAATTTAAATTGTAGTTCTTGAGGAATTATTCTAATGTCTCTAGTTTATATTTGAGTTTAAAAAATGTAAGAGTGGGAAAAATTATATTGAAATTACAAAAATAATAATTTTAGCTATTAAAAAGGCGAAATTATGAATATAAAACAAAAAAAAAGTCTAAAGTCTTAATTTAACTTTTTCTATGTTGTTTTTTAATTTAAAACTTAATCTAAGATATTTACATCTGAATGAAAAAAAAAATTAGCTTTCATCTGAATGTAAACATCTTAATAATCTATTACTTATCTAATTCTCTTAAATACCCTTATAAAATTCATTTATGACCAATTCATATATAGCTCAATATTTGAATTTTGAAATTTTATTATTTATTTTTAATTTTATATTATGATTTTCTACAGATTTTTAAAATTATTTTATGGTTCTTTAGCTTATTTATATATCTCTTTTAAAAATTAATTTTTTTACCAAATTATACACATTTAAATTCATAATAAATTTTGGTATGCAAATATTTTACTATATGAAATAAAATTATAAGTGAAAATAATATAAAACTAGAGATTTATACGTAAAATCATTAGTTTTAGTCATTTCAATTTAGATATTAAAATAAAAAATATTAAAATAAAATACAAATATATTATTCAGATTTTTATATTTAGACCTATTTAGATTTTATAAGAAAAAAATCGCTGCCTAAGTTCAACAATTAAATGCCATATAATCCAAATGGAAAAGGAAAGAGAATTAAAAAAATAAAAAAGCTATGAAAATATAAAGTAAAAAGCGGGGCCTAGACATCTAACGACTGTGTAAACGTGATACACGGTGGAGGTTAAAACGAATATTAAAATACTATGGTGATGACATAATATTTTTTTCTAGGATGGGGCTATTCCGCCAAAAAGACTCTTCGTACCCCAAATTTTATGAAAAAATAAAATAAAAGACCAAATCACCCATAAATCAAATTATTAATAAAAACATTATAAATTATTATATATTTGTGTTATATAAAAAATAAATAAAATATTTATTTTATATCATATCTAGACCGTAATTTATTTTGTTCCTAATCTAATTCAAATAGAACGATAAACAAAATCGCCCCCTAAGTTTCGACAATTAAATGCCCTGTAATCCAAATGGAAAAGGAAAGAGAATTAAAAAATAAAAAAGCTATGAAAATATAAGGTAAAAAGCGTGGCCAAGACATCCACTAGTGAATGTGTAAACGTGATACACGATGGAGGTTAAAATGAATATTAAAATACTATGGTCATGACATAATATTTTTTTTTCTAGGATGGGGCTATTCCCCCAAAAAGACTCTTCATACCCGAAATTTTATGAAAAAATAAAATAAAAGACCAAATCACTCATAAATCAAATTATTAATAAAAACATTATAAATTATTATATATTTGTGTTATATAAAAAAATAAATAAAATATTTATTTTACATCATATGTAAGCCGTAATTTATTTTGTCGTAATCTAATTCAAATAGAACAATAAAAAAATCCCCCCCTAAGTTTCGAGAATTAAATGCCGTATAATCCAAATGGAAAAGAAAAGAGAATTAAAAAATAAAAAAACTATGAAAGTAAAAAGCGTGGCCTAGACATCCACTAGTGATTGTGTAAACGTGATACACAATGGAGGTTAAAATGGATATTAAAATAAGATGGAGACGACATAATGATTTTTCTAGGATGGGGCTATTCCCCGGGAAAGACTCTTCATACCCCAAATTTTATGAAAAAAGAAATTAAAAGACCAAATCACTCATAAATCAAATTATTAATAAAAACATTATAAATTATTATATATTTGTGTTATATAAAAAATATTTATTTTTCATCATATGTAAACCGTAATTTATCTTTCCCTAATCTAATTCAAATAGAACAATATAATTCATCTTCCAAGCCATCATTGGAACACCACAAAATTCGTCTTTTACTTAATGCTCTTAGTGCTGAATATGGCCAGGATTACATCCTATAGAGGAAGGTCTTGGTTTTAAGATGCGTAGATAATGAGAGACCTGTATCTCCATAACATCATTTTCCATTTTTCTCAATAGCTTTCCAGTCGGTTTTTGCCGGAGCTCTAGGGGCCCAAGACAAGGAGATCCGATTTTTCCCCTTCCCTTTATTCTTGTCATGGAGGCTTTTAGCAGGAATCAGGATGACTTCCAAGGTAGTGGACCAGGGATTCTTGAGTGCTTTTAGAGTTGGGAAGGGAGATGGGGTTCCTCATATTATATTTCAAATATTCAATATCCTTTGATGTGTAAGGGATGGAATGAGAAAAACGAACAAACCTGTTAATGCTATTGAATTACGTATGGAGTATGAAACAAATATGAAACAAATTATTCAAGAAAACTCCTCTAAGCCATCTTCCGTTTGCAATTGTAGACGTTCAAGTCAAAAAAGGATCTCCTTTACCCTCATGTGTGATTGATCTCTTGCACAGACAGAGATTGATTTGTATTGGAAATAAATTTTAATAGAAGATGCAAAGAGGTGCCAGACAAATTTGTGTTAGAGTAGGTCTTAATTTTTACTAATAATTATTGTTAAATAAAATTAAATATTATATTGAATTAAATCTAATAAGGTAAGGTTATATGTGGTATGTAGAGGGGTTTATAGATTAAAATTTAAGTTCTAAAATTTAAGTGATGGTTGCTTTAAGAAAGGGAGTGTATAGCCTTTTTTTGGGGTTCATATAGCCTCACCTTTTATTCTAATATAGAATAGATTTGAGGGCCAATGTGTGAATTATAAGATATCTTGATAGTAAATGATATCTTGTTACGGCCGCTAAGCGAGTTGCTGGCCTCCTCAGGCCGAGAACTTGGGTCTATCGTTGGCATGGAGAAATGCATTCGCGCGCCCGCACAAAACCAAATATTTTTTGCTTGGTTTACATACGTGGAGGCCCTAATCATCATCCCTCTCGATAAGCACATTTGTTGTTGACTCTCTCTTTGGCCATTTACTTCTTATCATGAAAATTAAAGTTAATTGTAAATATATATCAGCATTTACATAAACTGGTCATATAAACAAACTTTTTCACACACAATTATCGCTACATTCTTAATAAATAACTGGAGGTGCAACGCAAGATATTCACCTCTTATTAAAAGCAATACTGACGACGAACAGACAGCTAGAGGATTATATAGCAACACTCGTACTTCTATATATATATATATATATATATATATATATATATTATATGTTCTATGAATTAGACGTACGTGGTCCATACCCATCTTTGCTCGAAGCTCTATTGGGCTTCCTTAACCTCACTAGAAAGTGTATCACGTGCCAAAGAGGAAGAATAAGCATCAAACCAAAATATACGCACTGTGCAGTAATTGCAGCAAAAATCCAGGTATTAGAATTCGTGAGAGCCGAGATGCAAATCACATAGTTAGCTCCATTGCAGTAATTGCAATCCACATCATCATCGTTAAAATTGCCGCAAAAAGGATACGCCTAACACATGGTAAGCCGCTTATGATCAACAGTATGATGGTCAGAGAAGCAATATAGCCTGTGGTGTTAAAAGCTATGTATACATTATACGAGTAAGGATTGGGGTCAGCCATTATGGGATACCCTGCTTTATTGCCTCCGGAATTTCTTGCCATAAACCACCAGGAGGGGTGGTCAAGCAAGCTTGAAATGCTATAGTAGCCGTCAAGGATGCTACCACCATCAAGGAATAACGCCTCTTTTGCAATCAATCATTTTCGTTTGAACCTTTACCTTCGGGTGGACTATTTTCATGGGGACGGGATAGTAAAATTAATGTGGACATGGCCTTCTGTGCGGTGGCAAAATCCTTCCGTGTTACATAAAAGTCTCTCACACTAATTGCTCCAGCCCTTCGCAGAATATCTGGAATCTCCCGGTATCTTACATCTCTAATGCTCTGTGTTAAAATATCCACAACTGTGATTCCATTTGCATTAAGAGCATTCACTTCTATGTTACCACTTCTACTCAAAAGCTTCATTGCCTGCAAATGGATTTGACTTTTTACACTATTGTATGATGAGATAGAAAATTAAGGTTCACAAAATCATCGAAAGCCCCGAAGAAAAATAGAAACATGTTTTGATAATGCTATTACTATTTTATCTATGATGGACATTGATCCTAAAAAGGGACACGAGTACTCTTTAGAAATTAGGTTAAATGGATCTTAGATCGATGTAGGTTAAGTCATTTGAAACATACCTCTACTTGTTTATCAACCACAGCAAGATGTAAAATACTGTTGCCATCTTCATCCTCGGAGTTTACAAGCTCATGATCCATTGACTCTACCAAGAACTTCAATGCTTCCAACTGATTATACCTCACACACAGATGTAAAATTGTCCCACCTCGCTGTACCAAGCTTCGAGCTGCATGGGATCATAATTGATGGACGCAACAAACAGAGGGTTTCTGCCATATTGATCACGAACAAAGCACATTTTAGGATTAACTGATACTAATATTCTAACTATATCCAAAAACCCTATTGTTGTTGCCAAGTGAAGTGGTAACGCTTCTTTATAATCAAGCTCTCCGGCTTACTCAGGCTTAAGTCTTAGTTTTTCCTGAACAAATTCTTCATGGCCGAGCATGGAAGCTATGTGCAAAGGTGTCTCTGTGCAACAACTCACCATTTATCTATCGAGAACTAGATCATCCTCGTGGAGCAAGCTAAGCAAAGAAATGGCATTCCCTTCTTTCGCTGCTTCATACAATCTCCTCTCCATTTTGTTTGGTCCAATAGTCCACGTTTATGTTCATAAGGCTCGTCTTCAAATAATCAATATGTGCACGACGCTAATAGTTTTTGAGCAAGTCTCGCACATGGAACATCCAGTGTGAGCTTATGATTCTGGTACGTAAAATTAATGGTGGAAAACAATTATTTATGCGTCTTGGTGAAAAAGTCATGATTCCAACTGATACATTATAAGTAGAGGATTGGGTTCATTATCCTAATTATTAATTCATGGATATATAACTTAATTATTTTCTTCATCAGCTTTAAACAATAAATATTGCATATTAAGGGCATTTTTGTTTCGGCTTCTTCAAATAGAGCTTAATGAAATAGATCTTTTTGAAGTGGAGGTTTTAAAAGTAGAGCTTTTATTAAAAAGTTATTAATTGTTTGATGAGATAAATATAGAAGTACTTATTTTAATTAAATTACCAAAACATAGTTTTGTTATAAATAAAGAATAAAGTAAAATATTTAAAATTAAATGATGATATTTTTGACATTTTAAAACTTTAAAAAAGCTCAAAAAGAGCTTTTTCCAAAAGTCTCAATTTTGAACTTCTTCAAGTTGACATAAAATAGCTTTTTTAATTATTTGTAAGTTATTCTTAAGTGGCAACCAAACAACATCAAAAAATTTAAAAAAGCTTTTAACATTAAAAAGGCTCTTTTAGCCAGTAGAGAAGCTCAAACAAATGTGCTTTAAATATTTAATGATAGCTTACTTTTTGGTTTGACCAAAGATGGAGTGTAACGCCAAAAATTTGGGTACATTAAAATATGAAGAAAATTTTTATGGGCTGATTTGAATGGAATAGGAAAACACTTTATGGGTGCAAGTAAATAAAATTATTATTGGTTTTATAAGGGGAGAAGATTAAGATGGATATATTAATGGTAATTTAAGATTGATTGGAATATTTAAGGATTTGATTTATAGGAGTTATTTTGGATAATTATTGAAGGAGAAAATCAAGTGTTAACATTTACCAAAAATAAATTAGAAATTTAAATGATTGATTTTATTTAAGAAGCTGAATAATGAGTGGAAATTAATATAGGTATTTATTTACGACTAGATTGCGGTTGTTATATATCACTTAACTTAAAAGAACATATTTTCCATCTCATACATATTTTGCCATCTAATTACCTTTGAGCTTTCAATCCCTTTAACATAAAAACCAAGAGGAAAATAGGAGTTTCAATATTCAAGCAAACATATAGGAGTTTGGAGATGAAGGGTTTGGTTTAAAGAGAAATTAATGAAGTTGGATCTTATTCACCATAAAAAGGTAATCTACTACTCCTTGTTTATGATGGATTGAATTGAAGTTTAGTTTGTTATAGGTTGTATGCTAAGAGATCTAATAAATATTTTGATAGATTTAGAAGTGGGTGCTTGTAATAGATTTATATGATAAGAAGGATAGGGTATATCATATTGATTAGTGATCATTGACTACGGTATCAAGATAGTAGGCTATTCACGAAATTTTGTGTTTTTTCACTTTATGATTCTGAACTTATGATTTTTATAAGACAAACTAAGGATCTTCACATTTCTCATGAATTTTATTTCACCCAAAATGATTATGATTTTAATTTTTAGTGGATTTTTGAAACAACACTATTACACTAAATTAAAATCATTTTATGGGACAAACAAATTTACAAAATTTATTTGGGTGCCTTAATGTTCTTCAAAAATTACAAAATTTTATATTCTGGATATTTCATTTGTCTACTGTGTTTCAGAAAATTTTCGTTCAGTTTTGATAAGAAAATAAACTTATAAAAATCTTCAAAACAAGATAATATATTAAATGTTTTGTTCATTAAACTATAAGAAAAATAGGAATAGATGACTGACACTCTCTGCTAGAAATCGTTATATCATCAAAAGATGATAGAATCATGATATAATTATCATCTATCAGAAACTTAATGATATACATGTGATACATCTCTTATCTATCAAGAATTGATGATAGAATAGTGATAGAAATTAACTCTATCAAAAACTTTGTGATAAAAATTTTTATTGACCATGTTTTACCAAATTTTAAATTAGTATTTTATTAATTAAAAGCAAAACATACACTAGAAGAAATTTTTTACATATTTGACGCATTGGTTTTGTATATTTGAGGGTTCCCTTAAAACTCAGTCAAATATAACACAATTTTATAAAGTCAACCCGCCTTTACACATATTTGACGCCACTATAATTTAACAAAATTACAAAATTACCATTTTATATAAATACTATCTTCCCTCCCAATTTTCGACATTTCCCTCTTGCCCTAGCCGCTCTCTCTTCATCTCTTCTGCCCTCTCCCTCTCTGCGTCTTCCATTATGCTAGAAATCACTTGTCCCCTACCTCCATTCCTCTATTAAGTGATTGAATCCTTACCGATTTGTGTCCTCCCTCCCTCACTCCATCGCCACCTCCCTCACGCCCTCGATTCGTTGCTGAGCATCTCCGATTTCTCACCTCTGGTAAGTTGCCTTCTTTGTGATTGAGTGAGCTGCAAATGTCTCCGCCTCACGACACCTCTCCCTCTAATTTATAAAATTTCTCTTTTATTTTTTAAATCAAAACTACGGTTTACTTCTCTCCTCCCTCTCAAAGCTTCTCAAGAAAACTGAGGATGATTTGTTCAAGATCTTATTTCTAAATCAAAACTACGGCTCTCTTTGTCTCTTGCTTTTAGACTGCAATCGTCACTCTTTTGCTTTATTTTTTGTTTTTAAACTCGTCTTGTTTGGTGTCGTTGTGTGCAGAGGAGGAAAGGTTGGGAGCAAGAAGGGCATAAGCTGTATGCAAGAAGGCTGAAGATTAGGTTCTCTGTCTCAGTTTAGGGCAGAAGCTATATACAGAGAAGCAAAGGTCTCCTACTGCATATATCTGTGTAATTGTTCACTGAAAGTATTGATTTGTGTAGCCTCTGAATTTCTGTTAATGGTGGTTGTCAATATAAATTTGTCATTAGTTGTTTGTTTCTTGTTAAAACCAAAACCCTTACTGATTTTGTTCCAATAAAATGTGATAAGTTCATTATTACACATTGACAGTTAATTGTTCCCAAAGATCTAAACTACTACAAAATCAAATTGTTATGTTCTTAGCTTCTCCTTCTGTTAATATTTTCTACAAGTATTTTGTCCAGAAAAATTTACTCTAATACATTTTCAAATCCAAAAAATTAAGATTTTTTGAGCAACTGGTATCGTTGCATTTTTCAAAGAATGGAGGCTTATGCCACAGAGTACAGATGCACATTTATGTTTCTAAATTTCTCAACTGTTTACATGCCGACCTCCACGGTGGCTCTGGTTCAGCAAAATTGCATAAACAATGAAAGTACTACCCCGTTTGTTTTTTTTTTTTTTTTTTGGAGTTAGATGACCTTGCCTTGATATAAGTGTTATTACCTGCAGTAATGTGATTTGCTCAAATTTATAATTAAGCACATAGAGATTCATTTCCAGTGGCCTTAAGAAAGCAGTAATCGACGGATTCATGCTTCGCGCTATGTTTCTATGATGCATGTATTTTTCTCAGGTTTTCAACGAAGGAAATGTTTTAGCTGGTTTGTAAGCTAATATGGCTCTTAGTTGCTTGGCTTTTCAATGGTAAGCCACATCCAATATCCTTATTATTTTCGCTATCTGATTTGTAATGATTAATTTCCTACATAGTAATCATCATTGTTACTATTATTTGATTTTGGCTTCTTATTGGTAGTTTAAGAGAGAATCACAGAGACCATTTATAAGCACAGCTGAAAAAATAGAGTCCTCAGAGCCAGAAAATATTGGCAAATCTCTCTTTTCCATTCGGTGAAGCATTATTGGTTTCAAATTTGCGATGTCATTTTTCTAAATGCTTAGCTCTTTTCTTGGAAATGTATTTTTGCAGGGGTTTGAGGGGCTGGTGCCAAGCGGGCATCTGTTAATGTGGGTGATTGCAATAAATCACTAGGAGTCAATTTTGATAATGAAGCTTCAGATGGAACAGATAACTTTTCATACATGGATGATCTTAAGGTGTGCAATTAAGTTATATTATTCTCTTTTATAATCTCTTAAGACATCTGAGTGCATACAGGAAACTAGACTTACTGCTGCTTCTTATAAAAAATATTCACTTGGTTTAGATTAGAGGCTCTCATAATAAATGCAATATGAGTAACAAAAGGACATGATTAAAAGATTCTTTCATTCTGAGTCTTTGTGTTTCCAATGTGGGCAGTGCTAAATTCTTCAATTTATTTGTTCCACGTACTGGAGAATTTCTTCATCCTCCAAACTTGCTTTTAGCTAGTTACAAGCAAATTTGAGAAATATGAAAGGTTAGATGATGCTTAAGCTAAGAAATTTTGGGTTTTGATATTTCAAATAGTTCTGAGAATTTACTATTGCCCTCTGCTTACTTTCGCTAAAAGGTATAAAAAATAAATTTTGCTTTAACCATAAAACATTACTAGACTTTCGAAAATATCACTATAATCTTCATTTATATATGTGCTAAATTCCTAAGAGCAATAGTGTACTCTTAACTCTTTTTAACTTTTTCTTTCTCCATGATGTATAGTTATCAAAGTTTAACTGTGTCTTCAAGCTTCATTCTTCTTTCACATTATCTTATTTTTTTGCCATGTGGTAATCTTTTTGGTTTAAAACTGCACTAAATTGGATATTTTTCTTATGGAAATGTTTATTCTTGGTCATCTTTAGTTGTCTAAGACTAAGCTGGGAAAATCTCTCATCAGGCGGGCAAGTCGGATCTTAAGAAATTTGGTGATTCTAATTCCACAACTGCTATGTCTTTAGGTTGGTCTATAAATCACACACACATTTTTTTTCTTTTTTGTTTTCTTTTGTTGCATGTGCAGTAAATTGATTTTGTATTTTTGTGCGCTGGAGTTCAGTTTAGCTATAATATTTTGCAGGAACAAGCAGTTAGGGAAGCAGCTGTAAAGAAGCTTTTGAGGCCATTTACAAAAACTGTCAAAATGATTTACAAGGAGCACAGGAGTTTGCTGCTCCTGCAGCTATTGCAAATTTTGGAAAGGTGATTTTCTTGACATCAACAAATACAAGAAATCCTTCTATAGTTACCTATTGCACTTCCATATGATTATTCTTAGTTTTAGGGTTCTAGCATGCTAGTGTGTTTATTTGATCCCGGCCATATCCCTACTATTATTTAACTATATTCTTCCTCAAATATAGGTTAATATTGCTTCACAAATTCTCTTCAAAATTTGTTTTCTGGTCTGTTCATAATATCTTCTTTTGCAGGAAAGACAACAGAAACGAGTTTTCGAAGTACAAAACTCTGCTCCTCCTCAGACTGCTGTGGAAGTAGCTTAACAAATGCTGACCAGAAAGGTACGAAACCAGAGTAAAGCTCCTTGAGCTAATTCAAGCTAAACTTTCTCTTTTTATTGCAATTTTTAGAGTTAAAATAGTTACTAGGATTAATCTTATTTTCTAATAGTAGACCACCAATTCCAAATTTGAACTCATAGGAAAACTTATCGCTGGAAATGAATGGCTTTTACCTACTTCTGAGCATATATTACTTGCTTATGGTCGACGTCATGGATCTCTTCTTAAAAGAATTGTTATTGATGGGGAAACAACTTCACCTATATACACTGTTCTAGAGGTACTTTTCTGTTTTTCGGCTTTGATATGGTTGGCTATTGTGTAGTTATCTTTATAGCTTTTTCCCCTCCAATCCTAAAGCTTTACTTTATCAAACAAGCTAGTACAACTCAGTCTCTGGCAATTTTCACTCAGTTGTTTGGCTCTCTTAGGCTGCAGATCTCTCTTCTTTGACACTTTTTGTTTTTCCAATGTAGACTCTTACTTCATATGTGTAAAAAGAATGTCAGATTCCATTGTTTGTTTGAAATGGATTTTTTCCCTATCTAACTGTAATTGCTTCTCAAGACATTTTCCCCTTTGCTGGAATTAGTCATAATGGACTGTAAATTTCCTATTCCTGTCATTAGGGGTGTGCAAAATAATCTGACCCGATCGGGTTTGTCGGGTTTATCGGGTTTTGGTCGGGTTAACCGTGAACAGTAACCCAAAATCGGGTTGGAATAGTCGGGTTTGAACAGTACCGGGTTATAATCGGGTTTGAATAGTATGTTTGAATAAAACCAAACCCGATCCAACCTGACCCGATTCGATCGGGTTGTCAGGTTTTAATGGGGTTAATATTGAATAGTAACCCGAATTCGGGTCAAAAGAGTCGGGTTTGAACAGTGTCGGATCAAAATCGGGTTTGGACAAACCCAACCCGACCCGTGTGCACCCCTACCTGTCATTCAGGTTTATAGAGTTTCAGACATGGAACTTGTGAGAGTGCTTCCTAGTGCAGATGATGAGGTCAATGTTGCTTGCTTTCATCCTTTTGTCGGAGGAGGTCTTGTTTATGGAACTAAGGTCAGTATTTGGTGTGCTGAAAAAATATATTGCATTTTGTCCTTTTATATTCTTTGGATTGAGAAAATTATTCTACTGTAAAATGCAGGAAGGGAAACTTAGGGTCCTTCAGTATGATGGTGCTAATGGTGCAAACTACAGTGGGTCCATGACAGAGAACACAGAGTTTAGGACCAGCTTCAATTGTTCTTTACAATGTTGTATAATTTTTTTCTTCTTTAATATTATATATTTTCAGAACACCTGTTGAATCTTTATTTGATACTTTGCTTGTTTATTTTTTTTAAGTTTATTGAATTAATTTTAACTGTTTATTGTATTTTTTGGAAACCAAATTATTGTGTATAAGAATATTGAAATTTTAATAGCTTATAATATGTATGTATGTATGTATGTGTGTGTGTGTGTGTGTATATATATATATATATATAGATATAGATATTTGTTTTTAAATTTCTTAACTACATACTTGACGGCTAAAAACCCTCAAGTATCATAAAAATATAGATGATACTTGACGGTTATTATAAAAACGAAACATGCCTTGTATTTGACGGAAATAGTCAAATATTATTGAAAAAATGAGTCAAATATAGCACAGAAATCCATTTACATACTTGACTCCAAATGAAGAGTCAAGTATATTTCAGTTGATACTTGATCGTTTGACCGATCATCAAATAATATCATATTTGACGGTGACATATTTGACGCTCAATAACCGTCAAATAACTTCATACTTGACTGTTAAAAATAGTGAAACTTTTGCAATTTTCTTGTAGTGGATATAGCCTTTTTTTGATAAAAAATTTATTAAAATATGCAATATGAAATGGTGCGTTTAAACCTTAATATGACAAAGCCTAAAATTTATCTAAGTACTCAAAATCATCATCCAAACAAATCGTCACTGCTCACTCTCTCAAGCTAAAGTCGATTGGGTTGTTCCCTTTTAGTCGCATTCACGTGCACGCTGCTCTCTATTCGCCTCTAATCGCAGCTTGACTTCCTAGTCACAGGCCAACTAGGTCCACTTCTATCTCCCAATCTACTTCCTATAAACCAAAAATCATTTGGTCAATGCGCCTCCTCACAAAAACTGCCATGTATTCTTATGTTAGTGTTTTAGGTCCCAAGTTTGAACCAGTTGTTTGCCTTTTCCTAATTACTTCATCTTAAAATCCCTAACCTAGCTTGTAATCTCAAAATCCCTCATTTTGTCTCTCGTACTCTCACTCTAGATTTCACTTATGTGCCCTAGTTTCATTTCTGCTCTCACTCTCCATCTCACTCTCTCAGTCTTGATTTCGCTTTTGTGCCCTAGTTTTATCTCCATATCACACTTTTGAAGCGAGATCATTTCTCTTTGATTCGATCCAAACAAGGCAAGTCTTTTTCTTCAACAAAAGATCGCAAGCCAGTTTTTGATTTTCAGGTCCGAATCTTTTGATTTTCATGATTTTCAATTCTTATATTATTCTGAAAGGATCTTGTTATTCTCTATTTTTTACCATTTGCAATTTTCTTTCTTTTCATCCACGTCTAAGATTTTGATCTCTATGTTGGTATTCTTGTTCTAGATTCCAGAAACTATGTATTCACCATCACCTCCTTTCTGGTTCATTATCTTTTTGTTTTGTTTTGTTTTTTTGTTTTTTTTTTGTTTTCATTAAATTAATAATTTTTTATTAATTAAGTTGAAAAAAAAATTAAATAGAAATTGGTTTATGAGCTATGCCCATGAGACTCCTATGTTGAAAACAAGTGATTGTTTTAGAGATTCTGTTTTTAGAAAAAGTAAAGAGTTTTTATGTAGGAACATGTTAAAGTCAAAGAAGATGAAAGAATCTTAGTGAATCTGGGAAAACAGAGACAGAGATGATTGTGATTTGGGTTTTGTTACTGAAGAGGTAAACTCAAATGTGTTGGCTAACAAACCCAAAAAGTGGTCTTTACGTAAGATACAAGCTTGTTCTATAGGATAACTTTCAATAGTTTTTACTGTATTTTTTCAGTAATTGATTCAGGGCAATACATAGAAGATTATGAGTTTATTGTATCTAAAAGTTATTTGTTTGACTAGGTTCTGAATTTTTCATACTTGCCCTTGCAAGTTTTTGGTATGTGTTACTTGTTCCTAATTTAATAGATATTTGCGACTTTGTTAAATTTTGATTTATTGCAAAAAATTGTCACATTTGTTTATGATTCTTGTTTGTTCTGTTAAAGCCTCCTCATGTTTGTGAAAATGCATATGCTTGCATGGGGTGTCTGTTGTTCTATTATTTAATGCTTCTCTCACTCATTTTCTAAATCTTGTTTTGATTTCATTTTCTGTGTTAGGATGTGGGGGAGATGGCTAGTGTCATGCTTTCTATGTAGAAGCAAATAAAGCATAGATTTAGAGATCTTTTTTTTTCGTTGAAAGTTTGAATCTTTGATTTTGGTTGTCAAACAAAACAGAACCGAAGTTTTTCAGTTTGCTTACATGAACATATTGTACACAAAATACAAATTTGTTTAATTAAACTTGTTAAAAATCTTTATTCTACGTTTTATTTTAATCTTGAAACTGAGTATGAATTATGACAGCAAAAGAGGCATTTGAGAAGGTGGCAAGCAATGGATTTGTTCCAAACATGATATTGTACTTGAGTGGAAACTATCATTTGAAAGTTGCTAGAGGGACTGATATTCTCTTCTTTTGGACTGCAGCAACCAATTTCATTCCTATTTTGGGTGCTTTTCTATTCATATTTGGGTCGTTCTCATGATTGGCGTGGGTTCCATTTGTAGTCTCTTGGTAACAAAAAAAATCTTCTCTTCTTTTCTTCCTAGCTTCTAAATATGTCTTTTCTTTTCATAATCATTCAATTGTAGTCTACTAGAGTTTCTGCATTTGGAATTATGCAAATGGTTGGTCAGCTTGGATTTAATTAGTTTGTAACTAATTTATTGATCATAGCTTAGGCATTGAATAACTAGTTAATTATCTTTAAGTTAACACTGACTTGGATTAAGAAAGCCTATCATTTTCAACTGAATTTAATATATTTTGAAAGTTTGAGGACCAAACTTTTAATGAACGTCATGTCATTATATGTGTAATGTGGCAAATTTATATGGGAACAATGTCCCAATTGAAGTTAAAGCAATCCAACTTGGAAAGGCAATAAGTCATCGCTTTTGCCTTATAATAATAAGCTTTGCAGGTTGTTAAATGCAAACATTTACAATTTTTTAACTCTAACCACCTAATAGAGAAGTTTTGAGTTATACTCATGTATAGTGTTGTCTGTTGTGTACATGTTGAAGTTTTTAATATACAAATTTGGGCTTCTTTGAAGGGGAAAAATAAAAATGTTGGGCTCGTTGAAGCTCAATTTTTTATGTAGAAGTGTCAACATATTCTTTAAAGTTTTCCAATATTATAATATAGTTTCAAGCCAAAAGCTTAAATATGACCAAGTTATCTTGTTAGCTCATTAGTTAGCTTTTTGAATTGGCCTTGTTAATATTTAGATGGGAATTGGGAAGCTTAGAGTAATTTTGTATTAAGTTTAGAGGATAGGATAGATTAAAGACTAATTCTTATTAGTTAAAAGTCTTGAAGAGCAATTCTTACTAGTTAAAAGAGCAAAAAGGAAAGAATGTATTTTATTTATTTTTAACAGTAAGAATTCCCCGATAATATACAACTCAAACTTGCTCTCTCTCAAGCTTAATAGAAGCTAAAAGATAGAGGTAGTATGTGCTAAAAAAGTAAGCAAAAAAGTGAAAAGCAGCAAGCTTGAAATTTGTTTAATAACGACTGAACTATGTAGCATGTATATTGTTAATTATCTTCTTTAATGAATTTCTATACTTTTTTTCCCTTCCAAAAGGTGGTATCTCAATGGCCATCAAAAGTTCATATAACAAACAATGCTTTTCCTTTTTGATATCGTTTAAGTTTACATATATCTGATTATCCCAGAAAGCATACAATACTGCATGTTTTTCACTATCTATAGTAGTTATATTTATGTTTGATTTTAGTCTTTTCATTTGGGTAGTAAGAAAATTGCAAAAACTTGCAATTAAAATTCAAGTCTGTGGGAGCACTGCACTGGTTTTTGATAGAGGCAAAGGTACATTATTTTCTTTACTCGTAAGATTTATTATGCTTATATCAACCTAAAATTATATTGGATTACAATTGTTTCTATTACCTCCTAACACATTAACTACTTAATAAATTTTTTTTTTAATTATTTGGGTCCACTAAAAACCCTCACACATATGCGCTACACAACCAAGGAAATTATTAGTTTTTTAGAAGAGAAGTAAGAACAAAAAAAAAACTATTCTTAATGATGAAATAATTGTTCAATATAATATTTTTTATTTTTTGACTAGATTCTAGTTTTCATTCCTTGTAATATATATATGTAAACATGGAAATTTAAACACATGCAAGCAACTACCAATTCATATTATCTTAAGTTAATTTTAGATAAGTCCTCATTGTTTATTTATTTTGGTGATTGAATCCCATCTTTGTTTCTCTTTTTTCTTAGCTGGGTTTCTTTGCTTTTTCTTTATTTGTTGTAAAGTTTACTCATTTTCATGTTTTGGTGGCATTTATTGTCAGGCCCCCCATCAACGGCCTATTGCGACTCAGAAACTCACTTGCAATCATTCTCTAGGTTTGTAAACCATTTCTCTCTTTTCTTTTCTTTATTATTTTCTTCTAAAGTTGAAATATTTTTACGGAGTTATTGCTTTGCTTTGCAAAAATTATGGAGTTCTTTCAGTATTAATTATGAATTGCATTGTTAGTGTTGCATAGTAGTTGAATTTTAATTATTGATAATATAGATCTTGATTAAAACCATTAGACACTAGTTTATTGAGGCTTTGCTACAAAGGGTTTAGTGAATTGGATTCTCATAGCTTGCAAAAAGGTCAGTGATTAAATAAGGGAAACAAGGAGTAACTCATTAAAATTTGTTTTGCTTTACAAATTTGATACTGTCACTTGGATTTTTTATGGAGCCTAGTTATTCTTTATTAGCATGAGGTTCTTGAGTAGGACTAATTAATGACTACATTGGTGCTACCAAGTAGGTTCTATATGTGATATTATTGATAAATTATCCAATTGCATCAAGAGTCTACATATCAACAGACACATCACAAACCACTAATTTTGATCTTAATTCTGTCTCTTTGTTATGTTTTTTCTTCCCCCAATTCTTCTCTATTGATATTACTTTGATCCTTGAAACTTTTAATCAAAAGACTTGGGTTGATTTTTCTAATTTGAGTTGGTAAAGCTAGCTTTGACTATTTTGTAACTAAGGGATCCAAGTTTTTATTTAATGGAACAATTTCTTTTTGGAATTTTTGTTTCAGCATTGGATTGTATGCTGCAATCTCTTTGAAATCTACACTTTGCTCCTCAGCTCCAAGGCCTTTTAAGCTCTTTGCAGTAAATGTGATCAAAACAAAGGTAATCTGTTCTTTAATCTACAATTAACTTAAGAAATTAAATACCCTTCAATATGCATGAACTAATTGATATGTTGATGAGTTTGGTTTATTTTTTCCAGTTGCATGTTATGAAATTGATATTGCAGTCTTATATGTGATATGCATGAACTGATTATTATAGGTCTGATCGTAGTAAATTTTTTATGTTTTTGGTGCATTTTATTTCTACCAATAATTTTTAATATGCAACTCTTGACAAGTATGTTGGGCTGACATGTTTTGTTCTTTCCTTTTTTGTTATACATGTATCTAAGTCGATGTTAATTGTTAATTGTTTTTGTTCTAACAAAAGAACAAATTAAAAAACAAAGTAATTCTTTTTTCACTTTTTCCCACATATATGTCTCAGGATCAAAACTTATTAAAACTACAATGGATAAGTCTTGAATTGAATGTAGTAGAATTTCACCTAAGTATGATAAAAGGGTATAAGATTTTGTAAAGTTTGCTGTTGAAAATATTGAAGACGCCTATGTCATTAGATGCCCGTGTTATGAACGTAGGAATTTAGCCTATCTCCCACCTAAGAGAGTAATCGAACATCTTTTTTGGCATAGTTTTTATGTGTCTTATAGAATATGGAGATGGCATGGGGAAAATGTCCATACCACACCATCTTTTAATGAAGATATCCCATTTGAGTCTATGGACTACAATGATGGTAACATAGTAGATATGGTTTTTGATGCTTACAAGGATTGTGATGAAGATCCTAGGGCATTTAAAGAGCTAATAGAACAGGCTGAAAAACCTTTGTACCCAGGATGTACAACATTTACTAAGTTAGGCACTTTGATGAAAATGTTTAATATAAAGGGTATATTTGGGTGGTTTGACAATAGTTTTACTGAACTATTGAGTTTTCTAACAGAGTTCTTGCCTGAAAACAATGAAATTCCATTGTCTATGTATGATGCAAAAAAAGACAATGTCCATTTTGGGCTTATAATATGTGAAAATACATGCTTGCCCAAATAATTGCATACTTTACAAAAAAAGGTATGAAGGGCTTTCTAAATATGTTACTTTTGGTTTATCTCGGTGGAAGCAAAAGGATGGTAGAGTAGACCAATATAGGATAGGTATTCCCACAAAGGTTTTATTATTCTTTCCTCCTATTCCTGGATTTAAGGCGCATGTTTTAGTCATCGCAAACTACCGAGGACTTGACTTGGCATGCAAATGAAAGGGTAATTGATGGTAAGCTCTGACATCCGACTGTCTCACCATCATGGAAGCCTGTTGATGAGAAATGGTCTGCCTTTACAAAGGATGATAGAAATCTCTGACTTACCCTATCGGCTGATGGAATTAATCCATACAACTCTCTTAGTAGCACATATAGTTGCTGGTCGGTTGTTCTTATAACATGCAATCTTCTGCTATAGTGGTGTATGAAACGAAAACTTATGATGTTGTCCCTATTGATTTTCAGTCCTTAACAGCGAGGCAATGACATTGATGTGTACTTAGCTCTTTTAATAGAAGATTTACAAACTTTATAAGATGTTGAGGTAGATGCTTATGAAGCCAACAAAAAGGAAATTTTCAATTTAAGGGCTGTGTTACTATGGACTATGAATGACTTTCTGACATATGGGAATTTAGTGGGTTGCATTGTTGAAGAATACAATGCCTTTGCATATTGTGGTGTAGACACACCCAAATGTGGACTGAAACATAATAGTAAAAATGTATATATGGGCCATCATCATTGGCTTCCTTCTAAGCATGAATTTCGATACCAAACAAAAGCCTTTGACAACACAATAGAGCATGACCCAGCTCCAAAACCTTTGAACGGTAAGGAGCTTTTGTTGCTGGATGAGTCTATTAAAAATAAATGGGAGAAAAGCAACATAAAAAAGCGTAAAAAGTTCTAACAATGATGATTATGTGTAGTGGAAAAAAATCATATTTTATAATTTAGAATACTGAAAGTACTTGCTAGTGTAGCATCAATTAGATGTTATGCACATAAAAAAAAAAAAAAGTATGTGAGAGCATCTATAGAACACTATTGAACATTCCTGAAAAGACCAAAGATGGTTTTAAGTCAAGGAAGGATCTTGTGGCTATGAAAATTAGGGACAAATTAGTACCAATAGTACAAGATAATCATACCTGTCTTCCTCTAGCTTCTTACACATTAACTAAAGATGAAAAGGCTAGGTTTTGTAAAGCTTTGAAAAGTATCAAGGTTCCTGATGGGTATTCCTCAAACATTAAGAATCTTGTGTCAATGAAAAACTTTAAACTTCAAGGCCTAAAGTCTCATGATTGTCATGTTCTTATGCAACAACTTCTACGTATTACACTTAGGGTTGTCTTGCCAAAACATGTTAAAGATGTTATCATCAGCTTATGTTTCTTCTTCAATTCCTTGTGTGCAACTGTGATTGATGTGTCAACAGTGGATAAATTGGAGATGGACCTGGTAGTGACTTTGTGCTTGATGGAAAATATTTCCCCCTATCTTTTTTTGACATTATGGTTCATCTTACTGTGCACTTAGTCAGCGAAGTTAGACTATGTGGTCCTGTCTATATTCATTGGATGTATCCTTTTGAGAGATATATAAAAACACTTAAAGGTTATGTTCAAAACCATAACTGTCTTAAGGGTTGTATAGTGGAGAGTTATATTGCGAAGGAAGCATTAGAATTTTGTGCAAAATACATATCAAACATATGTATTGTTGGACTGCGATGTGGTCATATGCAAAACTTGTCAATTGAGAAGCCATTGTCTTGTGGAAAACTAGTGAAAGTTAATCCAACTTAACTAGTTCAAGTACATTTGTATGTGTTGCATAACACACAAGAAGTTGAACCAGACATTAGGTAATCTATTCAATTTCCTCTAACTAAGTGTGAATATTGTTTTGATTACTATAATTTGCCTTTTCTAATCCCACCAACTAAATTTTCCAATCCTTTAGTGAGCACATGGAATGGCTTAGAACTTATAATCCACGTCAAAATGATAAATAGTTACAAGAGAAACACAACCGTACCCTTTGCTAATTGGTTAATTGATAAGATTCATGCTCATGTAGGACAATAAAAGTCACTATTTATTGAACATGTATGTTGTTGCTTATTAAACATATAATAATGCTTACATACATGTCTTACTTTTTAGGTGTACTCTTTTATGGAAAATGATGTTCTTGTTATCACAAGGGCCTCTTCCTTTTGTAGTTAAACAACCAGGATATGACATTAATGGTTTCCACTTTGTAACACGAGATCGAGAGTCAAACCGAGTTACTCAAAATAGTGGAGTAACTGTAGTTGCAAAAGCCATGCAAGTTTCTAGTTTAAAGGATAAAAATCTAATAACATGTGACATAACATTTTATAGGGTTATACATAAAATATGAGTTTTTGACTACCATTTGTTAAAAATTCCATTATTGAAATGTGATTGGGTTCAAAATAGGGCTGATGTGAAGAAGGATGAACATGGATTTATCTTAGTGGACTTGAACTGGTTAGGGAATAAATCTGATCCATTTATATTGGCTTCACAAGCCAAACAAGCGTTTTATGTACATGACTAGATCAACAGAAAGTGGTCAACTGTATGTCATATGCCTAGTAAAGGTGATTCTAACCAAAGAATTGGAGATAATGTGTATAATGATGCAATAGAACACCCTCCATTCACCACTGAATTACCAATTAATGATTGTCTACATTCTGTTGATGGCGACCAAGCAATCTATGCACAAAATACCAAAAAACGAATTTGGATTCAAGGCTGATATGGCATTTTATAGAGTTGGCAGCGAGTAATTATTATAATTATTAACTTGTTTATTGTTTAATTGCAACCAATCTTTGAAAATTATGATTGTTCAGTAGTGGCTATTTATTATTTCAGACTGTAACATGTTTATGAGTTTTGCTTTCATGTTTGTGTGTTATGAATTCTTTCTCTTTAATTTATTTTGTGGGTTTCTCATCTTTTTTTATGTATTTTAATTTTTCATTTATGTATTTCAATTCTACTTAAATGGAAAAAGGAAAGGGTATTGCTACTGATGATGAGGATAATTATGAAGACTATTATCATGAAGACCTGCTTGATGATGACTCTGATCCTGATATCCCCTTGGACACTTTAGGCCCCGACTTTGAACAAATGAAGAAGACGAAGAGGCTGATGTCGAAGGTGCTGATGTTGAAGGTTCTGATTTTGATGGTAATGATGTTGAAGGTGCTAATTTGGATGCTCCAGAGAGAAGTTATAGGAGGAGAGGTGTAAATAGGGGTGCTAGGCAGAACAAAAAGTTGAAAACGAGGAAAAGAAATATAGTGGTACAATATAATGTAAAGGGAGTTCCTACAAGTGATGAGGCCACTGAGCCGACTACTTATCTTGGAGTCTTGGCTCATACTTAAGTTTCGATCCTTATAAACGATTGGCGTAAAGTAAAAATTAGACCAAAGATCATTTATGGCAGTCTATACAGGTACAAGTTAACATTTTATTACATTGATCTTCACTTATTTTATTTGTGTCTATTGTATACTGTGTGATCTTAGTACTTGTTAGTGATTCTTTTGTCATTTTACTTACTATCCCTTATATGTTGTTGATATTATATTAGGATCGCTTCATTGTCCATCCTAAAAGTAAGAAGCAAGTGTTACAGTCAATTGGGTATGCATTTCGTAACTTTAAGTACATGCTAAGAAGAAAGTATACATTGCCATTCACACAGAATCGGAAGATACTATATAGACTGTCAATTAATTATCCCCAAATTAAGAAATCTGTTTGGAGAGAGTTTGTAAATAGATGTTTATCTAAGGACTTTCAAGTGAGTATTTTTAACTTGGGTTTCCTCACTTGTTAATATCTATTCTAAACATACTAAAAACACGTGGTTTTGTCTTATACAGAAAGGTAGTTATGCTAATAAAGAGAAGAGGGCCTTAAACAAGTTCAATCATCGACTTAGTCGAAGAGGATACGTTGGATTGATGTAAGATATGGTAAGTAGCTATCAATTTATACCAATTTAAAAATTTTTTTAATGAAATTTTATAGTGTACTAAAATAATCTGACTTTTTTATCCACTAGTGCTCAGAAATCAGTATTTCTAAAGAATTAATGGACAAGAGTGAACTTTGGAAGAGAGCTCGGAGAACGAAAAATGGAGGATATGACCCTGTAACCAAAAGGATTGTTAACAAAATAGTGAGCAACTTCAATATAGTTAAATACTATCATTCAAGTAAATCATTATATTATCACTAATTTATTTGTCATGGTGATAGGAAAAGTTGAAAAAAGAGGCTAAAAGGGGCTTGCTAAAGTCAGATGGAAGAAACGACATACTTACATAATCATTTGGAAGGCTTCCTCTAACTAGTCATATGCAGGGGCTTGGTAAATTTATAACCCTTACAAAGTACTTTCACACCTTTCATGCACCTACTCACAGTGAGAGAGAGGATGAGTTTTATGCTTGGAAGAAAGCAATTGAAAGTAAGTTGGAAGAAATCATAAAGGAATTAAAGAAGACACCTCGCCACTCAGATGTAGGAAGTTCCACCTTCCCACCATCTCATGTTCATGGTTATGATAGTTGCAAGGAAGACAAGGATAAGGACAAGGTGGAGGAAGTTGAAGAAAAGGTTAGTTGTCTATTTTAGGTTATATTTAACTTTGGACTTATATCAGTAAGTGTTGTTGTTACAAATACAACTATATATATACTGCTGCATTTTTATAATTATGTATCTTTTGTTAGTCGGTGGCTTTTATTCTTGAACCATTAATTTAATTTTGGATAATGACTAAGTTGCTATTGATATTGTATTTTACAGGGGCCAAGTAATTTGGGAAACTCATATGGAAAAAAGAGGAAATTCTCACCTAAGGAAACAGTGGCAAACATGGAAGAACATTAGGAAAAGGATGACAGTACACCTAGGAAAAAAAGGACAGCAAGAAACACTACTGCCATCCGAAAAAAAGTTCAAGACTTAACCCTGACTTGCATTTGGATATTGCAAATCAGAGGGGGAAAACTAAGGTTGGAAGTACTAGAAAGCAACTTTTTCAGGAGGAAGTATAAATTGGCTAATGGTTTATGAGAGGTTGCACCTAAAAGTCCTAGAACAAGGGCTGCAAATTTGAAAAGAAAAAAAAAACAAAAAAGGTGTAGTGTAAAATGTGCCAAGGGACACTAGGCATAGCGACAACGCACCAGAATAGTCATCCAATGCTGAAACTCTTTGGCAAATTGTGAGACAAATACTTGCCTCTAGATGGTTGGATTCCGTACATACTTGCTGCTGATGTATTTTATATACAAGGTATTACTGCTCATATTGGGAAGACAAAGTGTAAGGTATTGCTAACGATGTAAGTGATAGGAGTTAACACTAAAGAAGTATATATTGCGTAAAAGATTTTAATTAACAAGCTGATTAAAATGTTTTATATTATATTGCGATACTTGTCTAATAATAAATTAGTTTGGTATTTTGTCTCAACTGTTTTAGGTTTTTATATGACTCCATGGTACAAAATAGAAAAGGAAAGATACAATTTGGATTCGTATGTCTAGCCATGGTATCACCCAAACCTGGGCAACTACCAGAAACCAGCCGTCCAAACAGAGTTGAGGGTGTATGCAAGCGCCTAAAACAACTAGTAAAGGACAATTCATATTTATGCCATACAATCCGAGGTCTAAATATTTTAAATTCTAATTAAGTGTTATCAATTTTCGTTCATTTTAGCATGTCTTTCATAACTTATGCTTCTTCTTTTTTTTTTTTTTTTGCTTTCTTCTATTTTAGCTACCATTGGGTTTTAGTTGTGTTTGATGTGCTGAAAAAATAAGTGTTTTATTTGGATCCTAAAGGGTACGATGATCCTGATTATGATTTAGAACAATTAATTAAAGCATATGTATTCCTTTTCATTTAATACCATTTATATTTTTAGGTTCTTCAACATATTTCAGATACTTAACTACTGTAGTATTTCATACAACACCACAACACTATTGACAGCTAAGGTTAGTGGAAAGATGGAACTATAGTTCTAAGATGAGATTTGTGAGGGTAAAATAGATTACCTTAACTAAATGTTGCACGACTATTATTTTAGGCCTAAAACAAATTAGATTTCTAATTATCATTTTGGTATTTAACTGTGAATAGACCCCATAACAACCGAGATCCGTGGAATGTGGCTATTATGTCTTGAGATACATGAAAGACATTATAGCGGATATTAGCTTGCTGATGAACGATGTGAGTTACCCATGAATATAATATCATAGGTTTGGTTTCTACCATATGTATGCCATTGTTTTGAAAGTTTGACGACATTGATTTTGCGGTTATTAGTTCAAAGGAAAGACCATATACACTCAGGCTGAAATAGATGAGGTTCGTTTAGAGTGGGCTAACCATTGTTCTAAAATCATTAGTGCATCAACAAAATGGTTAGTATAAATGCAATACTATAAAACAACCTTGTTATTACTTATGTGTTATAATTAGTCAAATTTTAAGTTGCAATGTTAAATTGTAATTGTTGTGTTAAATCTGAAACTTGGAGTTTTACTTTAATAGAGAATTTTTTTTTTAATAATATTGTTGGATATATTCATTGGTGTTACACAGATTGAGTTATTGCTAGATTGGGGAGTTTTTTTGGGGATTTTGCAAAGAATATGAGGAGTTTTGTTGGGTATTTTGCTTAGAATGGGAGGAGTTTTGCTAAGAATTTTATTAATGATATAGGAGGAGTTTTGCTGGGTATTTGCTAACGATGGGAGGAGTTATGCTGCAGATTTTGCTAAGAAAACAAAAGTAGCTTTTGCTGGCTTAGTTAGTCAAATATAAAACATTGCTCTTGGTTTGCTAAAATTTGTCTTGTTAACTTCAAATTTAATTTGGTCGGTTATCATTTGTTGTCGCTTTTGGATTTGAATTAGAATCACAATTTGTTGTTGATAGTTACTGATGATTTAGCTTATGCATTGTTAATGATACACTTGATCTATGGAACTTGTTCTCTATATTGTTATGTGGATGTCATTAGTATAAAATGTTTTTGGACTTAATTGGTTGTGCACTTCAATTTTTAGTTCATATTGAATTTGTAAATAAATTTTAGATACAAGAATGCATAAATTAAATAAAAAATCATAGTTCACACAACTAAATTTAAATGTTGTGACAGAAAATATCAATCATAAATTTTATCACAAACAACATAATTTAGCTACCAAAAATTAATCACTAATTTTTGCAACAAAATTTTTCTGCCAAAATTTTTCTGGAATCCAAAAAAAATCAATTTTCCTGCCATAATATTCAAATGTTTAAAAAAAAAAGTCATTTTCCCGCAAAAAAATTTCAAGAAAATTAATTAAAATATTAATTTCCTGGTGTGATAGACTTATGACATATAAATACTATCACAAAGTTGATGATAGACTTTTTTTCTATCATGAATGAGTTACAGTGACATATATGATAAATAGATTCTCTATCATTCACCTCTATTTATGACTGTTTGTTCCTATCATCTATTCTCATTTTTCTTGTAGTAAGTTGGTATGACAGCCACTGATCCACTAATTTTTATGATTTCTTGCATTTTGATTTTAATATGAAATTTTTATCATAAAGCATAGACATGTACACACTTTATGAAATTCATTTCATTGAAAATGATTTAGAATTTGATTTTTTATTGATTTTAAAAACATTGTTGTTGTCCTGAAAACTAAATAGTTTTAGTATGTAACCCCATTTTGAATATTTATTTACTAGTCCAAATGATGCCCAAAAATTATGAAATTTTATATTTCAAATTCTCCACATATTTATATTTATCCTATGCATTTTTATGATGTTTTTATTATAATAAAAATTTATAAAAATTATAAAAACATCATAAAAATCATTGAATAAGCTTGACTCACTATCAAGCATTGTTTGATAGAATTTTTGTACCCAAAATATAAATCGGCTTGAAAATGTTTTTGATATCAAAACTTCATAAGAACATTATTGGAACAGTCTAAGCATGTCTAGAACACTACTATAAAGTTTGAGAGGATTTTGACTTGTGGTTTGTGCATTAAAAATGAAAGACTATGTACTATTTTTATTTGGAAGTTTTGGAATTTGAAGTATGATTTAAGGATTCATAATGGGTTGAATTGGTTGTATTATAGTTGATTATTGTACCATGTTGATGTTCATATATCATAAGGATAATGTCTTAGTTGTGAGCTCTTGATAGGAGTTGGAGATGCAAAAATAGTTGGAAAATATTTCAATGCTTAAAGAAAAGAGTTAAACAGTTGAGATTCGACTGTAATGTGGAACCTTTAGCGTTTATTTGGATTTAACTTTGGATGAATGTTGACATGATTTTATGGATTTTAGCATTGTTAGATTATAGAGAGCTATTGGATGGCTAACTAAAAGAATACGATGTATGATTTTACAAGTTTGAGGTAAGTATAATCATTCATAACATGATTAGTTTACATGCATATGTTTTGTTATGAAAAGTTATTATTTATCATGAATTATTTGGAAATAAAAATGATTATTATGTTATGTATACTGGATATGTAATTATACTTTGTCAGATATGCATTTTATTATAAGTATCGAGAACTACACGTTCAAGACTTATCATATGTTTTATGCAACATATTATTATAAACAAAATAGCTACAATACAATGTTTTCAATAGTGGTTTTGGAAATATGTGAAAGCCTTTGATTGTTTTAAATCATGTTTTATACATAAAAGTATTTTGTAAATAGAAAATCTTCTTTTAATTTATTCGTATATAAAGCATAGCTTTCATCAAAAACACATGTTCTTATCCATAAACAATTTTGAAATTAGTATTTAAAGAAAGTGATGTTCACATTAGTGTGTTTTATTTAATATACATGAAAACTGTTAAGATCCTAAAATTTAAGTTTTATAGTTATTCATAAAATGAAAGTTGTTTTCTATAAATCTAGTTTTTAAACAACCAAGCATCTTTTGAATTATCTTTCAATCAAATATTTTTAACATAGTAAGCTGTTTTCTAAAAGTTAATTTGTTTGGTTTAAGTATTCAACTTTTGTCGACAAGCTAAGGTTTACAAAATGTTATGCTTCTATCTTTCTCAAGAAGCTTTACAAATCAATCATTTTGGTTTTAAGTGTTTTGCAAGCAAATTATTTGTTTAAGAAATAAGGTTTATATATGAAATTTTTGTGCAAAGGATTATTTTAAGAATTTTGGGATTTATAAGATTTATGAAATTAGGATTTTGCTCTATAAGGTAAAATACAGAATTTTGGCACATTGTCCGTAGCACCCCTATATATTATGATATGACTACATGAGAGCCACCTCTTAAGACTGTATAAAGATCACGAAGTGTCACATATAATGCAAAATGTCATATGCAACTGAAAGAATATGTTATAGTTTCAGTTGGATTTATGTTATAATTTGCATAAATATGTCATGATATGTTTGATCTTGAATATCAATCCTCTGATATGATATGATATGATATGGCTGCGTGACATAAGCTACTATGAAACTGTATTTTCTGATATCAGTTTAAAGCATTTATTAAATTACAATGTTTTGAATTGATTATACTATATTTTTGTATGTTTACAAAAATTGATATGATATTTTGTTATATTACTTTTGATAAATATACGTTTTTCCTTTATATGCACTAATGCGGGTATCATCCAATAAGTTGATAGTTAATACTTATATTAATTATTCCATATGGTCTCTGATAAAATGTTTTGTAGTTATTTTCTTTAAGTGTTGGACTATGACATTATGTAAAATTATGATTATGAAAGATCTATCTTGCATATAAGGTTTTAATATAAAAGTATGTTAAGATTGATTATGCTTACCGAGTTGATAGCTAACACCTCGTCACCAAGATTTTTGTAGAGTGATTTTAGTGACAGGAATAGAATGATTGGATATGGGCATGATGGAGTTTTCATTGGAGGTTAAATGAAGTGATAGCCCCTTGATTTTTAGAGAAAATAAATAAATATTTTTCTATATGATTTATTGAACATATAAAATTATAATAGATTTTAAAATTAGCATACCATATATCTTAAAAAATAATATAACATCAATAAAAAATAACAAAGAGACTACTATAAAATTAAAAAAAAAACTAATTATTCAATTTTATATGATACATATATATATATACATTCTATAAATTAATTTTTATTTGAAGTTGAGTTATCATTGTTCACTTTATAAATTTTTAATATTATAAATAGTAAATTAGATTATAATCAAGGAATAAAAAATAAATGATTATTATTGTTCACAATAGTAAAATATTGTTTTGGGAATGTATTTGCTTTTAGAATTCTATATTAAAAAAATAAAGGATATCATCCTCATAAAAAAGAAATAACATTTTACAAATGAAAAGAAAAAAATTGATAATCTTTTTAAAATAAAAAATAATACATAATTTTTGAAATATTTTATTAATTAAAAATATTAAAATAAGAAGACGATTTACCAATAATTAGGGTTGGCAAATTTCTACACGACTTGTTAACATGGCACAAATTCATTCGATAAAAACAGATGTCTGGTCTAGTTTTATTAGTTTAGATCATTAATGGATCAATATGATAAAACATGTTTAATAATGGACTGTGTTTGGGTTTAATCTATGAAAACTCGTTTCGCATGTTTAACCCATTAAGAATATAGATATCTTAATGATTTTATATACATAAGGTTAAAAATTATTATTAATTCTAAAGCATTATTATTGATTGACTTATTAGTTTAAGTTACTTATGATTAAAAAAAGGAAGGTTATAAAATATTTTGAAATCTTAGAAATCATTTATCGTTGTTTATTTATTTGGTTGTAATACATTTAATTTTTAACAACATATCTCCAATAAACCTTAGAAAGGATATTAAGAAAACTTTTTGTATTATATTTTAATATTATATTTTGAAGTTTTAATAAGTTTTAAAATATTTTTCCTTGTATTAATTTCATGATTTTTTTCCTTATGTTATGTATTCAATACTTGTTTTAGAAATAATAGATATCTAAGTCATACAAATAAATAGATTTTATTCATTGATTTGAAAAGAATTAGAGTTTTATATTTTGTTGTTATCTTTATCTTTTCTTATATTTAAAGTATAAAACTATAAATTATATGATACATTAATATTTGATTAAATAGGAAAAAAATGGGGTTAAATGGATTGGTTTTGAGTGACACGTTAAATTAATGGTTGGTTTTAGGTTTTCAAAATTAAATGCAATAAACTAATGGGTTGGATTTGAAGGATTTTGAGTAAGATTGATATACTGTCATTAAGCTGTTGGGTACATACAAGGTAATTATATAAGTATTGGATAATGAAAGTCTGTATCAAGGGTACATAAAATATACCAAGAGGCATCACTAAGTGTTATTAGACATTTATTAATAGTCATCAGACACATCCATTCGCCTTTGCAAATAACTATAATTAACCAACATGTGGTTATTGTAGTTATTTGCAACAACTCCCACTTGATATAATAATATATAGCTAGTTTGACTCTTCAAACCGACGTCAGAATATGATTACCTTTGTTGTTACATGTACACGATTTTAACTAAAACTGTTTGCATCTAAAATTTCTTTATCAGACAACTTCACTTTACATAAAGTAAAATGACACCAATTCTCTTGAACTAGAAAATACAATTCGTACCTAATTACAATTGGCGATTTCAGCCAAACAAAACTATTTGACCTACATCTGAAATTTAGATCAAGTACTTCCTCCTATCCCAAGGTTTTCCTTATACACCTTATTAACGACTTTACACTACGCACCTACTCCTATATAGAGCATTCTAGATGCCTCAAAATAGATTTTCCATTCTAGAGATCTACTATAACTCTTGTTACCTCGCTAGTGTTTTCTATCTTTTATCCGACCAATAATTAAAATCAGATAGAGTTATATTACTATTAATCTTAGGCGTCCCCAAGATATTTACAATAATATCTTCATACCTCATGTCTGACTACACATCTAGATGATTCTTAAATTTATTGTAGTCACATGCTCTCTGAACTTATCTAGAGATAATCCTTTAGTCATAGGATTAGCCACCATTTCACCATAGGGTAAATAGTCAACTTTAATTTCTCCTATCTCTACCATATCTTCAATATAGTGATAATTAATATCAATGTGTTTACCCTTATAACTATTTGCTCCATTTTTAATTAAAAAAATGGTGAACTTACTATCACAAAACACATTGACTAGCTTAACGATTAAATCCAATTGTAAGCTTTCAATCAACCGCTTAGCCCATACTGCAGTACTTGCCGCTGTGCTACAAGAAATATTTTCAGCTTGTAAGACAACTTTGTTTCTTACTAAGCCAAGAAATAGCAATTCCTCTAAATAGGAAAATATTACCACTTGTTGACTTTCTATCATCTAAATCACCTGCAAAATCTATATCACAATGGCCAACAAGCTCCAAATCACTTAAACTGAAACATAGTTCCATACCTCGTATGCCTTTCAAATATCTCAATTCTTTTGACTGCTTGGCAATGTGCTTTACCAGGATTTGACTGATATTGACTTACTACTCACGTTGCATGACATATTTGGCCTTGTGCTAGTCATTGCATACATCAAACTTCCAACTGCTTGTGCATAAGGAACATTTTTCATCTTTTGAATTTCCTCTTCGGTTTTAGAAGACATCTCTTTAGTAAGAGTTGTGGACTTACATACAGGAGTACTCAATGATTTACATTATGCCATATCAAAGCGCTTAAATACTTTATCTAGATAATTTTCCTAATCTAGATACAATAACTTGGAAATTCTAAGTCATGTAATCTTGATGCCTAAAACATAGGAGGCTTTATGTCTTTCATCTCAAAACAAGAATTAAGATATGATTTTGCTTGACTTATCATATCATCGCAATTACTAGCTAATAAAATGTCATATATATACAATGATAAGATAGAAAACTTATCTAAGCACTTCCAGCTATAAACGCAGTGATCTAGTGGATTCATTTTAGTATCCTTATTCCAAAAATTGCTTCTTGAAATTTTAAATACCACTGCCAAGATGATTATTTCAATCCATAAAGAGACTTCTATAACTTGTACGCTTTGTCCCCATGTCCTGTAACCATAAAGCCATCTGGTTGGATCATATAGATGTCTTCTTTCAATTCACCATTCAGGAAAGTTGTTTTAACATCTAATTGATGCAATTCAAGATCCATCCTTGCAATTATTGACATAAGTCTCCTAATTGATGTGAACTTTGCCACTGGTGAATAAGTATCAACGAAGTCAATACCAGGTTGCTGCGTATAACCTTTAGCTACAAGTCAATACCCTGCCCGACCCCGGGCATTACCTGGGATTCCTTTCCCCATCCTCGGCCAAAGTCCTCAGAAATTCGGGCAATTCTCCAGTAAGACCGGGTCGGGGATCGGGGTACCCAGCCCCGCACGGGTAATTTTGACATCCCTAGTATGAGATAATCTCATAATATTAAGAACATGATCATCATAAGATATTTTTGGGTTGTTTGAGTGCATGTAGTTTGTACTTTTAACCAAAGTCCAATTCAAATTTTATATTAAAAAAATGTTGAAGCATTCTAAGAAAAGCTATGTTCTGGTGGCTCATTATGCAGCAAAATGAATAATAAAATTAAAGAAACGGAGGTTCCAAGGCCAAATAAGGACATGATTAGAGGCCTCTCCTCGCTAAACTGATTGGTAATTTGATGGTTTTGCCTAACTAACTAATCGAATAGTTGAATACTAGCATAACGTAATCGATTTGAAGGAGAGAAAAGATTAAAAACTTAGATGTTAGTACCATTTGATTCAAACCTGTAGACACTTAAGATTCAATTATTTCTAACAAAATTCATTTCGATTAAAATAATCCCTCATATTATTTCACCTTGATCATGTAACACTTGGTGTATCTTACTTATAACCAAAGTAGTATTTGTTGTTATACAGGGATGGAGCCAGCTCTGCACCTCCTGGGCTTTTGAAAATTCTTGAATGTTGTGTATATGAATTTGTAAAATGATCATATTACCCCTGCTTATAATATTTATTTTACTTTTGGACCCATGGCCAAATGTGAAGTATAAACCCATGTCCCAAGTTAACCAAAAAAAAAAATTAAAGCCCAATGCAAATAACAACAACTAAAACGTAAGGCTCAGTACTAATAAAAACAACTAAAGCCCATATGTTATGACTCCTCTTTAGCAAATAATAAAGACTTAAAAGAATTATATTTTTTCTTTAAAAACAAGTAAAATAAAATCTTCATTTTCTCTCCTCCACCTTCAGTCTTCCTCAACACGCCATTCCAAAGGAAAACAGTGCTACCAGTGCACTCCAGCAATAGCAACCAGCGTCCAAGGCTCCAAACTACATTCAACCTCTCTTCACCCCTTCTTCCCCAAATTCCATTCAACAAAAAATAATTAGGTAAATAAAATTTCTACTTTAAGGGCTAAATATTTTAGTTTTGTTCACTTCCATTATCATATTTATTATTTATTTAGGAATGCTTTTGATTTATTAGGGATTTTTTGAACTTTTTTATTTTTATTATAAACTTAATATCTATAGTGTTTATATTTGAAATTTATTGGTTAACATTAGAATAATAGAATTAAACATAGGTCGTATATATGTGTTTAACTAAATTTATATTAATTAGTTTATTAGAATTAAAAAATTAAAACAAAATGCACATGGTGTTGAGTTTTCACTTCCATTTTCCTATTTATTTCTTATTTTTACTCCTTGATTTATTATGGTTTTTTGGTTGAAATGTTTTATTTTGATTATAATCACATAAAGAGTTAAATGAATTTGGAAATACCAATGACTAGGGATGTCAAAAACCCGAGGCCGGGCTGGGGATCTGAATTCCCTGGATATGTACCCTGGATTTTTTAATTCTGTTTTTTATTTTAAAAAAATTGTACATAGACATCCTCTATTGTCTACAATTCACTTGCCATTTGCTTCAACCTGCAAATATAAGGCCGATATAGTTAAACATGATGCTAAAAGGTAAAAAAACAAAGCAAAAACAAGTAACCTGCCAAAACGCTCAACAAAACTCGACTCGCTCGATAGAGCTCGACACGACTTGACATGTAAGTGTCGAGTGTCAGATGATGCATCCGACACTCGAAGTCTTCGAAAATAGGCTGATATCGAGTGTCGATTGTTAATCCGACACAATATACATGTAAGTGTCGAGTGTCGGATGATGCATCCGACACTCGATGTCTTCTAAAATAGACTGATATCGAGTGTCGGTTGTGAATCAGACACGACTCGACATGTACATGTATGTTATGTCGGATTCACAACCGACACTCGATATCAGTCTATTTTCGAAGATATCGAGTGTCGGATGCATTATCCGACACTCGACACTTACATGTTGAGTCGTGTCGAGCTCTATCAAGCGCGTTGAGTTTTATCAAGTTTTGTCGAGCGTTTTGACAGTTTACTGCTCTTTAATTTATTGCCCCTCCTTGGTGAAATTTCTGGCTCCGTCCCTGTTGTCATATAAAATAAATGAACCAGAATATAATCTTATCTTAGCTTTTAAAGATCTAACAACACGTATAGGAAGGGACTTTTTTTTTTTTAATGCCTCTCCTATCACCGTCTTCCCTTATTTATAGTGCTTAAACTTGGTGTTAATTTCCCATTTTGGTTTCAAAATCAGTGATGCAGATTTATTTTATGCTTTCTTGATTTCTCTTTGCAAAAGCTCCGCATCTTTCTTTTGCTCTCTTTTGTATTCTTGTTCTTTTTTCAAGCAATAATTTCTTTATTGTTTAATTATCAGGTCTATTGTCAACTTGTTGTCTCTCATATTAAACCTTGTATGACTTTTTCCTTAACACTTTCGTCCCAACCACTATTTGTTCTTACATTTAAAAGCCAATTATTTATCTTGGTCACACTCTACTACAAATTGTTGATATCAAACAGGACAACCCCAAATTGGCATGCTATTTTCCTTTTAGTCATTAATGACCGACTGACTGATATTTATCCTCACAACATGTATTTTATTTCTCGGAGTTTCTTGTAGCATTTATGAGTAGTAAAATAAAAGAACGCATCGATAACTAGATATTAAACAAACCTCAAAAAAGCATATATATATATATATATATATATATATATATATATATAAATGTATGTATGTATGTATGTATGTATGTATGTATATGAGAAAAATCTAATATGATAATTGCAGAGTACTTTTAATACAGTATAAACAGGTTACATAAACGCACTTTCACATACTCCTACACCTACCGCTACATTCTTAATAGAAATGAGGTGTGAAATACAAGAAATCCACCTCTTATTACAAGCAATAATAAGGTTAAATGCAGATAGGTGACCCATGTAATAAGAAATACAAACTGCATACATATTACCCAAAGCAAGCTTATAGGCTCGTAGGTGCACATATTATAGTAATTCTTTGTCTTTAGACAAACGCTTTGATGGACTATGTTTGCTTGAAGATTTCGTTGGCTTCTTAAATATGGACTCTATCGTCCTCACTAGAAACTTTATAATCCTCAGTAGAACGCGTATCATGTGGCCGAGAATAAGAATAACCGTCAAGCAAAACCGTATCAACAGGACTATTGATGCAGCAGAAAAGGGTGTGCCAGAATTTGTGAGAGTCGCGATGCTGATCAGATAAGTCACCCCCATGGCAGTAATTGCAACCCGCATGACCACCGGTAAAAATGGCCATAAAAAACTTTTTCCTGAAAAAGGGTAAACCTCTTACAAGCAATAGTATGATGCTCGGCGAAGCCACATAACCTGTAGTGTTAAAAGCAATGTAAAGATCATATGAAGATGAGTTATGATATCAGCCATTATGGGAAATCCTGCCTCGTGTGGGGAGTCATCATCACCGATTTCGTATTGAGCAATCGGTGGGGAAGCTCCTGCTTTGTTATTGGGGTAAACAGTACTATCCCATAGACCACCAGGAGGGGTCCAGCCCGCTTGAAATGCCATATTGGCTATCAGTGAAATGCAATGTTAGACTTTGTTTTGAACATTTACTTTTGTGTTGCTTGCTTCCATTCTTCTCAACCGCTACTTCATGCTTGCTACTATCCATCTTCTTTGATCAAGTTTAAGTGTAACAAGTCCATGTGCATAACGCTCATCTCCGACTTCAAATTAGTGGGCTCTAAGTCTTTGAGCAAGTCTTCCCAAGTGTTCCCGGGGTCCGTAATATATATATCTGTGTGTGTGAAAACGAATAACTCATGACTCGTTAATTTAATTAATCAATGACTGTTTCATTAATAAATGAAGCAAAAAAATTGATAGAAGGAACGGGACTAAAATATATATCAAGCGCATATTGGTCAGTGGGTAATAACATCTTTTAATTATAAAGAAATGAAGCCGAGTCAACTGTCAATGTGATTCGAGATTATATTACATTACAATGGCAAATTTATAATTATTGTCCGCTTTGCATAGACCATAGTAGCCTTAGTCTTTAGAGACTACTTGCATATATAGTTGCATTGGCTTCTGGAAATTACGATTGAGTGAAGTCGGATCAAGAGCAAACAAACTTATTCTATGTATTTTAATTAATTTTATTTATTTATTTTAAAAATTTTGTAAAATTAATATTATTCGTATGATTAATTAAGTTATAAGGGAGAGTCTCAAAGTCTCGTAATTAATGTGTGGTGGCTCACCAGTGGAGGTTGTTGAAGCCAGCAAAACGACAACGTTAGAGGACTTGACTCCTCGCTCACTCAGCCTTAAAGAATATATTTGCTGGAAAAAGGACAGAAAGCCAAATAAAAACCCACACGAATTAGTGATAAATCGAAATTCCTCGTAAGCACAAACGTTTCAAAAGAAAAGACTTGCACATTATAATATTCTAAATTATTTCAAAGCATTTTTATAGAGAAGAAAACTTATAAAAGACTTGAGTATCTTCCCTGCAATGTCTCCTTTCTCCAAAAAGAATCTTTTCTAACAACTAGCTACTTTTTTATATTTAAAAATAAATTTTGTAAATTAAGAGGGGTTTTTTGAGTTGATAGGAGGCAACGATTAGAATTACTTTTATGTGAATTTAAACAACTACAATTTTTTTTTTTTACGAGGTTTACTAGCTAGTGTGCGTTACTTCCACCAACTTGTCTACACATATAATATTTCAACTTCAATAAAAATTTAAAGAGATCAAGTTCATAACTTAATAAGGATCTCACCCATTCTCATACTTTTTCTTACAAAGATTTTCTGCCATAGAGATTAGTTCTAATATATAGTTTCATGGTAAGTAGCAACGCAACGTAGATAATAATTTAGCTTTTGTCTCTCTTTATCTATATAAGAATAGACTTATATGAGTATTTTTTTAGATAATTCGATATATAATAAGAACATCATTTTAATTAATAAAAATTCAAAATATCAATTATCCATTATATGATAATATTGTTCTAAAATATGATTTGGAAATAGGGCTTTTTGTTCCAGAAAAATTCCAGAGTGGGAGGTGAGCCAACTAGCTCATGTTGTAGAGAAAATAAAAGGAGGCATGTAATTGGCTACGAAACAAATTAAGATAGGGCTTTTAATTTGCATGGTTTAGCTCGCTCTAAGCTCTAATCATTTTCCTCTCTAGCCATGTAGCTACCCAAAAGCACCTCCACAAAGGCAAAAGGGGGAGAGCATTCACATACTATTTGCTTATGGCCATTTACTAATTAGCACGAGAATGAAAGTTATTGATGATATAATTGCTCAGTTAAATATTCAAAGCAGTGTGAATTAAACGTTGTAGACGACAATTGGAGATAGTGGGGAGTTGACAACGACTCAATGGAGCGATACAGGAAAAGCTTTGAAAATGCATATTCCGGTAGGTCTCCCACGATAAGCTCGCAACAAGGCGCTCTCCAGGGAATATTCCTGAAGCTATACGCAAGAAGGAATTTTACGTTCTGTCAGCCAATTTTCTTCCTATTTTAGTTCAGGAAAAGTCTAATATTAACCTTAACACTATATGTAATCCTAGAAAACATAAAAAAGACATAAGAGTTATTTTGAAGGGGAAATGACACTTTTTGATGGGTCATAAAAACGACGAGGATTGGACTGTTTGTCAAAAAGTGAGGATGGAGGTAAATTATATTGTGCAACATAATATTACGAGATGCCCAAATAAGATATATTAAAAATACATATGCATCTTTGCTAATTCTTTCTTTCAATTCTCCAGCAATTTCTAATCACCATTGTCTATGTACCTTATCTCCGTTGACTAAGAGGCTGCCTTGACTAATTATTGCTGCAATTACATCAGATAAATGAGTTTAAAGGGGAGCAGCTTGCCCTTAGTCGTTAGGCCTAGACTTGATTGATGAAAGAAGCAATTTTGTTGTGCACAGCATTTTCACAAGTAGGATTCTTCAAGTGGAAACTATGATCCTCTGCTGGACTCTCATAAATCTCCGCATGACCTTTCCGTCCACTCTTTCTCGATATATCATAATAGCGCCTTCCTTGATAGCTTAGGAAATCACCCCCAGCCACTAAATCCAGCAACATGGTGCACCCTAGCTTTGATAGGTTCGGATCAGCCGTTGGATTAATCAATGGGTCATCCAACCCTCTTCCAGAAGGATAAATAAGTTGAAAACATTTCTTCTTAGATGCTACTCCAATTTTATCATTTTTCTCACCTTCAAGAGGCTCTTTGGTCGTAAAATATGGATGAGTTAAAACGATGCCAATAGCATTTACACCCTCAAGCTTTTCCAGGTGTGTGCTATATAGCACGAAAACTATCACCACAGAAGAATACTCCCTTAAAATCTGCATGACGATTTAGCACTCCTCAGGGCCTTTTCCGTTAGCATGGGATGCAACCCATTTAAGGGTGGTCCATGAATCGTTATGTGCACAAGGGAGAGGGTGCTCCGTGGCGCTTCTATATTGAACTGAGACTGCAATGATGTTAGCTTCACTAGCTAAGGAATTGAGGTAATTATGGTACGTAGAGGAGAAGGGAGATTGAAAGATAAAGGATCCACCATCGAAATAAACTAGAAGAGGAAGCTTTTGGTCCCGGCTAGTGTTTTACCGGAGAAAAAGCCTTACAAATAGATTATATATATTGAGGTTCGTATAGAGTGTCTTTGGATTGAACATTCATTTTGGGATCAATGCTTGCTGGGATAATCTCGTCCCCATGAAGTCTTTCGACATGACGATCACTATATATACGAAAATAGGGTGACACATCAAGAATTATTTCTGGAGCGGCAAAAACCATAGTGAAAAAGAAGAAGAGGAGAAGATAAGGAGTCATTTGTTTATACATTCTATAAAATATTGAGGAACTTGGTGTTTAAACAAATGATGAATTTGGGTTGTAAATGTCTGTTTCCATATGTAATGAAACAAATTAAACGTTGGTTATCATAATAGTACGTACTGGTTTGAATGAGGGAAGCGTTGTAAAGATGAAAGCATCATTTGGTGCAAGCCTGTCGATAATTTAGATTCACTAATTTCTAGCAAAATTCTTTTCGGTTAGAAAAAACAGCCATATTATTTAACATTAAAGTAGGTTCCAAAACAGCCATATTATTTAACATCGGGGGCAATTACCCCAACTGATTGTTATATATTGTCTCCACAAGAATCAAATTTTTCAAAATGTATCTATCCAAACTCATCGTTTTAACCACTCCTCCGAAGTATAAATTTTATTTTTAACCAAATGTAAACAATTTTATTCTTTTCTTTGACATTTTACTCATCCAACTCTGACAAAGTAAACTTATTTCTAAATCTCCGACCCAAAAAGTTCTCCAAAATACACGACGTCAATCAATATCGCACTGTTTTTGCATAATAACTACACTTTATTTGTCTTTTTATTTGTTTAAAACCTATCAAAAACTAATAAAAATTATTTTTTTCATTATTAATGAAAGTTTGTCCCCACTAATTCAATTTTTTCGCTATGCCACTGGTTGAGATAAATCAATATTTGTCAAGCAAATACCCTAGTGATTGAATTCGCTACAAACAAAAGGGGTTAAATGCATCCCACCTAAGCGAAAGGGTAATATTATTATAAATTGAAAATCGCTTTCAGAAGGTAAATTAAGCATGCAGTAAAGGTTTTGATATTTTCAATAATCATCAGCAGAGAGTCGTTGAAATTTAATTATACATGCAAAAGTCTAGCTATCTACTGGGTAAAAATAGCACAACTCGATAGTGACTTTTAAGTATTAATAATGTATTTAAATTCTTTTTAGTATTAATTTTTAACAAGTTCCTTGACAACTATCAGCCAGTACAACCTCAAATACTCATTTAACTTCTTATTTAATTAAATGCTTGTTAAAAAGAGAAATCAATTGGCTTTTTTTAATCAATTTAATCCTTGAATGAATACCATCATCGTCTTGTAGACCAAGGACCCAAGGGGATCCTTAACTGTAGAGCTATAAATTAAGATTAAAATAAAAAAAATTAGGAGGATTTAGTTGTTGTTAAGTATGATAAATTTTACGAATGCTTCGAAATGGAGCCACTTCTAGGTCTTTTTTTTTTTTTTTTTTTGAGTCTTCTTAATCTAAAAAAATTGGGATTTCAAAAGCAAATCCTTTGTAGGGTTGTTAACTCTTATCGTGTAAAACTCAAAATCTACATGGTTAATTTAATCCGTTCTAGTTTACATTTCTTTCCATAATATCCTATGAGAACATATAAAAAAAATATCAATAGGAAAATGCGTCAAGTAAAATTAAATATTAATTTCTTATGAGCGAAAAAAATAAAAAAAAAAAACTAATTAAATTATATCTCATTCAATGCATTTATATTTCATCACTAAGATGCCTAATCATCAACCGGGGCATAAGCCCTTTGGGCCTTAATTAAAAAACAAAATGGACCAAATTCTATGCGAGCTGGGCCTCACAACTTTGAAGGCTCAGCCTGGCCTACACAAATATAAGGCTTTTGAATTGTTGACTTGGAAAGCCCTTACTTTAAGCGCTTCAAAAAGGCAGAAAGTAAAGGAAGATCATTTTCGATTTTCTAGCCTTTGAGCCATACACCATGAAAGCATAAAATAACAACCTAAGCATAGCTTGGGCTGCACAAAACTTTTGGAATTATTAAAGTTACTTTTCCATAGCGGGACATGCTATACTATAGTAAGATTATCCTTCCAAATTTGTGTTATCTTTAGTGAGTTCTTGAAAGAATTGCCTCTCCATATTTTGATTTCATCTTATCTTCCCCCATTTCTGACCTCAAATTTTCTTCCTTTTATCCTTGCTGTCCCTGCATTCTACCACAAACTAGTTGTCACACTCTCATAATTGGTGATGAGCATAGATATTGAATTCTTACATATTAGTATCATCATTCATCAACTTCTGAATATATGCCTTTTTATTTCGTGCTCATCTTTGGTTCCTTTTCACCAACATTATTGCTTATCATGAAATAGACAAACTTGAAAAGATCTCACAACTAGAAGTCTAGTCTGTATTGATAACTCAACTAATACTAGCTATAGCTAGTTGAAGTTTAATTTGTACTTTAAATTGTCTAAGTAATTTTCTAATATTACATCAAAACTCAATATACTTTTGTTTCGAATTTCTATTTCTGATTGATGCATGAGTGATTAACGTAAAAGTAAAAATTTTTGCCCTCATAATGGAGCTGAATTTGCATACAATTTGGATGCAGTTATTTGACTAATTAATGGAATAATAATAATAATGGACATTAGAGAATAATTAATGGGAATCACATAATACATAATCAAAAGTAGTGGTTAAGAAATTGCAATGGAATAATCTTGAAGATCATACAAAATCATATGATGATGAGAGAATGGCATGATAATGATAACTCAAAAGCCGACCTTGAAGAGCACTAGCAAGCAATAGGGTGTGGGTGGACGGTGTAGGCTTTTGGTTTGCTTTTGGAAAGGCATGAGTTCTTGCTATAATTATTGTTAGTGATACATGCAATCGGATAATGCATGTTATTGCTGATTGATTGGTAGCTAATCATCTTAATTGCTTCTCATCCCACTAATTATATTATTTTGGTTAACAAAATCTGCATTACGCTTAAGTCTAATCGTATAAATGATTTGCTTGTCTAAGATACTATAAACAAAGAGTAATACTACTCATACAAACTATTTATACAAACTCACACATACAAACTGATGTGACATCTGTATATGATTACCACATCACCCATGTTAATTAATATCATTTATTATTAATATATATTTATCAAATCATTGTATTTATTTATCAAATCACATTATGTCACGTCAGTTTGTATGTGTGAGTTTGTATAAATAGTTTGTATGAGTAGCATTACTCATAAATAAAATAATGTATTATACCAAATATGACAACAGTATGGTTGGGATTCGGATTTTCTAACAATAAAGAAATAATTAAAATGATTAATAGAGTAATTAGCAATTAATTATATTATTCCATTCACAACATTTTATTAGATTTTAATTTGTTGATTAAAAGAAAACATTTCTTTATTGATCAGTTAAGTTGATAACTTAAATTAGTATTTATTAGTAGATCGTTGTCAAAGATTGATCAAAGGATCATGATATATTAGATGATACTATTGTTATAACGATCTAATGGTTGTTATTATCCGATATTGTTAGTCGAATAATATTTAAGAATAATAATAGATATAAATCTCTATATTATTATTTATCTCGCACATACAATGTAAGTAAAAGTGAATTCATCATTGAGATTAATATGATAACAATGTTATGAGGTGGACATCAATTGATTATTAAGATCCTAAAGATGAAGGGGGAGGTGACCACATAACATTATGCATCTTTTATATATAATTTGACGCATGCAATGTGATATTCATCTAATCATGTGACGTAGCCCTCGATTACGTGCCAAAACATTGAAGGCGCATGGATCCCATGATTAGAAAATATATGGTTCTAGATGTGTTTTATTACAAAATCAAAACAAATTTAGATTATTAATTATTAGACTAGGAGCATTGGTTGGGTGGCCATGTGCACCATCTCTACTTAATTACCAAGTAATTTAATTTCAATTGCTCTTTAATTAATTATAACCAAAAAGGCAGAAAGTACAAATTGCTAGCTAATACTTTTCCCATCTTAATTAAACAACAATATCTCGGCACATTAATTTTTGCCATAGCTAGCTAGCCAGTTTCTGGATTCCCTCAAACTAGCCATCGAGTGTAGCTAGCAAAAGCAAGCAAAACCCCTTCTTTGTTTCTCTCTTTTGCATGGTTTGAGACACTAAAAGAATTGGCAGATCATGAAATGATTCTCTTCAAGATAAGGGATATCCAATCCATATAAATATATGAATGGCAAAAGATAACAATCTCAAACTATTAAGAGATGAGCAAATAGATGTATAAAGTGGAATAGGAAGTTGACTTAACTTCCTATTCCATGTAGGCCAAGTATTAATTAATGCATTTGATAATGAAAATTATTCCCCAACTTTTCTATGAATATGCTTTAACAAGATACATTAGTTGCAAAGATATGTTTCCAGGGTCATCGGCCATTACAATATATAAGTTTTCAGATTATTTAAAATTGGGTCACATCTCAATAGTTAGAAAAATCGAATTCACACTGTACTATTCAACATGTTTGACACATTGATCAGTAAATTAATATAGACAAATAGATGATACAAATAAAAAGTGTGGTCGGTCAAATGAATTTTGTAGATAGGGGACCTCGAATTAAAGGCGTAAAAGGGGAATAAATAGGGTAGAGATGGGAAGGCAATGATCAAAATTAGGCAAGTAGGACCCTTGAAAATACAGAGTGTTATGATAAGAGGTTGACGAATGAGAAAATGGTATCGAGAAACCCTCCACAAAGCCTAAGAAGATAAATGACTTTCGGCTAATTCTGTTTCTGCCCAAAAGATATGGCTCAAAGAATGATAAGGAATCAACTCTTTCTTGAGGAATCTTTTATTTATTTATTTTGTTTTCCATAATTTTTAAGACAAATATCTAGCATGTTTATTCTGATCGAGTCAGCAATGACTCAAATTTTTAACAAATTGTTTTTATTTTATTAATTATATTTTAATAGTCAGCAATAACCTGCCTGACAACATTGCTATACTTTTGATTTTATTATGAGCTAGATCTATATATATGTTTACATTCATGGCAGTATGCTATGGATTTCCTCAAGATCAATATTTGATTTAAATAGATAATACTATACTTTTTAGAATCAGATTTTCTTTTTTTTTCGTGTAAATAAGTTTTTTAATTATGGCATATTTTCTTCTGAAATATATAAGAACTTTAAATGTAAAAACTAGTCTAAATTTTTAAAATTATTCATAAATAATAATTCTATGCATTGATTAAATAAATTTGAGATGGCATAGGTATACCATGTTCCTCACTCAGGGGTATTATTAGACATTTCCTTTTAATATATTGATTTTTCATATATTTGATGAAAACGTCACATTATGTCAAATCATATTTAATATGTGCGTGTCCTTTTCTTAATAACATATAGTTTTTTACTTCATCTTTTGAAACTTAATTTGTTTTCTACCAGCTATTTCACAAAAGGCTTAATTATTTTAAGCTTACATCCCCTGATAGACAAAGTGTTTGATTGAAGGAAAGAGACAAGACGGACCTGAAAATCTGGTTGGGTGAGGTGTTTATATACATGAATAAAATGCAAAGAAATCTAGCACACTCTTATAGGGATGTGCTCTAGTGGGAATATCAAATGTTCTTCCCTATTTTATAATCAATTATATGCTGTTTTTCTTGGTTATTTTTAGTGTGAGAGGATTCTTCTTCTTCGCGTCTCAAGTATATTTATATTATGAGACAGGGCTGTAAATTAACTGGTCAAGCTGCTATTGCTTCGGCCAATCTCCCTCTCTCTCTTTCCCGTAGCACATGCAAGTGCAATAAGCACATGCACATACACAGAGCTGCCTTGGGGCTGCTCATCTGCCTAATTAGATGATGCAAGACTTTGCTCATTAAGAATTTTCTTTTCCAAACTGTTGCCGCTTATTGATAAAATAATCAAAGCTTAATAAGAAGGTAACTAAGCTTTGAAAGAATTTTATTTCTCTACTAAATGTAAGGATTTTATGTACATTTATAATATGGATGGAACCTCAAACACCTCAATGGTCTTACAAATGGATTGAATATAACCACATTTCTTTTTAATGACACAAGATATTTAAACCTGCAACCATTGGATAATGTGATTAAGATACTTAGGAAATGGTAACTTAACAACACATGTATATGTAGAAATTAAAGCTGTTAATTTGTGAACAGATTAAGCAGCTAGACAGAGGTGCATAGCCTTATACTCTGAAAGCCCTTGTTTTGCATGCTTTAGCAATAATGATCTCTTTTTTGAAAAGTAGACAGTGAAAGGAGAAAAAGCAAATGCATGTATCCAAAAAACTAAACAGTAAAGATACAAGATTAAAAGCTACATTTAACGCTAATAGCTGTATGGTAGGTTTGGCTATTTAAGAAGAAGCTCATGATGAAACTAAAAGTAATCCCAAAATGTAAAGAGCTTAGCTAAGCTAGCCCAGTTCAGACTCATGATATATATGGTTAGGTATTTTCCCTCTTAGAATGCCGTAAAAGATGCCTACTGTTAAGTATTTTCTCAGCTTTGTTACAAGATCAAATTCATTTTTATCTTTAGCTTATGTAATTATAATTAATGTTTACTTCTACATCTCAATTATACTTTGCTTATATGGGCGTATCATAATTAAGTGATGCTTGAGAATATGCTTGGGAAAAATAAGAACTTGAATATGATTCCTTACCACAAAAAGTTGTACAAACAATGAATGCTTATGTTTTGACAAAGTTTTCAAGTAGTTGTCAATCACATATTGTATATTGTTTTTACAGTAACTTCACAAGATTCCTAGTGCCTCCCATACACATAAAGCAAAAAATTAACTTTAAAAATCACATTTTTAGCAAAAACTGAACTTATAGTTCACGTTACTTGCAGTTTCTTGACAACCTGAGGTTGTGAGACAGGTTCTCATTAGTTCTGATGAGCTGAAGAGTAAGAGAAGAGAAATAATGAATGATGGACTAATTAGAATGCAAGTAAAGAGTGTGAGTCATTTAATAAATAAACAGAGGAGCGGCAAGAAGAAAGCCAACTGTCAGTGATCTTGGCGTGCATAATTGAGCAAGGTATTCACTCTCTCTTAACTCCCAAAATTGAATGAATATGGTCCACTTTCACTCATCACTAATCCAAACGAAGAAAAGTGATACATTTTTGTGTTATACTAGTACTAGTGCAATACTTCCGAGACTGGGAGCCCATTCCCTTGAGTTACCACTTGGCTTTTTAACGTGAAAACAGCTCAATCACTGATGGGTATTGCAAGGTAATAGTTACTTTTAGGCTTTTAGTTTGGGTGGGTTTGTCGTAAAGTTGTTTCTGTAAGTGGGTTAAGTAAACTAGCTCAGAATCAGTAAGTGAATGTGTGTGCTCATGCATGGTTGATGGTCCATTTGTAAAGTGTCAATCTTGGTGAGTTTCCCTTTACCATTTTAAGGAAATTTCTTTTGTTATTTGGTTGATACTAGTGAATCTTGAAGTGGGTTTGTTTTAATTCTACTTTAGTGCTAGAAGTTAGGAAGCCTTGTTCATGGCTTTGTAGATTTGATAAATGGGTCTTGGGTTTTGTTGCGGTTTCCACGGAGAGTGGCTTTTGGGGATTGTCTTTTGGTATAAACAACTTGGAAAGTCGATAATAATCTTATGTATCATGTGGGGTTTTACGGGTTTACACGTATGCCAGTACGATATGATCTTTTGGTTTATTATAGACTAGATTTCTGTGATATATTCTCGTAGATTTCCCAGATTACAGTTCATTTCGTAGTGATTTTCTTGTTGGTAGTTGATGTTTGATTGTTCATTACTATCATAACTTCAATTTCTTTGAAATCTTTCTCATTTATTCCCGTATAAAGTTAGATGCTTGTTGTCTACCGTTTTGGTGGTTTACTAAACTGATACCGAGATGCTGTTTTCCGTTGCAGGTGTTCTCAAACTTCAACGGATATAAAAACATTAATATATAGATGGTTGAATTGTATATGTATATGTCAAGTTTGGAACTTGAAGCTTTAAAGAAACTCGATTAGTCTTGGTGGCATGAATCTTTATCAACTTTTTTAAAGGGGAAAACAAAGAAACAGAGTCATCAGAACTCAAAAGATAAAGAAATAGTTAGTGAGGTGGAGTCAGATTTGTGCTTGTGGGGTGTCTCTGGTTTTTGAGAATTATTTAGTGTAGGTGGTGATAATTATTTAGCGTTGAGAGTCTGTTGGCTATGTCTCCTGAGCTAACTGGGTGCGCCCGTGCTCCGTGGGCTTTGCCGCCGACCAAGGAAACAAACTCTTCTTTGGCTCTCTTGCCATTCAAGAGAACCTTTTGTTAAAAAATTACTCAAACCCCCAGTCTTGTCTCATTTTTCTATTCCTCTATCTTAATAGGACTCCCCTGCCTCGATTGCTGTCAAGATTCGGTCATACTCTTCAGGGCATATATCCTTACACCTTCTTTTAGATCATTTACTCTCTTTAAGCTCAGAGAGTTGCTCATTCTCAAATTTGGTCCCCACAACTGGGGAATTCCATTCCATTCCTGGAAATTTTTCCTCGATTTCGGTAATGTGTGTTCTATTGGGCATGTGCTGTAGTGGGGGTGGGGTGTCTGATTTAGAAGTGGTAAGTTGAGTTGTGAGAAAACTTGGTTTTCAGTAGTTACTGGAAAAGTAGATCCCGTGCTTGCCAAGATGAAGTTCATGAAACTTGGATCGAAGCCGGATTCCTTTCAAACTGATGGAAACAACATTACGTGAGATTCCTTGGAGCCTTATTTGAATTCTGTGTTTTATTTCCTTACTCGATTGTATGCTTGATGCATTTCGATTCCTTTTGCATAAACCTGTTGCTGCAAACTTTATATATTTTAACTGGGTTTCTGTTGATTAAAATTGATTGTACCCATCATTTATTAGTTTTCTCGATTCATTGATGCTTAACCTGTGGCTTCTATCTGTTTCTTCCCTTCGTCTAGTGTAAAATTTAAGTTTTCTTCACATTTGCATTTAACCAGACAAACATAACTTGTGCCTGCTAACATCTAATCTTTATAACACAATGTTGGCAGAGTTGTAGCTTCTGTTGTTTTCTGATTTTCTTTCAAGTCTCCCCAACCTATTGCTTTACTCAGTATAGTTGTTATATCATGTATTCTGAAATAATTACATCAGTCAATAGAAGTGGGCCATTACTGGGAACCTTGAGATCAAAAGGTTATCTTCTATTTTCTTGATTCTCAAGGCTCCTTTTAGAATTTTCCACCTTTTTCTGTTCAATATTCTTAAGAAACTTGTAACCTTTTGGTGCTTCCCATCGCCGCATATTGGTGTTAGGAAGAATTTAAATGACACTGTTACACAACCTCAGTGTCTTGAAAATTGACATTCAGTGTTAGATCCTTGATTGACAATTGCTTCTCGAATTTGATGTGAAGCAGTAATTTGTAATATGAACTCCGTAGATCAAGCCTGTAACTAGTCACAGAAGTATTAGTATTATCAAGCATCACAAACCCTGAATGTTACATAGGCATCATGTCAGGAACACTTATTTTTGCTCAGTTATTCAAGTTCAAAGAAACAAGGATTTCCCTTCTTTAAGAAAGCAGTTAGTAAATAACTATTGTGATTTTCAACCCTCTTTTATAAATGCTGGCCTTAAATGATAACCAATATATCTGATATAATCATGAAAAAAATAACTTAGAAGCACGTGTATTTGTGAACTGCATTAAACCCAATATTTCTCCATTCTTGGACGAATCAATTAAATCCAATAGCTTTTATAATTTGAGCTCCATATTTTTTTCACTGGTTTATTTATTTATTTTTATACATTATTTTAGTATCATGTCTGATTTGAAATGCATTTATGCAAACTTGGGTTATCGTTCAAGATATTGGTTAAATTTTTATTTAGGTTTGGTCATTTTATATTAAATATTGAATATTCATGTGGCTGAAATCACTAACAAACTTGATCACCAATATTTTTGAGTAATTCTAATAAAGGATATGCCTAATCTAAGCATTATTTGCATAATTTTGGTTGCTGCATGCTCCTGAAAATCTCTCTCATATCGTTTTCATGATTTTAGCTAAATTTGAAGTATATGTGGCAACTGCTGATGTTTAATATCATTATCCATGAATTTTAGAAGTGGGAAAGTCACTTAAAAATATATACAGATTCAAGAAACAGTAACCTATTTTCTCTTGTCGAAGCTCTATTAAGACATTGTACCAATTTTGATTCATTTGAGATAAAGTAGCACTCTTTCTAAAGGGATCTTTGATATTCTTCAACATCCTCTGAAGTTGAGTAAGCTCCAAAAGAATGTATAAAGGTTGAAACAAGAAGCTAGATATTCTTCGCAACGATTGATATCTTTAATCCTATGTTGTTCATTTTAATTCTTGTTTAATTGATAACATTATGCAGAGATTTTGGTGACATTGTGGAGATGACATATTTTGTTCTCAGGTATGCAGCAAGTGAGTTGGCAACAGATATTATTGTGGTCGTTGGGGACGTAAAATTTCATCTACATAAGGTATGACGTCCTCATACCCAAGAATAGTACCAATTGATGTATAAGAAGGAACATTATTTTTAACATATCTGGGTATTTAGTATCTTCTGTATCAATGTCCTTGCCTTTTAGCTGTTTATGGAGTACTACCTGTCACTTTGAACTACTCATGCATGATTGATCTATTCAGATTGACTGTTAATCAATTGCCAATATCTATATGCTCGAAAATAAATGGCACCAGACTTGGTTGCCATTCTGTGCAGAATGATCTTAGCTTGATTGAAGTAACTCTTCCGCAGCTGAATCATAAAACTTAGGCAATTCTACTGGTTTAGACTTATCTATATCTTAATACATGTCTATGAACCTGTTTAGCAACTTATATCCATCTTCTGAAACTAATGAACCAAAAAATTCTGTCATGCAGTTTCCTCTTCTGTCAAAAAGTTCCTGCTTGCAGAAATTGGTAGCAACCACTAATGAAGACAATAGTAGTGGAGTTGACATATCTGACATTCCTGGTGGCCCTGCTGCCTTTGAGATTTGTGCCAAATTCTGCTATGGCATGACCGTCACTCTCAATGCGTACAATGTTGTGGCAGTTCGATGTGCAGCTGAGTACCTGGGAATGCATGAAAACATTGAGAAAGGGAACCTCATTTACAAGATTGATGTCTTCCTTAGCTCTAGCATATTCCGCAGCTGGAAAGATTCAATCATTGTTCTACAAACTACCAAGTCTTTACTACCATTATCTGAGGATCTGAAGATAATCAACCACTGCATTGAAGCTATAGCTACCAAGGCCTCTGTTGATGTTTCTAAGGTTGACTGGTCATATACCTATAACCGCAAGAAGCTTCCTGAGGAAAATGGAAATGATCCAAGCCGGAATGGTGTCAGGAACCGAGTGGTGCCAAAGGACTGGTGGGTTGAGGATTTGTGTGAGCTTCAAATTGATTTATATAAGCGAGTTATAATGAACATTAAGACCAAAGCAATACTTTCTAATGAAGTGATTGGAGAAGCCTTGAAAGCTTATGCTTATAGAAGGTTGTCAGGTTTCAGCAATGGTGTAATCCAGTGTGCAGATGTGGTAAAGTATCGATCAATTGTTGATACAATTGTCTGGCTTCTGCCTGCAGAGAGAGGCAGTGTCTCTTGCAGTTTCTTGCTCAAATTGTTGAAAGCAGCCACTATTGTAGACTCAGGTGATATGGTAGAGGGGCAGCTGGTAAAATATATAGGACAGCAACTAGAGGAGGCATCTGTAAGTGATATTTTGATAAAAGGTCCAGAAGGGGAAAGCACCATGTATGATGTTGACACAGTACAGAAAATTGTTCAAGAGTTCTTGATGCAAGATCAGACCACTGAGCCTGAGCCACCGGAAGGAGACTATGAGGCTCAAGAGATAAGAAGGCCAGGGATCTTATCTGATGCGTCCAAGCTGATGGTTGCAAAACTGATAGATGGTTACCTAGCTGAAATTGCTAAGGATCACAGTCTACCAGTGTCAAAGTTCGTCAATCTTGCTGAAATGGTGTCAGGGATCTCCAGGCCTGCTCATGATGGGCTTTATCGGGCCATTGACATGTACCTAAAGGTAAGAAATTTTTAGAAATCTTTACTTTTAGTTTGCATCCAGTTGGTATTTTAACGGTACTATCACATGATTTCTTGATGACCAAGATGAAACATACATAATGCTGTTTGCTCTTGCATTTTGTTAGAATACAAGTTTGCACTATAAACTAAATGGATTTACAGAGTGAAGGTTTATCATCTTTCAATGGCTCTTGGAAATGATTGTAATGGTGTGTTTTACTGAAAAAAAAAACCACGGATAATTACATAGTTTCTGATTCCATATGAACCGTGCTTTGCTGCAGGAGCATCCGACAATCAGCAAGAGTGAAAGGAAGAAGATATGCAAACTCATGGACTGTAGGAAGCTGTCGGTTGATGCATGCATGCATGCTGTTCAAAATGAGAGACTTCCATTGCGTGTTGTTGTGCAGGTACTCTTTTTTGAGCAAGTCAGGGTTGCTGCCTCGTCAGGTAGTAGCACTCCCGACCTACCAAAAGGTCTTAAGGATTTAAACAATGGTTCTCATGGCAGCTCAAGATCAGCAACAACCAATCCAGAGGAAGATTGGGATACTGTGGCCACAGTTGAGGAGCTCAAGGCCCTAAAAGTGGAGCTTGCTGCACTGAGGTTGAGCCATGCAGGGGGAGGGAGTGGGAGAAACGGTGGTGATAGTAAAACAAACATTGACAAGGCTGCCATTAGTAAAATGAAAGGATTGCTCAAGTCCAAGAAGATATTTACGAAGCTCTGGTCAAGCAAGGGCGGACAAGTTGATAATAGTGGCTCAGATTCATCAGATAGTCTTGGTTCTGCCATTCCAGAAGAAGCTAAATCTACGCCTTCCAGAAATAGAAGGCATTCAGTTTCTTAGTTACATAGATTTGTTTTTTGATTGGTTGTTTTTGGTCTCTACCTGTCTTAATGACATTAACAAGTTCAGAAACTAGCGTTTATGTTTCAATTAAGCAAAATGAAGCATATATAGTCCAGAAGAAGAGATTGGAGTTGGCATTACAGAAAAATTAACAGTTGTTTTGAGGAAAATGTAGAAGCGTAAAGCAAGATGCTGCTTCCACTCATTGTCTAATATGCTGTCGTTTCCTTCTTCTGCAAGCACTAAGAAAACCCATATAGCCCCTAATTCACATGTAGCTTTATTTAGGGGGGAGGAGGGAGAGGAATTACTAAATACCGAGTATTTGGACAACATTGCATCCAAGACCACTTTAATACCATTACACAGGTATGGCGGTTTGGCTTTGTTCTTGTTCTTCTTCTTGTTCTTATGTAAAGTTGTGTTTGTTTGATTAACTTCTTCTGCACTAATACCATAATCTGAATACCGATGCGACAATTCCAATTCAATTCCTGAAAATTTATACTTTCTCAGAGCTGAACGATTAAAGTTTAGTATTAGTACTCCCCTAACTGCTATCGTGTTAGAATAAAATTGAAAAATGATCCAACTCAATAATGTTGAAGGTTCAGTCTCTTAAATCCTTTGTTCCCTGAACTGATTGCAGAATCCAATCCACCATTCTTTTTTATTAACTTCATAAATCAATTATTTCCTTATGAATGGACATGGCCCACAACAATAAGACTCATTTTCCCTTGTACATTACCAAATGGCAGCGCCAGGCACTATTCATCCACTATCACTTGAAAGCCAATACACAACTTTTTTTTTCTATTTTTTTCCCTTTTTTGGCGTTTGGCTTTGTTCTTGCTCTTTTCCACATAGCACCAAAAATAATATTAAATATAAGATGTGAGAGCTCAAATTTTTATTAAAAAAAAAAAAAAAGACTTTCTAAGGATTTATATTATCGTAGAAAGTATTTAAAATTTTATGATACCAAATAATGGAATGACAAAATACTCTGATAGATATGGAAAACTAAGAAAAGGGTTATAGAAAAGAATTTACAAAAATAAAATAAAAGTTTATCAATTTTAGTTGATTTTGAATTTTCTTGGTTGGAAAAAGAAAATAATCTTCCATGAGATTCTTTTTTAAGTACTATACTTAATTTCGATTTGAACAGGGATGTAAGGAACAAAAGAATGCCAGGCCCAAGCCGAAGGAATTGTAAATGGTGTAGCAATTTGATGGAGAATAGCATTAGCAGTGGCAAAACAGAATTTTGTTTTTTCTTTTTTTTTTAAAGAATTATTTCTAAAGCTAACTTTATATGAATACTGTGGATAAAAATTGGAAAGTACTTCCAAAATATTACTCCAATTTCGGATAATTTCCGTTAACCTTGCACAAGGATTAACTTAATTACAATTAACTTGAAAAATCAATTCAACCTTTCCAAATGAAAGATTTTTGATAAATCTTTAGAACTTTGTTTATAATAATGTAAAACATATTACTGATAAATGTTATAAGCCAATAATGTTATCGACCCGAGTTTTTATTTAAGTTTGTTATTTAAAGAGATTAGTCAAAATAATGTTTCTGGAGACTGAAGTGAGAGTATTAAATTTGCAGAAACAAACAAAGTCGTAGGTAGGTGGTTAACAGATATAACAAAATCAAACCCCCGTTGTCATTAGTCAAATTAAGACAAACAAAATCCTTAATCTATATTAATTATAGTAAATTATAATTAAAAGCTTCAAAACAATCGCCTTTAACCCGGTTTTGTCTCACATTATGGAAACATTAATTAGCAGCATAAGATTAACTAATTATGTAAAATCAAGCAGCCGCATAAATGCCTTGCGGCAATTGGTTGTGTGAAACAATTTTGTGCAGCGGCGAACCTAAAATTTTATCTTGGAGGAGCATCTTTAATATTTTAAAATTAATATTAAAAAAAAACTTTAATAATGTAAAAGAAATTTAAAAAAAAAATTGACGTTAGTTTCTTTGTGGTTGGTTCGTGTATAAGTTTGTTTGGGGCCTTTGGCTTTATGTTCTGTTTGTTTGTTTAGAGCCTTTGTGCTTTATTTTTTTCTTTTGGACTTGTGAGTACTAGATACTCTTTTTGGGGTATGCCCCTCGTATCTTGTACAATTTTTTTTCTTTTAATGTGAATAGTAATTTTTTAAAAAAAAAGATATAGATATATAGCAGACATAGTAAATCCTATGTTTCAAAATTAAATAATCCTAATACAAAAAATCAAAGTATAAGACACTAATACTCTATAATTTATTTTATAAATATATATTAGTATTGTCATTGACAAGTATTTATATTTAAAAAATGTTGCATAATTACTTCATTATCATATATGAAAAAAAAAATTATTTGTAATCCTATATCAGCATTATAATCCAAAATTTGAGTTCTATGTTCGAAATTTGCAAACAAACCTTTACACTAATTTTAAGATAACTTTGTATTGAATTGTTAACATTTTTCTTAGATATAATGATGTCAACTTAAAAAATAATTTTCTTTTAAGATATCTCTCCAGATTTTTTTTCCTCAAAATCATTAATTTATAATAACCATAAAATTTTATCCGAAAAGGCTAAAATAATAAGAAGACTCGATCATAATTTTTATTTTTAAAAGAAATTTACTAATTTTTATGATAATTGGTATATATAAATTGTAAAGAGAAAGAAATAATATAAACATGGTATGTAATATAGATATAGAAATGTTAGTTTGATAGGGTACTAGTTTAAAAAAGAAAAAAAGAAAAAAAATTTAAAAACTGTTGTTCAACAAGGGTGTAATTGTAAACTATAAGGAATATGGGAGTAAAAAGTTTTCAAAGTTTCAAGGGGGGTCAGGCCCACTGGGTCCTTGCCAGGTGTCCTTTCTTAGGTCCGCTTATGATTTTATATAATATAGTTTAGTCACAAAAGGTTACTATGCTGTGCTACTTAATTAATTAATTACTATTAACTTGGATTAGCTGTAAAAATTGAAATTAAATGTTTCAAAGTACGATTTTCACAAAGGGTTTTGAGTAGGAAAAGACAGAATCATAGTAACAATATTCTATCTGCAACGATTATTGCAAAGAGCTCATATTAGGGCTTATATTCACAAACAACTAATAGCCAGAACACTTTGAATCATATCATACTAATAAATCAACCTCCCATAAGTTATATATATATTCAGCGTTACAATAAGACTAGATTTCATTTAACCTTAACGGAATATACGGGTATTAATTAACGGTAGAAAGATCTATAAGACATCCCAAAATTGTAGCTAGTTATACAAAATTTCAACAAGCTTTTTCATAAGTTAAGTGAAATTTATTCTCACAATATGCAAAACATCAAATATCAATGACATTGGAATAGCTGAACATTGTGAGAGCTCAAATCAACTCATGAGTGAGCTTAATGTAGTGAACCGAATCCAATTCTGTATAAACTAAATTGAATCTTGCCCAATGACCTTCTCCAAACCTTACTTGTCTTTCTACTGAATGGAAGAGTCACTCGACCCAATAAAACATTTTGCGTTGCAAAAGAAAACCCACCAAAAACGTCACAATCCAAAAGCTTTTGGGGCTTTCTCTAGGCATAAACATATATATATGCGGCCAACCCCAATTCTGAAACTGACCTCATTCAATTTCACTAGCTAGCTTTATTGAAGCTGCATTTTTTTTTAACTCACTTGAGTGGATGAATGAAGCCAAAAGTCTTGAGTTGTTTAAAGTTAAGCCAATCTCTCAGCGTCATGGATTGGAATCTCATTCTCCACAAACTTAATTGAGTGTAGTTGTATCATAAACTAAACAATCAAGTGTGGTCCAAACCGGATAGAGATGCCACGTACCTATTTACAGGCTATTGCTTCTATGTATTTGTTTTATTGCTCCACATTGTCGTCCTCGTCCTCCTCCCAAATTTTCTTAGATTGTGTAATTTTCTCTAATTTTTTCACCTTGTAATTATAGTCACTTAATCTTATCCCTTATCATAAGTCTATGTAGATGTGAATTATTTTATGACCATCTCTCTTCAATGCATAAGATGGATGGGATTAATTATCTAAACAACCTAAGCTAAAATGTATAACACTCTAATTTGTTTTTTTATTACCTGCTTAGATAAGTTTAACATCAATTAAAAAATATATTCTCATCCATACAAGTTTTCGATAATGTTAGACACGCCTATAGAGCAAGCTTTGTTCAGCACTTATTTATTATTGTTGAGCAAAATTAGACGCTTTTCTAGTATTGTCTGCAATCAATGATATCACTTGTCTAACATTTATTAAGTAACTTGTTTATTCACCAACTTATTTGAAGTAATAATTTTGTTTTTTCTTTTTAAGTTAATTAATATTGAACTTGATTAAAATGAAAATTGTTAATTCTTAGAATAATCCCCTTAACTTCACTATTTTCCAATCAACCCATAAGCTAGTTTAATGATTCATAAGAATAATACTACATCTATAGCATAATTTCACAATCAATTACTTACAATCTAAGTTTGTAAATACTATTGGACATATAATTTTATTTTTTTATTTTTGATTTTAAATATTTGTCAACTCAAGTTTTAAGATTTAGTTGTAGCTATAATATTATTCTTATTTATAATTGTATCTAATTAAATGAAACATTCACTAAAACAAAATGAATGTAGACAAGCTTCAAGGGATCTTGAACTTGGAACAACCCCAACTCCTCCAACTCCGAGGACATCCAAAGAACAATCCAAGAGAAACAAGCACTCAAAGAATCGGCTCACACTCATAGAAATCCACGAAAGAGTATCCAACGGCTGAGAATCCTCCAACTCTCCCAACCATTTGCGGAGACACGGAGCCGCACTTCTGCCCATTTCTTTGGAACCCAACCCCCAGCCCCACCCGCACCCACCAGAAAATGCCCCCACTCACTTAACCTCTCTCAAACTAACCCTGGTCACTTTAACCCTACCAATAATTATCCAATCCTAACTCGCTCATCTCTCTATAAATGCACTCACCTGCCCTTCTTCTTCCTTGCTGCTTAATTAATTTCCTTAAATTTATTCTTCAAAACTCCCTCTTTCTACGTTCCCTCCTTCCTGCCCAAGCAACCTCACATTTCCTTTTGTTTCATGTTGAGATCATGAGTTGCAATGGATGCAGAGTCCTGAGGAAAGGCTGCAGCGAGAACTGCATGCTTAGACAATGCCTTCAATGGATAGGTAGCCCTCAAGCCCAGTCCAACGCCACTTTGTTTGTCGCCAAGTTCTTCGGCCGTGCTGGCCTCATGTCCTTCATATCCGCCGTACCTGAAATCCAACGGCCTGGTAAGTCAGCATCTATAATTTTTTTTTTTTGGCTCAAGCTTTCAGAAAAGCGATCAACTTAATACTCGTAAAGCAATTGACGTGTTAGTGGTGGTGTTGTTATCTGCAGCATTGTTTCAGTCTCTGTTATATGAAGCCGTTGGACGGACAGTGAATCCAGTAAGCGGGGCTGTGGGGCTTCTGTGGACGGGAAACTGGAATCTGTGCCAGTCAGCGACGGAGACAGTTCTCTGTGGCGGTAAGTTGCAGGCGCTGCCGGACTTGGATCAGCTGGACGACTTGTCGGAATCGGCTGTACTCAATTGTTCTACTACGCCGAGAGAGGTTGTTTCAGCACAATCCAAGGCTTTGAAGAGGGACTTCCATAGCTTTCATAATCATGTCGACGTGGCTGGAAGAGATCTTGATCTGAGATTGACTACCGGTTTGCCAAACAGAGCGGCGAAACGGCGGGCGGCGACTCCTTCAGAGGAGTCTGAAACGACGACGTCGGGAAGTGGGTTGGAAAACTGCAGTACTCCAGACCAGGGCGGTGAAAGGAAGCTTCTGAGTCTGTTCGTTTGAACAAACGCTGCTGATTTGTTTTTTATTAATAATAATATTATTATTATTTTTGGCTTTTGATATAAAGTTTATAGTTTTAGAAGAGCTAATTAATATATAATATATCAGGTTTTTCCCGTTATTTTTCTAACCATTTTCAATGCAAATTTTGAGTTGTTCTTGGATCCCATTTTATTATTTTAATTTTCTTGTTTCCTAATTTTAATCGGAGATATATTATATTATCTTCTAAATGTTTCTAAAATCTCATGCAATCTCTTATAATTTTGTAAACTACAAGCCATTTAAATTATGTTAATTATCCTTATATTTATTTAAGTACTTTAATTTTCTTGCTTTAGATCATAAATGGGGGACAAACCAAAAAAAAAATGAAAGAATTATATTGATTGATGAGAAAATGAAGAAAGAATATTGGTCAAAGTTGTTGTGTCAGCCAATTGTTGAAGCATTCATTCAAAAAGTGAATAAATTTGCACAGAATTAGTAGAGCACGATAATGAGAACTTAAAAGGTGACTGGCTTTTAAGGACTCAAAAGAGGCAATTTTGCCCCACTTGTGCCTGTGCCCTCCCAGAAGAAAGAGAAGCCAACCCAACCACAAACAAAATTTTCTAGAACCTGAACCTGAACTTAAGCCAACCCCACTATTCCAAAACCCCACCAGAAAATTTTTAAAAAACAAAAAAATTAAAGGTAAACTCATTCAATTAATATCATATTACATACAAAAGTATGTTAATGATAAGCTTCCGCGTCCTCTTCAATACTTTCTCCATTTTAAGCTTTTCAAAACTGTTCGTTTTTGGTGACATTCTCTGTGATCTCTTTTTGCCAATCTGCTGACAGGCAACTGGGGCTGGTGGGTTCCCTGTTGCTGCATTTGCTGTTGCTGATTGATAATGCTTTCTTTGCGGCCTCATAATCAATCCTATTGATGAAGATGGACCCTAGCTAGCTACATTTTTGACCCACTTTCCTTTTTTGTCAATTTGCTTCATTATTCACCCTTGGAAAATTTATTACTCTCTTGCTTTGCTCCTTTCAATAAATTTTCATTAAAGAACAAAGTACTTATCTTGACTTTCACTATGAAATATTCTTGTCCATTTTCTGCTCCCTCAACCACTTAAAATCAAGCAAAAATGCAAAGCAAACTTCTAGCTAGGCTTTGTTGAGAACATGTTCTTGAAATGTATTTGTTCCCAGAGATATGACAAATAAATAAATCCAAAATAATCAACTCAAAGAAGAAGCAAAAAGAATATTAAGATTTTCTAATTAAGAAATGAAGATCAAAAAGCGTCTCATCCTTCCCTTTAATATATGAATTAATGGCCAAAGATGAAGCTGGCAAAGATGATAAAAGGTGGATTGAAGGGGGGCATATCCCATGCTCCATGTTGGGAGATTTGCAAGTATAGCTCCAACTTAATATTCTCTCTTCAATTTTTTTGAGCTTCACTTATAAAGTTAACTTTGACCCACCTTATTTCTATTATATAAAAAATGTGTAAATACCTCAAATTTCAAGTGGCATCTTCTTTGGGAGAGCGTTAGCACACTTGCTTTGCTACTAAATTTAATTTATTTATTATGTTATATTAATCTTGTTTTCAATTCAAGAATATGAATCTCTTTTGATTACTAATTGATAACATAAACGTCATGAACAAAAAATAGAAAGATATTGCTGTACATATGAGTACAATGCAGAATACTAAATCAAGATAATTCAATCAAAATATATATATATATATATATATATATATATATATATATATATAAAGTTTATAAGAATTTTAATCTCATTTAGTTATGGAATACTATTAGTATTGAATTTTTCAGTTAAAGAAAATAATTTATTAATGTTCTCTAACATTCTCTAATATTGAAAAATACTTTCTTTTAATCAATTATAAAACCATTTTACTAGTTGAAATTAATTCAGCTAACACAAAGACCTTAAGAAAACAAAAGAAAAATAAAAATTTAATCTTTACCCCGAACACGGTAAAGATTAACTTTGGTAATTGAGCTATATATAATTAACTTTGTTAATGAAATTAGAAAATTTATTAATATAGAATGAAACAGTAATTTGGTAATTGGAGGAGGTGATAGTAAAAAAAAAAAAAAGATTAGTAAACGGGGCAGCGCATTTTAGTGGCGGGCACGAGGCATTCTCAGTTCCCCATGCACTGGAAGTACAAGGTGAGCTGTCTCTGACTGTAATGCTCCAATGGTCAATCCAGTCAACTTTTGTCCACGTGAAAAGCAGGACTAAATTTCATTATCACACTTTAATACGTAAAAAAAAAAAAATATATATATATATATATATATATATATATATATATATATATATAGTATAAAGAGAAATGTTATTATAAATTTCTCACAAAATATCTCCAAAATTTCTCATGAAATTTTCAACCCTTAGGCTCTGTTCTTTTATGAATCCAGTATTTTTGTTTTCAATTGAATTTGAGAATGTATGGTTGATTTTGAATTATTTTAAATTTTGAAAAAGATATGTGGTTGATATTGAATATAAATTGCATTGAAAAATGTACAACACAAAAAACAGGATTTAGAAACAAGAAAGAACAAGAAAGAACAGAACTTTACCTTCTCTTTTTTAAGAAAATAAATAAATAAATAACCCTAAAGTCTTAAAATAAATTAATCACATGTTAATTTATTTCTCATCATATGATCGCTTCTTATTCTCAAAACTACTTTACAAATCTCTTGTAACAATTATTTTATAAATTTAACTTAACAAATCAAATAGTAGAGAAAAAATCAAAACATCTCCAATATTTCTTAATAAAAATTTTCGAAATCTTTTCTTTCTCATTAAAAAAAAAAAAAAAAACCCGCTACATATCATTTAGATATAGGTAAATTTCTTTTAAGGTTGTTAAACTTAAGATCTTGTACTTTTATCGTTGCTTCTCATTTTAAAAAACCTCACAAAACTCTTTTAACGAATATTATAAATTTTAACTTGGCAAATCAAATATTTCGAATTTTGCAAACCTCAAGATAGATATGCAAGATTTATCCTTTGTATATTATACAATAAATGAAAAAAAATATACAGAGATCCTAAAACACTCCAAAACAAATAATAAAAAGATAAAAATTTCCTTCCAGGGAAGAACTTATGGTAAATGTGATAAGAACAGAGAGAAATGGCTCTTATACAAGTTCAATGTAATTGTAAAATTTTTCCATTGGAAGTACCAACTTGTGTAAAGGACTCACATGCCAAACCATGAAAGGCATTTTTCAACCACATTGTTAGCATGTTAGGTAGCCTGCAGCCATAGACAAGTGCTTGCCACGTGAAAATATTGTCGCCAGGCCATCAATTTTGGACACTGCTAGTTGGTCCCTCACCTACTAAAATTAGAAAGCTGGTGCCCAACTTATCAGCTGCTATAATGTATGGTCACATTCACGTTGGGCAATAAGTTTTGGTTTTATTTCATGTGCACATACACTCAAGGTGAACTAGTTCATTGAATCTAAAGACTCCCTCGTGAATGATCGAGACACCGATGAAGATTACATTTGGATGATTAAATTCAGGAACTAAGAAGAGAACTGCACGATTATCAGAAATCAGATGAATTTTTTTACATATATACATATACATTACTTTCCTTTTGCCTGAAAAACAGGAATAGTATTTTGTATACAGATAATTAGTGAGAGGACAAGCCACACCCTGTAATCTTCTGATATAAAGATACAGGAAATATCATGCGTAGGAGACCACAAGCGGTTCAAAAAATGCCAAATGAGAAGCCAAAACTAGCTATTCATTACATTCTTATTACCTGCAGTGTGCCTCTACCCGGTGCAAAATGCGGGTGGTCGTAATGTTAGCATTTTGAGTGAGTGACTAGTCAAATATCATCAGTTCTACACACGTGTTGTCAGGCTGTGGGTAGTCGGTGCACGGTTTAGCTGTATTATATGTGTTCTCAAGCTACAATCTTTAACCTGTTGAAAGGATTGTCGATAGTTTAATAAGCATATTTAGTGGAAACTTTTTCACACACAGAGAGAGAGAGAGAGAGAGCCCCATTTACCTGCATGGCCGCTAAAGTGGATGAAAAATCTCTGCATTGGTCAAGGTAAACCATTTCCTTTGCAGTCACATTCATGAGCTCAGCCATCAATGAATTCATGTTCTCCACCTGTAAGCGATAAATGGTGTCAAATATTTAGCTAGATGCACTAAGGCAAAGTAAAATGCAAACAATTGACTTTCAGTCAAACCATATGAAATAAAACGGCTTCTCTATCCCTGTCTAGAAAACGCTTCAATGGAATTTAAAATATTCCATCATCAAGGTGGAAATCATTTCAATAACTTTGCATGTGGGACTAGAAACCCCAGGACAAAAAATTATGCAGCTGTGCCTATTGGCTAAGGTATGATGAACATCTGATGGAATAATCTCTTTGCTCGGTGAGAACAGTACCCATTCACTAAACTTAAAAGCATGGAGAAACTTGAATCATTCTTTCAGAAAGGACTTAGGTTACCAAGGGTAAAATTGTTGCTTAAAAAATCAACGTTTCTCTCTTTTAAGTGGGTATAAAGGTAATAAAATAACTCCTTCAATATGATGATCCCAAAACAATTTCATTCAGTTAGGCATCACTCATGCTATTAGAAAGTCCACCAACAATCAATCAAAAACAAAAGAAGGAAAAAAACAATCTACAAACTACAGATTGGTCATATCAGCTTCTGTATTAAAACACAGAAAAAGTCGGTATAAACCACTACAGACAGCTAAGTCTTATTCACCATCGTCTGCTAATCCTTTCATTATGTTTCCTCAACACATGCATTCACCTGTCAGATCTAGATTTTTTATTAGCTGTCAAAATCAAATGCACTATGCAAATTGTTACTCTATTGTTTAACAGGTAATGTTATATCAAACAAAGAAAACAGAAATTATTCACGACTATCTATTTTATTTTCATTTTTGGTGTTTCTATACAATTTTTTTTAATAATTTTTTTAATCTCTACCAAGAGATATACTCTCAAAGTTAAAATATCATTCTCAAGCATCAGTATACTATTAGGAAATGCTCAGATGAAGTGAAAGAGGTTAGTTATTTGGTTAGTTATCTATTATAACTTATCTTGATATGTGTTTGTGTATATATATATATATATCCCACAGCAAAGGTTTTCTGGCATTTACAGCATTCAAAATTAATAGCATTAGGTATTTAATTAAAACTGGTAAGTGAAATAAATTTTACCTTCAATGATAGCAAGCATATCGAGGATGCCATTGCCTGCATCACATCAGCTGCTGAACTGATAGCATGCTTGAGCTTCTGGATATCAGCCTATAAAGGAAATAGAAAAGAATAAGATGAGAGTTAATTTTGAGAGACCAATGCACTGAACCACTACATGTTACTGGTTATTAAGGCAGTTTAAAGAGGGTGGAAAGAAAAAATAAATAAATAAGGATGCAAGCACATACAGTAGCTTTTCCAACAATTGGAAGACGAAGAGTGCTGGCCTTCAAAGCTTCTGTTGCTCCGAGCAAAGAACTGCAATGATCTTTGTCCAGAAGAGTCCATTCATCCAAATACGGCATCTACATTCACCATTGTAAGAAACTTTTAGTTCCAAACAGCAAAATGATGCTACATTTACCAGTAAATCAAACTTCAGAAGGGAAAATGAACAGAAAGAGAAATGTAAAGCAAGTGTGGCTAAGCTGTGTGATATTCAGCTAAAAACCATAACATGTTTCCCTAATCTACCAAAAACTAAAAACTTGGTACATATGTCAATCATATCCTTTCAGACCATCTGCGAGGATACTAATAATTTTGGATGATCCATTGCCTTACATATAAATGTCCATCTCTTGAGAGCGTGGAGTATATTCCCCACTTGCCTCCCAATTCTTCATGAGTATATTCAATAACAAAAATGCATTTGCCCTTCAAAATAAATAGAAAGTTAAACATTCCAAATTCCCCTCACCTGATATGGGGAACTTCTACATCACTTGCTTCCATACACAGAAGTGCAAAAATATATAAACATACATTTCTCTCCGGCAAAGAGCAATCAGTCTAGATTACTTAAGAGGACAAACATACCAATGAAAATATAGTTTTTCAGCATAAGAGAACTTTCTTTGGTGGTCCACTAGAAAGAGCTACCTCATCAAGAAAACATGATAGATTGCCTCTGACAAAGAAGGTAGGTCTGACACTAGTTAAAATCAAGGGAGAATTTTCTTTACCCATGTATACACATACATAACCCTTTACTACCGAGATGCAGTCTACTGTCCAACTATTTCTTCAATTGGAAGCAATCTTCCTTCCGACTGGAATAGAGGGTAGCTCCAATGCTAGCTAAAAGCAGAATTCTACTGAATCAGTGGAATTTTTTTTCTGTATATACGTAAGCAAATACACACTAAAAAATTATACCAATACCTCCGCCAATGCGGCAAATGATCACAGTTCAGAGCCAGTTGACAAAATGAGATAAAGTAAAAATTTGCCAGATTTTCAGAAGATTATAGCTTAAAAATTATGTCAATAGGAAAGGTTGATAGGCATATCCTGTTAGTAATAAATCTTAACAATTCCATTTAATAGTCAACTTGAAAATGGTTTTAATGCATTACATATGAGAGTCTTAACCTTCAATCTAACAGATGCTAGTTTTCTTCATATGTATTTAACACTGGTAGGTTAGAGATGCATGGGTTCAATAATTTTTACATGAATGATCTCAAGCGAGAATATAATGTAGGTTAGCAAGGTAGAATGATATATATTTTTTTTAAAGAGTAGAACTATATAGAATAGCAGCAAATGGGTATAAAAATTTTAAGATGAATGATCCAAACCCCTCATAAAAACAGTTGACGTGCTGCTGCTTATTAGAACAAAGGGGTCCATGAGGAATCAACTTCTAGGATGTGCCATATCAGGGGCACTCTTATTTTTTTTGTTGTTTTATCATTTTTGTTTAAATGAGAGAGAACAAAGCAGTAATGATTATAATTGCTATGGTGGTAGCACCTACCAACCTTACTAATAGAATTCTCCCAGATTTCAGTTCAATAGTCAACAAAGATATACATAATACTTAAAAGAAAAGCCAGTTGGCTGACAGGTAACATTTATGAAGATTGTTCATGCATTTAAAAAGCAATAATCTACGACAAAGTACAAGAAGATAACTTAAGAATTTTCCATGAGAGACAGAGGTACAGGGACAAGAAGAATGAGCCTCTGCCATGGAACGACATAATCAGAGTTACACCAACCTAAGAATGAGCCTCTAATTGTTTAACATAACAACCTAAGAAACAGTGTTGCACACCAACCACCATGTCGTATGGTGTTTAAAGATAATCACAAGTTTCTATTTTTTTTCATCCTTGCTTGATCTTTTATTTCTCACCTTCCTTAGATCCAACATCACCAGCATTTCAATTAATCAATATAGATATTCATGCTCACTATCTTGAAGACAAACTTCAAAAATCAAAGGCTACAGGCAAATAGCTCCTAAAGTTCAATAAGTTGCTCTCTGGCTTAGTTAAAATCAATATGCCATGCAAAAACCCATGAGCAATAGTAATTATTGCTAGACCTAAAATTTTTTACTTAAAAATTTTAAAAAAAAGGAAAAAAAAGAAAAAAAAAAGCTTTTGTTCTATAACTGACCAGCGGAACAAGCGATAGAACCATGTGCTAGAGCTCAAAACAAAGGTAATCAGCAAGCCCTAGAAAAAACATACAACACTAAGAAGTTATTTATATAACAAGACTTCTCTTCTCTTTTAATTATGTTGCAGTTGCAGAGAAACTAGTTGGACTAAATAAATTAAAAAAATAATGACAATAAAGCTCTGGCTATAGTGGAATCTTAAAATGATAATGTAAACTTAATTAAAATGTTTCTTCGAGTGCCAATAAAGAAAATACACTAAATATGTTAAATCTTTTCTTTTGCAAGAACTTTTCACATATGGTCGATAGAAAATGCCCATTTATTTGCCCAGTTTAAATTATCTGAATCCTTTGTCCACTGAATGGATATAATGATGGTTTTACTTAGTCCAGTTAATTTAACCTCAGAGGTTGATAGTTTCTTTAAGAATTGCAAAGTCACTGGTATTTTAGAGACCAGGCACCACTAGATGTGAAACATAAGATATGATCACGTGGTTCACATTTCTCCTACTAGCAATGCCTACAGAATTTAGTATGTTAGAAGTTTGGAGACCAGGCATGCACTAGATGTGAAAAGTAAGATATAATCGCATGGTACACAGTTCTCCTATTAGCAATGCCGAGGGGATTTAGTATATTAGAAGTTTGAAGCATTGTATCTTACTTGGCCCTTGAGAATGGATGTTAGTTTCAATTTCTGCCTCAGCAATAGTAACTTGATCCTTCGAAGAGTGACGGTATGCCGTAGTTCTGAAATTTTTAACCATGCGTTCCAAAGAGTTTTCTGTCCAAAGAAATAAAAAATTTTAGAAAATATTACCAATGAATGAATAATGCCACATTTTTCCTGGCCACTTCAGGAACAAGTTCTAAAATAAGAACATGTCATTTCATAAATAACATAAGAATTATCAAGATATTCAAAATCAGACACAAACGATCAAAGCATTTTCTTGAAATCTCTATAACAAGGCGTTGGGGTGCATACGAAGTCTACCAAAGTGACATTTAGCAATGCAGATTAAGCTTCTGATAGAACTAAATCAACCATGACGCAAGATCAGTCAGTTTCCAGTAAATGTTGAGAGTTCTGGGATCCATCATCGACCAAATCCAAATACCTTAGTAAAGACCAAATAGATAAAAATAGCTTACTGAAAGGAAAACCTTGGCACTCAGTTCTGATGCAAAACTAGATTGAAATCTATAAATCCAATCATGTAGATGCAATCTTAGAATCTTCTTTAGCAAAAGATTCTAAAATTCTAAGGCACAACCTGTCCCTTTAAGTAATTCGGAAATAACAACAGTTTACTTTCACCATTAAAATTTGACCATCGAGAACAAATGGTATCTCATTGTTCCTTAGAAGTTACTCATACCATAATGTCAACACAACCAGCAGGAAAATAAAGACTACTCCAAAAACCAATACTTAGGCACAAGTTCCAGAAGTTTAGGCCTCAAACAAGCACAAACAAATTTCTTTACGATCTGACAATTAAATGATAGGAAGATCAACCTCTGTAACATAGATACAAGATCATAAGTTATCAATACGATTATGAAAGTGTAAATTTTACAATTAATGTGAAATGGTCAAATGATGCTTGGGATATAATATCAATCATATGAGAATATTGAACCTATATCCACCAGCTGAAATATATGTAATATAAGTCAAAACTAGAAAACTAAATGTTTCAACCTATGACCCAGGAAGAGATAACATTCAAGGAAAACATAACTAAAGCAATTGAACCCAGATCAAACTTTGACAAAGCTGAAAAAATGAAAACTAAGGTTGCAGTTATTAGCAATTAAAAGCTTGATCCAATTCTTTTAAGGTTGCTCAAGCTGTTCTACTTTATCTAAGGCAGCTCAATAAAGTTAGAAGCCACTATGCCCAACCTCAACCTAAATTTATTGCCCTCACTAGTCCTTTGAGTGTCCTCTCATTCTGATTTGGGGGAGGGAGCGCATGCCACTGATTCACATATTCTCCATTGTCAAGATTGATGGACACCCTATCCGCATGAACTCCTCGTTAAAACCTTTTAGATATTGGCGGCAGAACAACAGGAAGTTCTGTATAAGAACAGAACTTACACATCAACCATGAGAAGTGATGGAACCATGATGCCCTCTCCATGATGAGACTTTACAAGAGCAAAGAAACAGATCCAAAACCTTTAAAAAAAATCATAGGAAGGAGAAAAAGGGGCTCTAGGTAGACAATGCTTTGTTTATTTTCCAAATTACACACCAAATTCAATTCAATCATATTGCTACCAAAAGTCATCAATAACACCTTCAGACCACAAAACCTAGATTTTGTGAATGGAATAGATGGCAGTGATGTAGTAGAGACGAGAAAATGCTCAACCTTACCAGAAAAATGAAAGAGAGGGGGAGAGAGAGAGAAGCAACAAACTATTGTGATAGAGAAAGCAGTATGATGTCAAGACTACCTGCCAAGCAGTATAAGTTACACTTCCACTTTTGGAAGTTTAAGAAAGCAAACTTATGACAAACTACTACAAAGAAGAGATTGTAAGACATGACTTATAACACTCGTATGCTCCTTCTTACAGAAGATGCAGCAATCTTTTGATAAGGATAGAGTGATCTAGAGTGATAATCAATGTATAGCCACAATTCAACATCAGTCACCCAAAGATGACTTTTGAATCACTTGAGCACCATCACAAATCACCATAAGCCCCTTCCTTCTAAATTATCCATACCAAGAATCTGACAAGCATCTATACACTTTGCTTAAGAAATATAATTCATCCAGGCTGATTACTCTACTATGTGTAATGTGGCCTTAGGAATTCCAACTTTACAATCCTACCTGTCATAGAAAACTATCATTCAGTTGGGTGACAAGTGAATGAAGAAACGCTGTACATAATAGGGTTTCATCATAGAAGTACTAATAGGCAATATCCTTTCTCATTTGATCATACAATCTATTCGGCAGAAACTTTGTTTCTACTGTATATCTAGTGCAAGAGAATCTAGTTAGGGAGAATTCAATATGACATTTGATAAGTGCAAACAAATTTCATGTAAGCATAAATTGGAAACAAGGAAAAGCACAAAACAAAAAAACCATACCTCCGCATCCAGTCTCTGCACCATGAATGTAGCATCTGCCCTTGCATTTACAAACCGCCATTGCAAGTACCGGTTATACAGCAGCCTTAACATATGTGCATCCATGATTCGATCCTCTCCTATCTTCCCTCTCCTTATATCCACAGAAAAACTAAGAATTGATGGCATATTAACAGAATTCCCACTCAAAACTCCACCAACCCCATTTCTCACCCTAGAAGGACTGGCATTCCCCCTCGCAGGAGACATACCAGGACTATTCCAAACTTTACTAGGAGATGCAGGCCTAGTAGCTCCCCTAATAGGTGAAGCCATTGTTCTCGGAGACATAGACAAAGCACCCTCACTAGAGAATCTTTTTGATTGCAACAACTTTGATGGGTTACTAATCATTCTTGAGCCAGGGCTAGTTGACAAAGGTGACCCCGGATCCTGTAATCTCCTCAACCGGCTGTTAGTTTCTTGCCAAAATCTTGCAGACACCATAATGCTACGAGCACCATTTTTCCTTGCAGCAACACCACCAGAATCCGGCACCCCAGAAGTGTTGGTGCTACCAGATGACACACTATCAGTATCATCAGAAGTTCCAAGATCATAAGACAAACTAGACTCATTCCCCAGCAAATTCCCATCTGGATTCTGCTTAGCACTGTTCAAATCCAAACTCAATCTACTATGATGTTCAATCAAAGACTGGTTCCATGACCTGGTCGTCACCGCACCAGATCCAAACCCATCCAACCTCTTCCCCTCAACACTGCAATCCAAACTCCTTGCCAAAGGGTTGGAACCCTCATTCCCTTGCCGGGTCCTGCCAGGCCACGGCTGATCTCTCACAGGAGTCGCCCTTCTCCTCTCCGGAGTAGCCTTCGCTTTTGTCTTACTAATGGGAAGCGAAAATGCCTCTCCTTGGAAAGAAACTGAGAGGCTCCTAGTTGAAGTTATAAGCATTTTTGTTGCAGTTGAAAGTTCTGAACTTGCATTGCTTTGCTTGGAGTTCGGAACCGGAGTTGTCGGCCGTGGCGCAGAAGCACTCATGGGTCGCCTTCTGTCCACTGACTGCGATCTTTTAGGGGCTAAAGACTGAGATGTGCTCTGCCCAGAAGCTGAATTTGTTGAACGGGACAACAGTGGAGATGAAAACCTCTGGCTTTGAGCTTGGTTTACACTTTTTGTTGTGGTAGCTGTTGAAGATGAAGAAGTGGAAGAAGATGAAGGAGAAGGAGACATGTAGCGTGAAGAGACTTGTCTTCCTCTCGGTTTTCTCGGATTACTAACCGCATTTCGCGCATTGTCTTTCTCAGAAGGCAAAAGAGGAGGCCTTGAACTTGTTGTTGGATTCTCTTGGTCTCTAGACTTCTCACTTTTTGGTGTTGTTACTCCAGGAATGGCAGTAGCAGCTACCATTATGTGGGGGAAAAGAAATAAAACAAATCTCTCTCTCTCACTTCACATTGCCTCTTCTCTCAAGAATGAATCTTTCCCATTTCTTCTTTTTCACTTTAACCCACAAAGCAACTCACATCCACACTCACTCATTGCCGCAAGCTACAAAGAAAATCAAAGATTTGTCATTCTGGGTATTGGTGAAAATTGAAAAAGACGAAAACTTTGATGCATTTCCCAGGCGAGACAATGACGGAAAACGTGAGAAAGTAAGAGATAGTAGACTAGGAGTAGGTGGTGGGGAGATGATGGATGTGGGAGAGCAAAGCAAGAGAGAAAGGAAAGAGAGAGTAGAGCAGTGTTGAGGTAATCCAAGCAGCAAATTTTCTTCTTTTTTTTGGCTTTTTTTTTTTGGGTTTTTTGTGAAATCTTTTGAAGCAAGTTTGATTATTAGTTTAATCTTGTTTCTTATTAATTATTTTAATTAAACCTTAATTATTGTTTGTCAAGTACATTTTGCGTGTATAATATAATTATATTTCTTTGTTGCACGACCTAATCATCATTTTTTATTATTAAGGACTTGTTTACCAATAGTTTGTTCAATGATATTTGGTTACTAGTGAAGTTTTATAATTTCTGTAACATTTTATCAATCATTTCTTATTTATCGAACGCAAAGAGGACAAATTTACTGCAATTATTCGACAATTGAAGGATTGAATAATTGGAGTATTAGTTCACAAGATCTCTAAGTGTGTTTGGAATTATTTTTTTTTTAACGAGTGTATTTGACAATATAGAAAGTTAATAATTTATCGGGTAATTCAATAAAAAATCGTTAAATAAAAATATTAGTAATTAATAAATGTTTATAATAATATTATTAAAAATACGTCCGAAGTGTAACATAACATTATGGTCATTCTGAGTCTTTTTGCGCTGGGGCGAAGGGATATATCAAGGAAATTTTTATTGTAAAATGACCCTCGTTTCAAGGACAACTAACACTTTTGACCTTGTAACAACACTAACTGCTACGCAAAAACAGAAACTGGTAAGCAAAATAGGCAAAAAGAAGGTCAATATCATGAAGGATTTTTAAACAATATAATAAGAATAATAATAGTCATAATGACAATAGCTCTTCACGTTTTGTATGCATAAGTTACATATCAATGTGCACTATGCAAATTCTTTACCATTAATCAAATTACAAATTTATCATGTAAAATTGACAAAATGATACTAAAGTAAAGATAAATTTTTTATTTGAAATCAATGAAGGAGACTATAAGAAAGGTATTGACAAATCTCACCAATCTTATGCTAATTGATAAATTTTTTATTTGAAATCGATGAAGAAGACTATAAGAAAGGTATTGACAAATCTCACCAATCTTGTGCTAATAGACATAAATGAAAATACCCTTTTTTTAAAAATGAATTTTCATATAAACGAATAAAAAAATGGATTTAACGAATTTTCGTGTGTCATTATGATTTTCAAGAAAAACGATTATTGCATATACTAGTTATATTTGTGGGTAATTAATAAAATTGATATATTATAAGCAAGTAGTTAAACGTTTAAAATCATGGAATTGAAATATTTTAGTTGTGTAAATAATTAAGACTAGAAGAGAAATGAAAGAGAGAAAGAAAGAAAGATACCTGAAAGAGCTAACAACCTCCATGAAAGGAGCTCTCAAGCAAATAAGTGGTTGATGTTGTGAATGAAAGTGCAACAAAGCTTGTGAAAATTACTTATAAATCAAAGACAAGACAAATCATAAATGCCTTGTGATTATTGCAACCTAAGCCCACTTTATTATTATAAATATGTTTGTTAATCATTTGTTTTATTTAAAAGATGGTATGTCTCTTTAAGTCTCTCTCAATCCCCGTTTTCATATCCCTTGCTTTCAACGCATTTTTCCCTCTAGAAAATATCATCAAACTCTCCCTTCTTTTCTCTACTTAACCAAAAAAGAAAAAAAAAAGTCTCATCCCTTGCCTCATAAATCATAATTTAGACAACAAATATACTTCTTATTCTTGTTCTTATCTCCTCCATTTTTTCATTGTAATTATTTAAAAGAGGCGGAAAGAAAGAAGTGAGATGAGGAATTCATCGAAAATTGGTTTATCGTCTCTCATCCCATTTCGTCTTCTAATCAATATTAAAAAATAATTATTCATATGCATGATATTATTTTAAGTTATAATATTTTATCAAATATATCGAACACAAGTTCAATACGTAAAATACTTCTAATTTTTGGGGAGGACGAGTTTTTGATGACGGGTAAATTGTTGAAAAATTTTATCATTGATCCTTGTGCATCTAAATAATAAATATTAGTTCAAACCAAGATGAATTAAATAAAAAGCAGGAAAATTGAGAGTAACTAGACCATACCATATCAAACTACGTAACAATACCAACACCACTATAAACACGTTGTAATTGAAATTAATTTAATTAAGAATTTGGTATTAAGATTACTTCAAAGCCAAAATTTAGTTGACTGGCTGCGACCTTGCTGTAAAGTGAACACAAACAATGATAGTCCACTCCTTGTTATAGAGAGGTGATGGGTCGCATTATACTAACTGCTCTCTCCTCCACTTTACAACTTCGATCATCACAAAAATATGGTTTATTTGTCACTCTCAATTCATTAAACATAAGTTTACTTCACATTTAATTTATTTATCCATCTAAAAAATAAAATAATAATACATTAATCATTCTTCTACAGAATACTCTTATATTGATCTAATAACGTTTTCATTAATAATGCGAATGTGGGTACCATTTTATTTTTATGTTTGATCTTTTATACCTTTACAACTAAGTTATGAAATACCTAAAAGTATCATCATATTAATAATAGTTTTGAACTTTGAAGAGTTATTAAATTCAAGCATTGTTGTTATTTTTTAAAACAAAAATCCAGCAATTATTTAAAGTTTATGTAAACTAGAGTCTAAATCATCGTTGCTTCAGTTGCATCATTGTCATTTTGTTTATGTGTATGATAGTATTCATATAATAATATGATTTGTGATTATTTTAACCACAAACTCCATTTCTTGTGAGCTTAGTTTGTCATCTTCCTAGCAGGATGTTGTTGGTGGGCAAAACCTTATTTTTGTAACTTTGTTGTCATCATCTAAATAAAGAAAAATAATAGCCTTAATTTATGTGCCTTTTGCATGTTAACGCTTTAAAATTTGTAGAATTGCATTATAAATTAAAGTTATTTGATATTGTATATATTTACTAATTTTTAATTATAAATTCCTTCTCTTTCGATATAATTATTGAATTCAACTTTTTTTTAAAATATTATATACTCTTTGAGATGTCAATATATATTTACAAGTAAGGATATATATCCTCTACTAATAATATAATTTTGCTTCACTTCTAATTCTAAGCATCGACATATAGATATTAATATTTATAGAAAATTAAAACATTGATATATATATATATATTTGCGATCACCAATTTAAATCTACAAAAGTTTACAAAAAATATAAGATTAGCATAGAATCTTTTTTGTTATGCCATATATATGTTAAAACTATCCATAAAAATTCCAATTCATCGGACATACAAAAATTAATTTAATTTTAAGAGTAGTCAGTCTATTGAATTAATAACTTTATCAATTCTTAATAACCATAATATACTATCGATAACAGTATTGATGTAGCTAGCTAGTATTATATATTTATTTATTTTTTTATGTAAAGTATTTGAAGGATGGGTAGAGTTATAAAAAATATTAAAATGATAAAACAATTATTTGATAGTTACTAGAGTCTACGATATCTACTCTATGTTCACGGAGCAACGTATACAACGAGAACGAGTTGTAATCAGCCATGTGAATTCAATCTCATTGGCAATACCTTTACTATACAAACCATTTCTCTTTTAAAATTATTGAATATTGTCCCTTCTAGTTTAGTTTAGTTTAGTTTAACCCACCTAGTAAAATACAGACAATTTAAATTAAAATTATACTTAACTTGAAATTTGTTAGCTAAAGCCACATGTAACCAAACAAAAAATTTAGTGATTAGATTAATAACCGACAATTTAAACCAATTAACAACTCACGTCCTGCTTGACGTACCCTCTTACCTAGCTTATTAAAACCCTTGCGACCGATTTTTATTTTCTAACATAAGCAGAGAAAAATGATTATTTAGAGGGCCTGTTTGTGTCTTAAGCTATATATGTGTACTTATTTTTGAAATGAAATGATGAAAGAAGAAACTTTAGTTTTGTGGGCATGTGTGCCTTGAGTTGCACTCAATGTATAATTTGTTTAAAAGTAACACACCCACTAAGGCACTATGTGATGTTTGTTTATAGGGCATAGCTTAGCTTGCTTTCAGCCCACTTTGATAGCAATTATAACCTTAAGAGAAAGAGAATGGTCCTGTTATCTCAACAATACTTTTACCTTTCCTATATTGATTGATCTCCTTTCCACTTCAACCCCACTTTGTTCGTATAATTGACTTCTTCTTATTCTCTCAAATCCACAAGTAAAGTAAATTAAACATTTTCATCATTTAAGTAATATTTAAAAAAAAAAAACTAATCTTTCATTTCTCTTGCCAAGTTTAACCTAAATAATAAAAATGACGCATTGACTGTAGGCCTTTTACAAGTTGATGAGTTGTGTGCTTGTTACCATTTCATCTTCGACAATTAACCCGCTTGTCAAATCGTGAGGGATTACTCATTAGTTTGTATAAAATTGGATTACCAAAGGATTGTTATCTCGACAACTCATCCTATCTGATGAACAAGATGCCCGTCTCATTAATTGGTTAAACCATTGAAAATAATAATTAAACTTTAACTGAATTTTAAAACACTCTTTTAATCTTAATTACTTACACAAATTGTCCTTTAGTTGAACTAATATACATTATAAAAAGTGATTCATATTTTTCAGTTTTTCACTAATGTTCAAATCTCTCTTGATATTTGCTAGAGCCAGGGTGGGGTTTCATTTTTACCGAAAAGAAAATATCACCATTGATGAATTGTGCATGAGCAAAATGTGTTTTTATGATCAATTGGGTTGGCGATAAATTTTCTTAGAATCAAAGATTCTGACTAAAAAGTGGGAGAATTTCTTAGGGTGGTCTTCCTAGCTAGCCCGCTTGTGTATTGAAAATTTATTATAAGCTTAGGCACATGCTTGCCAATAGTTTATTTTTTAAATCTTCAATTGAGGCGCCTAAGAAGGGATGAATGTGCCACTATATATGTCTAATTAAACAATAAATTTATTGTTATACCACCACAAAAAAGTTTAATTGACTGAGAAGCAAATTAAAATCATAGGCAAATCAGCTTAAACTATAAAGAATAAAAGCACAAGCAGCCAAAATGACTGCAATGATCCATTTAACCTACCTGCTTCTTGACTAAGATTTCTTCTGTTTTAAGCTATTTTATAGCAGCTTTGTTTAGATTTCTTTTCAAACATCAATCAATTCCTTTATCATACAAGTATCAAAGTGTCATGGCCAAAAAGCAAGGGCATCCAAGTTTCCATTATGCTCCAGCTCAACAGTTGATTTATCATCTGGAACTTGCTCAATTATGCAATGAAAATGCTCATGCAACCATCATAAGCAAATTACGCTATGCTTATATAGGTTTCTAATGTTATTTGAAAAAGTAGTGAAAACATGAGAAATGGGATCATCGATTTTCTTGCCAATGAAGGAAAGAAGATGCTATTCTTAGCTACTTAGAATCAACTCAATAGACTTCCACACATATATAAACTTTAGCTAGTACGATCGACATTATATAAACAAATAGGCTAGTGAAGCTGACAAATTGAGCTAGTGCAAGAATTCCCATCAGTCACCTACTTCTATACAAGCAAAAAGTTGCTAGCTCATTTTAATAAGCTTCCAAACAGCGAGCAGACTGACCATGAAGTTCCCAGTTAAGAAAACAACAATTATCCTAATATATCATGGCCCATTTCAATTTGAGAATCCCATTTTTGGAAGTGTTAAGAAGGTGGAGGCGGTGCAGGAGACATAGAAGAACCATCATACTGAGGACTTTCTGGTGGTGCTAGCTTTGGAATGTAAGGCAGGAGAGGAGTGCTATGCTCAATTGGTCCAGATGTTATAGCTGCCGCTGATGAACTTGGAACTGGATCAATCCTGTGGTAGTCCTCCAAGTTAATGTAGCCGCCCTTGTTAATTTTCCCCTGAGGATTGCTGCCCTCCTGAAGTTGGAGAAGAAAGTGTCCTAATTAGTACTACATCTAGGCTGCCATATTTTGTAACATAATAAAGTCAGTTTAGAAGTGTACCATTAGTCGCCTGATTGATGTTGCTGCAGTAACGCTATCCCCAGTGATGATGGAAGTCTCATCTGGGTACAATCCGAATGTACAATAAGCATAGAGACATCCCGGAGCAAATTTACCAAATTACTTAAGAATGTCATAGTGAAGGTTCACAAAAGCGGAATGCTAAGAACAATTCACAGTTGACTACCCAATAGCATATGAATGTAGGACATTAATGACTTGAAATCAAGGAACCTAGCTTTCGATTTGGCTTAATAACTAGATTTCAGTGACCCATCATCTGGTCTAATTTGAAGTTTAACTTGCAATTATAATAACTAATCATTTCGTTAGTCTTAACAGTTAGATAACAAGACAACTCAGAGAGAATGTTTGATGCCCTGATGATAATGCATATATATAATCTCATGTGGTGACCTGTAAAGGGTGCAAGCATAACATAAGGTTGGTGATCATAATGAGCTTTTTGCTTTAGAGAAACACTATTGTGCCATTATTGGCAAGGTCTCCCATTTTACAATCCTAGAACTAGCATTTATGAACTAGATTAAGGCTTATATAGAAATTTGATCCCAACCCTAACTTGATTAAAGCAAGATAGAATGTTTGCATCATTACAAGCCAAGCATTAATGGTATTTGTGAACTAGACAAGTTTTCTGTATATAGAAATCTTGTTTCCTAAACTCCAATAAGTAAAGCAAGATGCTATGGACGTTAAAGGAAGAATAAATGACCATCCTCAAATGCCGTTTGCCGCTTGAGGTTCTTACTTTCACAGCCATGACAACAGCAAGCTTCAACCACTCTTTTTACGGAAAATCAAGTTTAAACAAAACAAGCAAAATGTAGAAATATTTGGAAGCAGGAAGTATAGAATAGTATGATAAGGGGAAAAAATGTCAAAGAAAAGAGTTTTAAGCATCTGCATACACTTGGAGCAATGAATTACCATGAACAGAAGAACCACGGATAATGAGGAACATAAAGACCACATTAGACACCAGGAACGGAACCCAGTACTTGAGCATTTTCATCTTTGTCAAAGTTCATTTATTCGAAGCTACACTCTTGAAGCTCGATAACCCAGCAGGAAAACAAGAAGAAAATTTGATTTTTTTTTCTCACTTTTACTATAAGATGGCTGTTTTCCCTCACCGTAAATGCAGAGAATGGGGGAGAGAGATGGTTAATGCTTTGCGTGTTAGCATTAAAGATACGCGTGAAGAGCATTGAGTTTGAACAAGATGGGTAATAGTGAGCCATCTGTAAGTACGAGAGCTTGAGATGATGGGTAGTGAGCCACCTCGAACTTGGAAGACAGTGAGAAATTAATGTTGATGGCAGTTAGGATTAAAGAGTGAATATCAGCTCCCTACCAAGACAAACTTAGATTTGATTTCTCCCCTGTTTTACTGATTTGCTAGGCTGTAGTTGCAGGCTTGCGGCCCATGGTGTTCAGTTCGTCGAATTGTTCATTTTCTTTTGTGGCCTCCACCATCAGTGCCTTGCGGACTACTGTATAACACAATTTGGATCCATTTCCGGGTTACTCTCAAGTTATAACAATGCAGAAGTTTTCGATTGTCAATTTAAATATGTTTCCTACGCCTTCGAAATTAAAACATCGTCAATTGTGCCAAAGTCCCTAAAACTTCTAGGTTTTGTATTAAATGCACCACCACGCCCCGACGCCAGTCCAGCCGCAACCATTAACTCTAGCGGACAGCCCACATACTGTAATAGATATTCATCAAAATGTGCAAAGATCTATCGAGGATACAGAGCTAAAACGAAATGCTTCAACAGACTGAACGGGCTCCAAACTCAGACAAAGCTCTAATCTAGACTGATGCGCAAATGCCTAGCCCAAACATTGTTCAACTAATTTGGGAATTGGGATAAACATAACCTCATGAACAGTCAACCACAGCAGAATGATCAAACACGGAATCTTCACCACATGAAAAACAGATCTGTCACATTGGAGACTCCACTCTGCTCTCATCCTCACAAGTTCTTATCTTATATACAACCTAAAATTTGAATCGATCACCCTAGTACTAGATATACAAGACAACCATTTCTTTATCAGGTCACAGAGGGATCCACTAACAAAGCGGTGAGTTCCGCTCAAATTACCCTCCATGATTGTGTTATAGATAGTGGGCAATCTTACCAATGTGCGTGGTATAATATCCCTGCCACAGCCTGTTGGTGACTGATGGTCACACCCAGGATGAGCAATGCTTACCATTCATTTCAGCCAATTTTTAATCACTATCTTTAGAATAATATCAGAAGAATGAAAGTAAAAAAGAAGAAAACGTTAATGCTAACACCAAAATTCGGAGTGCCTATTAAATTTAGGAATATGACAAATGTTCTTTGTCCAACAATAACATCAAGTTCCAACATTCATCAATTAAAACATAAATTTCTTAAAGTTGCTAAACATTTGAAACCACCGCTTGAATCACACTTGCACCAAAATCACTGATATCATACTACTCGGACAAAAAGCCATCACTCTTCTTGGTACAATGACTTTTTTCCACTTCAGCGGTACTGCAAAGAGATTACCAGAGGATGAGAATCACTCCCAATAATAAATGATTTAATCACGTTGAATAAATTCTAGTACTCATAAATTGTTACCTTAATGAAACCAATTTCCTTGGCATTGCTACGGAAGCACTGTCTGCAGCACATGAGCCCATACTTCCTGATCAGCCCATGAGGGTTTCCACAGACCCGGCTACCAAAAAGACAGAAAAGGAACAAATCAGAATCCACAAATCTTCTAAAACTGTAAATTGTATCCAAAATCCAAAGTTACATTTGAAATGCAGTATTACATATGCAAATGCTTTCCCGAAGCTTCAGAAACAAACAGTGTTTAAATTTTAATACAAGTTCAAATTCTTCCCTAGAAAAAGATTAAATCAAGCCTAAAATAACCTAGGATAACTTACGAAGAAATTAATAAAACCCAAACCCAAACCATACACAGTAACATAGTATTCCAAGGCTAAAAGGATCTTAAGACAGAAGAACATAAACAAATCAACGCAAGGAGTTCACACGAACTTGCTTGATAAACAAAAAAAAACTTTAAACATTAGTTCATAAAAAAATACCCCTTAAAAAAATCAGAAATTTACAATGACTTGACAGAGATATTCTATTTCAGGATCACATTTTACTTTGGGACATTAAATCAAACACAAGAAAACCCAATAGTAAGACCAGCAAAGTAAATAATAAATATTTAAGAATCTTCAGAAGTCAAGCATTCGATATATATATAACTATCGATAAACCACAATCCTTCATATTTCAGCGTTAAAGCAACTGGAATAACTAATAAGTGATTGTAGAAACTAACATCCATTTTCTTACTCAATCTCCTCAATTTTCCCAGTAACCAAACAGAAAGATAACCATAAATAAGAAAAAGAAAAAAGAATTCTTACCATGTACGAGAACCGGGGCCGTAGTTCTTGGGGTGAGAGTTCCAGACGTTGGAGTGACCCATGATTGCTTCTTGCTTCTCCTTCAATCAACAGAAGGGCCGCTGCGCAAGAGCTCCAATAAAGCCTAGAATTTGATGAGGAGTTTTGTATGGACAACAAAAGTTGGCATTTATATTGTCACCCATAAACCCTAGGCTTCAACTGGCCCCGCGAAACGTCCCATCTAGCCCCCATTTTCGGGGGCCTTTTTGACAATAGGCTTCAAACAGAAAGTTTTAATCCCACACCCTCCAAGCATTGAATTTACCACAATGCCCTTATTTCATTTTGAACAAAATCAAACTCTTCACACCCCAATGGCCCAACATGGCCAAATTTGTAATCGTATTTTTTTTTCCCTTCTCTCCTTGATTTGAACTCATATAGCTATTGAAGATTAAGAGAAGATTAAAGATTCAGGTAATATAATAGAGAGGCAAAGTAAGCAAAGAAACGAAGAGGCATTGGATAGTTTATCATGTAGAAAAAAAAAGTGGAGATCACGGATTGGAGGCATAAACATTGAAATTGTTTTATGCTTTCAAACATTTGGGACATTAAAATACATGATCAATATGTAGTTGGTTGTCTGGCTTACCCTTTGTTAGAGAGAGAGAATAGTTTTTTTGGGAAAAAAATATGATTTAGGAATTAAGATATTGCGATTTAGGGATTTTACTGTTACAAATAGGCATGGTTAGTGATGGTTGAAGATTTTGCTAGAATTTTGATGGTGGATTACCGAAGAATGAGGATGCAAGTTGATGATTCGACAGTTGAACGAAACTCGTTAAACTCGATTGTCAAACAGTCGAAAATATATCAAACCATTGAAACCCCATCATAATCCATGTGCAATTGTCAAGTTATCGTCATTGAACATAGTCAAACTATCGTCGAACTTCATGTAACCATGTTAAACTTTAAGAGGTTATAAAATAATGGGAAGCCATTTGGAGGCTATTTCATGAAAATTTTAAGTCTTGGAGGTTACGTTGTCAGACTCCGAAAATAGGGGCTAGAACTACGTTTTACCTTCAACTGTGCGCCCTGTTTGTATTGGCCATAATTAAAGCGACGTAGTTTTTGATGCTATTGGGCCGGATCGGGACGCATCTTTTTATTTAACTCCACTTTTGGTCCTTTAACTAAATTTAATCTCTTTTTTATTTTAACTATTTGTGGTTCTTGTTTTATGTAAAAAGATATAGATGTCTTTTTTATTGTTAAAATATATTTTTATATAGTGTATAATATAGTCGAATAAATTATACGATGAAGTTATACAAAATTCTCGAGATATATAATTTTACACACAACCTTATCATATTGTGCAAAATTTTTAAAGTTATTTTTTTATATAATAGGATTGTGAAGTTGTATGACTTAGTTGTTTAATATAATAATTATATTTTTAATGTTATTATCAATTATTTTATGAGATAATTATATAAATGGTATGATATAGTTATATAAAATATCTCAAATTTATTTTTTTATTTTTTTCACGACTCTTTCATATAATTGCATAACTATGTCATGTAAAAAATTATATATGTAATATAATTTTATTATTTTCAAATCTAAGGTTATCTTTGTACTTTTCTTTTAAAGAAGGTTTAAAAAAGTTAAAATAAAAAAAATAGGTTAGATATAGTAAAAAAGAGGTTAAATATAATTAGTGGGTGATCTAAGGTTATTTGATGAAAATTTATCCCTTTTGCTGTGAGTTCTGGGAACGGCTCGAATAATACTTTCCAATAAAACGCCACAAACGCTCGGAAACTCGGCGGTCTGTGAAAGTTCGGAAGCTCGTTGTCAATGGCGAACCAAGCGAGGTCTTCCTCTACGACGCTGGTAAAGCAATTTTGTTATAGATGACAAACTGTCGTCGTTTTGATTGAGTTTTCATTAAATTTCATCTGAACTGATTTTTTTTTTCTTTTAAATTTTTGGTTAGGAAATTCATGTTGGAGAAGAGGACGATTTGATGATGTTGGAAGCAGAATCGGGTTGGGTGGAAGCACGGACTTCGTGTGATCACTTGGGCTCGTTATCGTCTGATCTCGCTCACATACCACCTCCTGATACTCCTTGCAACAAGTTAACTTTATCTCTATTTTATATATAATCATATTATTCGCTTAGAATAATTTCAAATTATTGTCTTTAGACTATTGGAAGTAAATAAATTAGATTGAATCATTGAAAGTTACACTTAACTGAATCAACTTTCCACAGTAAGTTTCTAGTGTTGCAAATTCAATCAATCGTTTGTTATATTCTTGGAATTGTAAAGTAAACAAACTCACTTTAGAATTTTCTGGATTTCATTCATATTAACGTTGAGCAATTTTACCCAAATTAGACTCTTTTTTGCATTGCTTTTTTGTAAAATGTGGAATATTTTGCATTGATTAGGTGCCAACACCCCAGTGAAAACTGGCTATGTTTGTCCTGTAAGGATGTGCTTTGCAGCCGTTTTGTGAACAAGCATATGCTTCATCATTACGAGCAAACAAACCATTGTGTTGCCCTCAGCTATAGGTATGAATTGTATTTGCATACCATCTATTTGTCTTTTTGGCTTTAGATCTAATGGCAACGTGTTCTGAAGTTCAATTTGAAACACTTTTTTGGGGAAGCAGTGATCTGTCAGTTTGGTGTTTCACCTGTGACGCATATTTGGATGCTCAAGTGATTTTGCAACTGCGAGCTGTATATGAGACTGCTTACATTATGAAATTTGGTGAGGCCCCTCCATTTCGGTCAGTTGAACATACAAAGGTGGAAGATAAACAAGCTGAGGCTACATCATCCGGCAGTTAATGTTAATTATTATTATTTACCTTTTCTCTAACTTTTTGTTATAGTTAGTGGTTTGCTTAAGTTGGGCTTTAAGTGGATGTGAGAATTCAAATCTTCGATTTCTTAAATCTAATACAAAATGAGACGCATTTTAGTGTATTTTGTTTTGATTTTAAATATAATTTTTTTTTTTTTTTTTTTTTGCATGTGATGGGAAGCCATGTGATGATGTATCCTGCTCAATATAAATAGTTGATCATTGTATGGCTGCACGCTATTTACCATCTAAAATCAGGTGAAATTGTTCTGTATGTTTTAGGTCTATAATTTCCATTTAGTAATTTGAAAGTTCATCTTCCATCCTTTTTCTTATTATTATTATTATTTTATAACCTAGAAATCCCTCGCCCTAAGTAGGTGGTCCCAAGGGGATTAGAACTCTTGACTTCAATGACAGGTCAAGGGCAAGTTACCACTAAGCGCAACCCTTGGGGTTGAAAGTTCATCTTCCGTCCTAACAAGTGGTCAATATTAGCAGCTGGTTGATCACCCTCAAATTAATCTTCACCCTTGAGATAAACAAATTGTCAAATTGAACAAACTTTCCCTTCATTGCTGGTATTGTTGAATCCTCTTTTGCGCTAGCTAACCTAAGCAAGTGAAGAGAATAGGCACTTAGCGAGCAACAGTGCGGATTGCTTACAAAAATTGGGTTTTTGATCTAGCAGACCACCCGGGTTAACAAGTTATGACTGAACTCCATGTATCTTCACTTATAGAACACAACTGTAGCCATGCGATTTGGCAAACAATGGGAGATAATTCCTTTTGGTTTTTAAAAGCGACAGCTTTCGTTTAAGTCATCCTTAGCAAAATCTAAAAGATGCTGTTAAAAGGATAATTCAGTGTGAGAAAACGGCCTTAAAATGGTTCATTCAATATGTCGGTCCACAGAATCAATGGGATACCAACTCTCTAAAAACTCATGAACAATCAATATTGTTTTCTATATGCATATACAAATAAATTATAAGAGATAAGTATCACCAAGAAAGCATTACCAAAATTGATTGTTTACTTCCATACTTCGAATAGTCATCATAGAATTGGCTACTTAAATATGTTTACAGGTCAAAGTTCGTAGTTCCCTGGAGATCACAGGCACGTTGCTCGCAATCCAACTTGCCCCACCTTGCATCAACTCGTTCACAGGGGAACACTAACTTGCCAAGGCTGTTTATATCACCCAGATGTTAACACTTATAAGAATGCATTTTAAATGTATGATATGAACATATCGTAAATTGAGAACCCTAAATTTTCCCTGGTGGAGAAGTAAAAATAAAAAGACAAAGAACGTCACCTTCTGTTAACCACATTATGCACATGACATAGCCACTGAGAGAATTCATCATGAGATCCAGCCTGCACAGGGTTTGCTCTGTCAAAGGTGACCAAATATACATCCATCAGTCAAAGAAAAAGAGAATTACTGTGTTTCACGTTTTAGGGGTTTTTGTAACTATATCGACAGAGGAAGTACATCTTAACATTTTTTAGGATTTGAAGGCACAGAACCATTGCAAACAATTTGGTTAATAAACTTTTGAGCATGAAGAAGGTCCAATTTTAGCACTATTGAAAAAGGATAGTTTCGTGTTAAACATCAAGCTTTGTATCTGTTTCCCGAAATATCCCTGAAAGATAAAGAACCTACAGCTTTAGGAAATTCTCTGTTGTTTACAGCTGCACATCTAATGAAACTATGATAATGTGTAATAAAGATGTCAGCACATCCTGTGATAATGGCAGCTGCATGACCAAGAAGCTTTGGACTAATGAAGGTAGCCATGTGGATGATGTAGAAATAAGGGCATGTCTCAACAATAATTTAAAGATGATTTCTACAGAAGTTCTTAGGCCAGATTTTCTATATAACCCCAAAATCCACCAGAGGAGAGAGAGTTGTAGAAGTAAGAGTACCTTAGGACTTCTTTAAAGTGATCTGCACATTCTTTGCAAGGATACATCCGAGATAATATTGCCATCTGCAAACAAAATTGACCCTTTAAATTAGTGTCTAATGCCATTATGATCCTTTACTGTAGGAGAGTTGGACAGACCCTCCACTTGAACTGCTTGCTAGTTCTTTTCAACTAAGTTCCTTAAAAGCCTATTAAAATCAAGAACTGATAATTACTGCATTATTATTCTGGAAAAACTTCAATGATTCCTCTTATCTTTTGATTTTTAATCCTATTGTTTGTGGAGTGGCAATTTGGGGTAAAGTAGGCTTAGGAAAATAAATTTCCAAGTTCAATTTTCAACTAAAAGGAGCCATATTTTGAATAGCCTTTCAATATAACAGGGGTCAGCAGCCATCTTACCAGTTCTTTTACATCCTTCTTTTGCTGCCTCGTTGGATTTTCAGGATACTGTAAAAACAAAAAAGTCATAAAAGATTCTTCTACTTTGCACAGTGAACAGCATAGCGCATAATTGAATATACCATAATGTTAGGTTTGAGTGCCTCAAGCCAGTGAAGCTCCATTATCAAATTCCCTTATGCAATGTTGATCATATTTGGCAGTGGCATTTATTTGTTAGAAAGACCAAATTAGAGTTTGGGTAGGATACACTTTCGTTATAAATTTATACCATTAGGCCCATCAATAACAAAGGATGTGCCTGGGGGGACCTATGCAGAAAAATAAAACAGCTACTATTTTGTTGAGCGATAGATCCACATGTGTCTGTCAGTAGAAAAACATGCTTTCTTTCCATAACAAAAGATCAACCATTTAAGCAGCAAAACACCAGAATTCCCAAACATTACTCAAAATAAGAAGCAAATAACCACAGCAATATTAATAAATGAGAAGACCTGAGCAGCAAGAGTGTGAAGAAAAGTCCAAGTGGCTCTTCCAAGCTCTTCTTTAGTCACAGGTGCCGCAGATGTTCCCTGATAAATAGCAAAAAAATTATATTCAACCATGCTTAATCCTGTAGGAAATTGACTTTGGGAGTGAAGACTAGCCAAACTGATACAAATCTTTAGGGCTCTTTCCAACTTAACAAAAGCTGAGAACAATCAATCCCTGCACTATTTGTGCAAGGAAAACGGGTCTCACTGGATTAAACTCCATTCGAATAGTAACTTTCAACTATCAGAATCAAAGCAAAATCCCATTCTTCTCTTTCTACTTCATATCAGACTCATATGATCACTCAGAAAAGGATAAAAAGTAGAAGATGTTATTACTTTACATGTTTATGTGTACGAATTACAACAAAAAGTATACAACTCATTTTGGCAAAAGACTTGATCAATTTTTTATTTTTTATTCCAAATTAATTAAAGAAAAGCATAAGAATTATTCTTCCCTTCAATTCCTTTAGCTCCGTTTCTTAAGCAATGAAATGAAGCTTTCTGCTTAGCCAATTGGACTTGAGATGAACAATACAGCAGAACCAATGCTAGCCTGCTATTTAGAAGTTTATATTCACCTTCACCTACTACTTTCTAGTTTATCCAATGAAAAGAAAAGCAACAAAATAAGGATTGGCGTTGAGAAACAAAACATTTATGCTACATTTTTCTTCTGTTCTTCTTCCTCTTCAAACAATTTAAAACATTTAGAGAACTAATTTACATATAAAAATTACGAAATCTTGTTCAATGGATTGAATCTTATTAATTTAAGTGAATCACCCCGGCAACTAGACTCTCCATACAAAACTTTTGTCAAACAGTTAATAAGCAGAAATTCTAAGGCGTACCAGAAAACAAAGAGAACAACTCCAAAAGCGTAAAATTATATATAAATGCAATTGTGTCGGTTTACACTGCTAAAGGAACGATTAGATAAGTGGATTTCTAAGTACCTTGAGCAGATTATGATGGGTAGGGTCAGCGGTGGATGATGTGTTGTGTTGTTTCTTTAGGGATCGAGAGACGGAGAGCAGAGGCTTTTCACTGGAGGGCCGTGGTGATGGGGATGAGTGGTGATTTATGAAATTTGAGAAACGGGTTTGAATGCAATTTGTAAAATTTTGGAAGTTTTGAAAAAGTGTATGCAGTGGATGATTTTCAGCCATTTTCAGAGAGGTTCAAGAAATGGCGGGAAGAAGAAGTCTCTTCAGATATTTAAGGGCCTTGTTCACACATTCGACGGCCTGAGGCTTAGTCACTTCACCCACAACTCTAGTTACTTTCTGAAACTAACACTAAGGTCCCACAATTCAACGCGTTGACCAAACTTGTACTGGATAGTTTGAACCCGACCCCTTAGGTTTCATAAATCATAATAAACCTTAAATATTTTAAAATCCGCGAAATCACCTGTAATCATTATTCATTATCAATTAAAATTAAATTATGTTGATAAATTTATAAAATAAATTAAATCATTAAAAATTGTGACTAAATTAAAGCATTCTAACGGAACTGAAACGTAACTCATCGTGTTTAAGACATCAACACCGCATTTGGTATAAAACCAAGTGATCGGCAATTAAGGGAGGGGGAGTTGGCGTGGCAGGGCAGAGCGAGTCATGTGAAAAGATTCTCAAAAATCCCAATACACAATCCAAGAAAACTCGCTTTGCCCACGTCTTAGGAACCATCGTTGTCCAATCCCCACGTGCATCAACAGCGCGTACTGTACCGCACCCACCCACTAGCCAATAATTCAACTTTGAATATTCACCACTCTACTAAGATGAGTTGTTGGCTGATGATGAATGAATTTTCAAACTTCAACACTTGCTTCAGTTTCGAGAAGGAGAGGGAAAAAGAAAGAGAACGGCTGTAGCGCATGACCTGAATCATCTCTTCAACGAAATGAAGTGAATTCAAGGCTTTTGAGCCAGACCGTTTTCGTTGATCCTTCAAAACAGGTGCTTTTTTCAATCAGATTTGTGAATTTTGATGTGTATTGCTTTCTGGGTATGAAGAAGTAGCTCCATATCTCACAAAGATCTGATTTTTATGTACAACTCGGTTCACTCAATCAGTTAAATTGCTGATTGATTTCTCTTTATCCTCTTAGTGGATGGGTGAAGAGGGTATGACCAGCGATGTTGCAGAAAAAGCTGCCAAGGCAAGTCCAAAGCTGAGTTTATTGCCTCTTATTGCTTTAATATTCTATGAGGTATCTGGTGGTCCTTTTGGTGTTGAGGATTCTGTGAAGGCAGGAGGTGGCCCTCTATTATCTTTGCTTGGTTTCTTGATATTCCCTCTAATTTGGAGCATCCCGGAAGCTCTAATCACAGCTGAGCTTGCAACGACTTTCCCCGAAAATGGCGGATATGTTATTTGGATATCTTCAGCTTTTGGTCCCTTCTGGGGATTCCAAGAAGGGTTTTGGAAATGGTTTAGTGGGGTCATGGACAATGCCCTTTACCCTGTACTGTTCTTGGATTACTTGAAGCACTCAATTCCAATCTTTAACCACTTAATCGCCAGGATTCCAGCTCTTTTAGGTATTACAGTTTCATTGACATATTTGAACTACAGAGGCCTGCACATTGTCGGTTTCTCAGCTGTTTCCCTTGCAATTTTTTCACTTTGCCCGTTTGTAGTAATGGCTATTCTTTCAATTCCTCGCATAAGGCCTAGCAGATGGTTTGTTGTAGACTTTAAGAAGGTGGATTGGAGGCGGTATTTCAACAGTTTGTTTTGGAATTTGAACTACTGGGACAAGGCAAGTACACTTGCAGGGGAGGTCGAAAATCCAAGTAAGACATTCCCAAAGGCGCTTCTTGGAGCCGTGGTTTTGGTGGTTTCCTCATATTTACTTCCCCTTCTTGCCGGGACAGGAGCCTTAGGAACTTCTTCTAGTGAATGGAGTGACGGTTATTTTGCAGAGGTTGGCATGTTGATAGGTGGGTTTTGGCTCAAATTATGGATACAGGCAGCTGCTGCAATGTCTAATTTGGGCTTGTTTGAAGCAGAAATGAGTGGTGATGCTTTTCAGCTTCTTGGAATGAGTGAGATGGGACTGCTTCCCGCTATATTTGCTTCAAGGTAGTTACTTTGCTTTAGTGTATCGGTTCTATTCTGCCTTATAGGAAACTAAACTTTCATGGCTTCTTATGCGTTTCTAAATGAGAAAAGGAAATTACATTTGACATTCTCATCAAAAGAATCAATAATTTCTCAATGTCCAAAAAATTTTTGACATCTTCCTAACTTTATCTTTATATATAATAATTTCATGCTTCTTTTGAGAATTGCTGTCGGAATCAATTGATTGGATTTTTCAGGTTAGAGCAAGGTTATGCTAGTGTAAATATTTGCATAATATTTCATGGATAAGTTTGATTGGAAGTCTGATTCAATATGTTTGCCTCTAAAGTCAATTAAGGATGATGTGAAAATGCTGTGAATTCTCTTTCAAAGTAAAAGTTCCATTGTTGTGAGCACTCGTATGATTGTTGTTTTTTGAATGCTTTTTGTAGATCAAAGTATGGAACTCCCACCTTTAGTATTCTGTGTTCAGCTATTGGAGTGATTTTCTTGTCATGGATGAGTTTTCAAGAAATCTTGGAATTTCTTAATTTCCTGTATGCTATTGGAATGCTTCTAGAGTTTGCAGCTTTCATAAAGTTAAGAATAAAGAAGCCAGATCTTCATAGACCATATAAAGTTCCCTTGCAAACATTTGGAGTAACAATGCTTTGCCTGCCCTCTGCACTGTTGCTTGTTCTTGTTATGTGCCTTGCTTCCTTGAGGACATTTGTAGTAAGTGGTGCAGTTATTGTTCTGGGGTTCTTCTTATATCCGAGTTTGGTTCATGCTAAGGATAGGAAATGGGCTCAATTTGATGCTGCACAGCCAGCAGTTCCCTCCACTGTCCATCCAGAAGAACCCTTAGCTGTTTCACAACTGTTCCCAGTAGCAGATGAGGCTTCTGTTAGTCTTCTCTTGGACTTGTCTACAAAAACAGACCCTGAAGCCTCTGAAATTGCATTGGAAGAAGACTTGAAATTAGAGTAAAAAGCCGTTTATACTTGTCCTCAATTGTTATTAGAAAGAAGCCTTTGGTATGGTATAGAGAAGAATATTTAATTTAAACTTATCCTTGACAGGATCAATAATTACAGAATTATTCACAAGCCTTGCCCTTTATCGTTCTAGATTATATGCAACTCCATGATTTTTTTTTAGTTATTTTGATGTTTTAGTGTGAGGACTCACAAGGGTCAAAAGCAAGCCCAGCTTGCAACACCTTCACTTGTGCACTCTCTTACGAAGAGCAACACACAGATTTGTTACTGGATTGCACACAAAATACCAAGGAACAGTGCTGACAAGTAAAATTAACCCATTGAACAGTCATCAAAAGCATATGGAGACTTGATGTCGATGTGTTTGATTCCATGCTTGGCTCAAAATAAACCGATATAGGGTAAAGTTATACGGTAACTGGGAGAGCTTTGGACAAAGTCTGGATGAATTAAGAGTATCATAGTCTTGTTCTCTAGTCTCTTCCCTTAGGCTTTAGGTAATAAGCTGTCATTGAAAGATAATTTTCGTAAATAATTAATATAAGATAATAATAATTATTGAAAAGAGGGCATATCATGAATCTCCGGAATAATAGCCATAAACTTCAAAATTTTCACTCGTTGGCAAGCAGCAGTTAATCTGTCTGAATACACTGCTCCAAAATATATGAAAATCCCGAAAGACCAACACTGATGTTGTAAACAAATAGTTAAGACAAGGGAAAAAGAATATTAAGAAGATATAATACTAACCCATCACTTAACTGTTGACATCAACAGAAATAGACAACGAGTGTTTCATAGCATTGTTATATTTAGAAACAGCGGCTTTGAACAAATAAATGCAGCTTAGCAGATACATCTCCATGCCTTGAAGACAAAGAAGCATAACGGAAAACAGTTTTTATTTGAAGGAATTCATTGCAACATGAAGGGAATTAGAGCAGCAACAAATGGAGCTAATGGCAAAAGAAATCACAGAATAACTAATGGTATTTGAAACCCGGCTCCGATGCTTTGGTACCTTAAGACTTTAATAGATCATATACTAATTCTCTTCCCTGAATTTGTCTAATCAAATCCATTCAACTTGATGTACAACGATGGTCAGTACCAAGAAAGCCCTGGTTAACAATTACTTCTCCCCTACAAGTCCTATGAAGCACTTCCAACTTGTGGCTTTCAAGATTGTATATATACCCTGTCTAGTGTACCAATAAAAAAAATATCAGAAGTTGGGTGAATAGCCCATATCTTAACCAGTGAGGAATCATGGTGGAGAGTCTGAAACAGAGATCTCACTTCTGCCAAAATTTTATTTATCAAATCATAAAGGAAAATAGAATGCTTCAATGTCCAGAAACAAGCAGCTTTGCTATGGTGGTGAAACTGCCAAATCGGAATCAGGGATCCAAAAAATTGCTATAAAGAAGATTACCTTTTGATACCCCAATTAATCCACGTCCATCAATTTTGTCCTCCATTGGAAGATCAATCATCCGAACTGTCAGTGTTCTGAGGTGGAAACACTGAAGATGCTTTTTTGAAGTTAGCTTAAATAGCATGCCATCCATCTAAACAGTCCGCTGGTTCCCGGGACATCCAAACCCTGAAGCCACAGGAGGTTTAAACACTTAACTTCTTCCAAATCCACTTTTTTGTTTCAGAAGAAAATATGCTCACTCTTGGAGTGTAATTGGAGGGTCCATATATAAGCCGAACAACTTTGAAGTGTGAGGATTCACAAGGGAAAAGTAAGTGCGGCCTCGTTAAACGGTGTTAAGATACCCCGCTGTTTTGGACGCGTAAAGCACTGTTTGGTTGCTGGGTTGCACACAAAATAGCGAGCACCGGGCTCGCTGACGAGTAGAATTAACCCCTTGCATTGGTCAACAAGTTTATAGGGAGTATATTTAGCTGCTAACGAACTACTTACGTGCACAACGTCAAAATTACCATCACCATCAGGAGTTGGGTTATCAGAATGGTATGGAAGGAACTCCATCTGCTGTGTGTTAAACAAGAGCCAGAAGAAGAAGCCAGAAAGCTGGGGATGCCAACGTGAAATAATTCTGGGAATGCAAGCATCCGATATAAGAACGCTCCAGGCTTTGCATACACACTTGAAACGAACTAAACTCTCTTTAGACAATCCGCACAAGATTTCAATTATAACATCTTCCGGTAAGTGGTGTGCCCTTTTCCGAGATCTTAATCTAAGATGTGCCATTTCACACAACCTCAATCTAAACCACTCTAGTCAAATCAAACTTATCAATTTCCAAAAGAGAAGAGCACCTAAAAATTCCTAATCGAATTAACACAGGGAAAACCTTATCAAATACGAGATTTCCTTAAATCAGTTTATATCCTATCAATATTGGGATTACTGAATTGGTACACTGTTTGCCCTTTTTCCTCTATATTTATTTTGTTTCTATTTCATCACTTGTTAAATTTTTTAGATAAGATCTAACGCTTGGGAGCGGTTTTTTTAACAATAACAATAGTGTCAACATCAAATTTTCGCCTACTTGATGAATGCATGCTGCGGACTTGTGTGAGAGCTGAGCACCTACAGAATAGAGAAAAAATGGTCAGAGGATTAGTCGGCGGTGGTGCCGACTAAGACTCTCCGATGCTCAAGTCAGTGACTGAAGGAAATATATTATATTCAGTATATTCTGAATGACTTTACCTCAAGTCCTCGCGTCCTTTTATAGCTGAGTCTTAGCGATTTTTAATCATTGTTTAACAAGAATCCAAACGCATTCAAATATATGATAGACTATAATTCCAATCGGATATGTAATATCCTAAATTTTGTAGTGTACATTATATCATGTGTTATAGTTACATATGTATTAATGTATATGTAATATATTTGAATTGTAATGTAATAAATAAAAGAATGAGGGGCTTAATTAAAAGAGTATTGGGTCTAATGGTTATAAAGGAGGAGAGAAGGACTAAATGAAAATTTGGCCTAATTTTATATATAAATGGGAAGAGTTCTAGAATTCTTTCATTCCTCTCCTTACATACACGTTCCAGCCCTTTACTCTCTCAGAAAATTTTCACACAAATCATCAAGGAATCAAGGGAAGAAAGGGAGAAAAAAAAAAAAAGAGGGAGAAGGTAAGAGCCAATTTTCTAATTAGAATTCTTTGTATTATTGTTTATTTAATTTAAAGAAATTCCTTGTGTAGTGATGTGAAAATGAGAACTGTTATTTGTATGCTGGAAATTGTATGGAGATGTGAATTTGAATGAGTTTTGAATGCATCTAAGTAAGGAGATGAAGATATAAGCTAGAATTGAGAAAATCCTGGAAATTTTGTTACACTAAACAGTACCTGTTCCGAAAATTTATCAAAAATCAGGGGGACATTTTCTTGTTCTGAAATTTTTATGGATGAAAATAGACATATCCAGGAGTGTATAGCAATTGGATTCACTCAAAAATTCGAAGTAGGTGATTTGGAGTGAATTTTTGAATTTCTGGTATGGTATTGCACATGTCCCCTGTCTTAGAACAGAGGAGGGGAAGACGATTTTAGTTGAAGGTCCAAATCTTCATATAATTACCTGATTTTTGGTATGCAAGTTCTTTTATGTGTCATATATGAGACTGTAAATTTTCACTGAGATTGAAGGTCTGTGTGAATTGTTATAGATTTTTAAAGTTGGCTTGTTAAAACTGGAATTTTTAGTTTCCAAAACAGGGCAGTTAGAAATAAATGGATTTGAATGGGTTAAACACCTTGAAAAGCCCTGATTTTTGGTATGGAGGTATATATATATGTTATATACCACCCTGTAAATTTTTACAGCCAATTGAGTAGGATTGCAATTCCTACAAATTTTTAAGTCTACACTGCTCAGTGAAATGAATACAATGCCAGAATTGTTGAGGTAATGAATTTGATTATTTTTAGTGGCCAAATGATTCCAATTGGCTCTAAAAATTTTAACAAGACATGAGGTATGTGTGTAAAAGATGTCTACCTACTGGTGTGAATTTTTGGAAGTAGATAATTGTTGTTGTGAATTGTTTGTCAAAGTAAGTATGGAAATAGAGCCAAAAAGGGGGAAATATTTTACAAGTGTATGGTGACCTAAAAAGAGATTTTGTTTTATTTTTAGGTCAATCACAAGCATCGAAAAGCAGCTATACGAGGTAAGTAAGCTAACTATTCTGAGGCCACAATAAATTGTGTACTGTATGTATGTAATTTTGTGGATTGTAACACTATTAAATGCTAGCAACTTGATGCTTGAATGTGAGATATTGTGACTGTTTTGGAAGCCTGATATAGAGCTTCTTTAATGTGACTGATTGTGAATGATGAAACGTGATTGGCATGCCAAGACCTAGGAAGTTTAGCTCTCATAGCTTGAGGGGAGGTCTGGACCATGTGCTTCTCTAGATGAGATTCGGTAGCATGGGCCCGGTATCACCCGGATTATCAGACTAGCCTCGAGCTATTTCAAGTGTAGGCATCTAAATGTATTTGTACTGTTCTGTACTGTTCCATGACTTGAGGGGAGGTCTGGACCATGTGTTTCTCTAGATGAGATTCGGTAGCATGGGCCCGGTATCACCCGGATTGTCAGACTAGCCTTGAGCTATTATATGGGAACTGACTGTGAAATGAAAAAGTCCTACCTTGATTAGAGAGCATTTTCCCCTAGGTGACTGTAATTGATACTATTGAAGCTTCCTCATTATGTGATTGTGATTGTACATGAAAAAGCGATGAGTAGAGAAATGTGAACTCACTTATGTGAGGTTGAATCGATCTATAGAGGTCTAGAAAGAAAATCGGCGCGGGAGCGCAAATGTAACCGAAGTGAACTCGGGGGCATTCTTTCTTTAACGAGTTAGCTAATGCTTGTATAGTTAGAAATGGATAGTTTCATACTGGACTGAATTCTATTGTTATTGTTTATTACTGTATATTCACCTAGCTTACTTACTGAGTTTTACTCATTAAAGTTGTTATGTGCCTCAGGTGATCAGTAGATTGAGCTATGGATGGAGGACTTTTGGCATTGCTGACAGAGTTCCCTTGGCAACCAAAGACCGCTGCTCTATATTAGCATAGCCATACTGTAGAACCTCTTTTGATTTTTGAATGTATCTATATACAGTGAAATGGTGTGGTTGTGATTAGAAACTCCGTTTTGTGTGATACTAAGATCAATCTTTGAAAGAAATAACAGAGCTCATATTTAAATGACTGTATAAATGCTATATTTTGTATGTCTAGTATGAGTTGTGACAGTAGTGGTATCAGAGCATAGGTTTAAGGTTCTGTAGACATTTTGTTGCAAGCGGTCAAGGGAACCATGTCCATGCCAAATCCTCGATAGTAAGTAAGATTGATAATTGTTTTATTTCTATATTGAAATCTCTGAAATGGTTGTATATGATGAGGAGTGCTAATTATTATTATTAGTAGAATTATCGTTATTTATATGGTGCCTCATTCTGTTCTAATGATCAGAATTGATAGTCATGTCTCGACCGGGACGACCCAGGAGGGCCGATAACCCCACCGTGGAGGAAATGAGAAGAGGTAGCACCACACCTAGAGTGAGACGAACCTCGGAGCTAGACGAACCTGCTTTGGTCAGAAATAGAAGATCGAAGAGGCAAGTTGGGACTAGTAGCAGCTCACGGGCTCAGGACACTACAGTCCAGGAGTTAGTACAGATTTTGACTGATGTGAGACGGGAGGCTGCACAACCTAGTTCCACCACCACTTCTGAAAATATACAAGTTGTGGAGCAGTTTAGAAGACTCAACCCTCCGTCCTTTACAGGCTCAACAAACCCATTAGCTGTAGAAGAATGGGTTTGTAAAATGGAGAGAATATTCGAGCTTATGGGGTGTACTGATACACAACGGCTCACATGTGCTACTTTTATGCTAGATGATAGTGCAAGTTATTGGTGGGAAATGACCAAGAGAGCTCACACTGGAGAAGATGGAGTGCTTACTTGGGCTCAGTTTAAAGAGTTGTTTTATGACAAGTACTTCCCTCAGTCATTGAAGAATGAGAAGATTGCTGAATTTCTACAGTTAACTCAGGGGTGTCCCTCACAGAATATGAAAGGAAGTTCGAGGCTCTCTCCAGATTTGCTCCACACCTCATCAATACAGAAGAGGAGAAAGCCAAGCTCTTTGAGAGAGGCCTGAAACCAGAAATTTGAAGGCACGTGGCAGCTTTTGAATTGAAAAGCTACAGTGCAGTGCTGAGGAAGGCTCAGATATTGGACAGAGATGAAGAAATGACTGAAGCTGGCAAGTTTAAAGAAGAGGGTTCTGGTTCTCAACCAAGGAAGCCATGGAGGAATAATAGCAAACGGTTCGAGAAAGGCAAAGGAAAGAAGAAGCAGAATATGGGTAGGAAAGAATTTCCTGTATGTGACACATGCCACAGAACACATAAAGGAATGTGTCATTTCAAGACTGGAGCGTGCTTCCGGTGTGAAAAAACTGGACACTTTATTGCATCATGTCCTGAAGCCAGTCAAGCTCTTATTATTCCTGGTAGAGTTCAGAATGCATCGGGTAGAGAACCACGGGCTCAAGGAAGAGTCTATGCCCTTACCACCACTGAAGCACGGGAGGCTCCATCGGTTGTTTCTGGTATTATCTCTGTTCTTGGTCATAATGCTCATGTATTGTTTGATTCGGGTGCCACTCATTCCTTTATGTCTCGTACTTTTGCTCATAAAGTGGAGGTAAAGCCTTCAATTATGGAGGTTGAGATGTGTGTCTCTACTCCTTCGGGGATGGCATTGTGTGCTAAAGAAGAGTTGAAATCCTGCCCGATTAAAATAGATAGCCAAGAGTTAGAGGCCAATCTAATCATCTTGGAGATGCGTGATTTTGATGTGATTCTGGGTATGGATTGGCTGTCTAAATATCATGCAGATGTCAAGTGTTTTGAGAAGAAAGTGGTATTCCATACTCCACTCGGATTGGAGTGCAGCTTTGTCGGGGTGGATATAGTTTCATTGCCACGGATTGTTTCAGCTTTGAAAGCCCAAAAGTTCCTTCGGAAGGGATGTATGGGTTTCTTGGCTTGTGTTATGGAGACACCGAAGGACGAAAAGAGTATTCAGAACATTCCAGTGGTAAATGAATTTACAGATGTGTTCCCAGAAGAATTACCCGGACTCCCTCCCGATCGAGAAATTGAGTTCACTATCGATCTTTTACCAGGAACCACTCCTATATCCAAAGTTCCATATCGGATGTCACCAACGGAACTTAAAGAATTGAAGGAGCAGTTACAGGAGTTACTAGATAAGGGTTTCATCCGTCCCAGTGTCTCTCCTTGGGGAGCACCAGTTCTGTTTGTGAAGAAAAAGGATGGGACAATGAGATTGTGCATTGATTATCGTGAGTTGAATCGGGTGACTATAAAGAACAAGTATCCACTTCCAAGGATTGATGATCTACTCGATCAGTTACATGGGGCAAGTGTGTTTTCTAAGATTGATCTTCGATCCGGATACCATCAGTTAAAGATCAGAAAGGAAGACATTTCCAAGACTGCCTTTCGAACGAGGTATGGGCACTATGAATTCTTGGTGATGCCTTTCGGACTCACGAATGCTCCAGCTACTTTTATGGATCTTATGAATCGTGTTTTTAAGGAATTCTTGGATAAATTCGTCATTGTGTTCATTGATGATATTTTGGTGTATTCTAAGAATTTTGAAGAACACGAAGAGCATTTGAGAAGGGTATTGCAGTTATTGAGAGAGAAGAAACTGTATGCCAAATTCAAGAAATGCGAGTTTTGGCTCAACCAGATTTCTTTCTTGGGTCACATTGTTTCAGGTGATGGGATCTCAGTAGACCCAAATAAAGTGGAAGCTATTGTGAAGTGGCCGAGACCGACTAATGTAACTGAAGTGCGTAGCTTTCTGGGATTGGCCGGATACTATAGGAGATTTGTTGAAGGCTTTTCCAAGATAGCCTCGCCCTTAACACAGTTGACTAGGAAGAATGTAGCTTTTGTATGGTCAGAAGACTGTGAGAAAAGTTTTCAGGAACTCAAGAACCGATTGGTGATAGCTCCAGTACTGACTATCCCTTCTGGTTCAGAAGGATTTGTGATATACAGTGATGCTTCTAAGAAAGGGTTGGGGTGTGTTTTGATGCAAAATGGCAAGGTTATAGCCTATGCATCTCGACAATTGAAGGACTATGAAAATTACCCTACCCATGATCTAGAACTGGCAGCAGTGGTATTTGCATTAAAGATTTGGAGGCATTACTTATACGGAGCAAGATGTGAGATTTATACGGACCATAAGAGCCTTAAATATTTCTTCACTCAGAAGGAATTAAATATGAGGCAAAGGCGATGGCTTGAATTGGTCAAGGATTATGATTGTGTCATTAATTATCATCCTGGAAAAGCGAATGTGGTGGCGGATGCCTTGAGTAGAAAGTCTTTTGGACATATGGCTGCTTTAGTTACCACACAACGGTCAATAATGCAAGATCTGGAGAAACTTGCTATTGAGATTGTTCAGCTGAATAAATGCTTACATTTGGCTTCATTGGTCGTGCAACCCACCATTATTGAGAAGATCAAGAAGAGTCAATGTGAAGATGCCTTTTTGAAGAAGGTGAGGGAAGAAGTTCCATTGGGGAAGAGGCCAGGTTTTGTTATCTCTTCCGACGGGGTATTATACTTCGAAGGAAGATTATGTGTGCCAAATGTGATAGAGTTGAAACGAGAAATATTGAATGAAGCACATAGTTCTCCTTATTCGGTGCATCCTGGCTGTACAAAGATGTATAGGGATCTCCGAAATAACTACTGGTGGGTTGGTATGAAGAAGGAAATAGCTCAATTTGTTGAACAATGCTTAGTTTGTCAACAAGTTAAAGCTGAACATCAAAGGCCATCGGGATTACTAAATCCACTATCAATACCAGAATGGAAATGGGAACACATCACTATGGATTTTGTTGTGAGTCTACCGAGGACTAGGAATGGATGCGATGCAATTTGGGTGATTGTGGACCGGTTAACAAAATCAGCACATTTTCTTCCTGTGCGCACTACCTTCACTATGGATAGATATGCACAGCTCTATGTAGATGAGATTGTGAGACTACATGGAGTACCGGTATCTATTGTTTCAGATCGGGACCCAAGATTTACCTCCCAATTCTGGAAAAGTTTACATAAGGCTTTGGGCACTAAACTAAAGTTCAGCACGGCTTTTCATCCTCAGACAGATGGTCAGTCGGAAAGGACCATCCAGATTCTAGAAGATATGCTTAGAGCCTGTGTGTTGGACTTCAATGATAGTTAGGATAGGCACTTGACTTTGGTTGAATTTGCATACAACAACAGCTATCAATCCACAATAGGAATGACCCCTTATGAAGCCTTATATGGGAGGAAGTGTAGATCACCAATCCATTGGGATGAGGTTGGTGAAAGAAAGATACTTGGGCCCGAAATTGTACAGCAAACATGTGATATCATCCGAAAAGTGAAGGACAGAATGAATGCAGCACAGAGCAGACAGAAGAATTATGCTGATCAGCGAAGGAAGAAGTTAGAATTTGTAACAGGAGATAAAGTTTTCCTTAAAGTTGCTCCTATGAAAGGAGTGATGCGATTTGGAAAGAAAGGGAAATTGAGTCCAAGATATATTGGCCCTTATGAGATTCTGGAGAGGATTGGAGAGGCAGCATATAAACTTGCCTTACCACCTTCATTGTCTGGAGTGCATGATGTCTTTCATGTCTCCATGTTAAGGAAATATGTTTCGGATCCATCCCATGTGCTGAGTTCTGAACTTCCAGAGTTGAGAGCCGATCTTACATATGAGGAGAGACCGATCCGAATCATAGATCGCAAAGAACATGACTTCGGAAGAGGAACATACCATTGGTGAAAGTACTTTGGGAAAATCACTCCATAGGAGAAGCAACTTGGGAATTAGAGGAAGAAATGCATACCAAATACCCCTCTCTATTCGAATGATTGTACTGAATTTCGGGGACGAAATTCTTTTAAGGAGGGGAGAGTTGTAATATCCTAAATTTTGTAGTGTACATTATATCATGTGTTATAGTTACATATGTATTAATGTATATGTAATGTATTTGAATTGTAATGTAATAAATGAAAGAATGAGGGGCTTAATTAAAAGAGTATTGGGTCTAATGGTTATAAAGGAGGAGAGAAGGACTAAATGAAAATTTGGCCTAATTTTATATATAAATGGGAAGAGTTCTAGAATTCTTTCATTCCTCTCCTTACATACACGTTCCAGCCCTCTACTCTCAGAAAATTTTCACACAAAGCATCAAGGAATCAAGGGAAGAAAGGGAGAAAAAAAAAAAAAAAAGAGGGAGAAGGTAAGAACCAATTTTCTAATTAGAATTCTTTGTATTATTGTTTATTTAATTTAAAGAAATTCCTTGTGTAGTGATGTGAGTATGAGAACTGGTATTTGTATGCTGGAAATTGTATGGAGATGTGAATTTGAATGAGTTTTGAATGCATCTAAGTAAGGAGATGAAGATATAAGATAGAATTGAGAGTTTAGTTCAAATCCTGGAAATTTTGTTACACTGAACAGTACCTGTTCCGAAAATTACCAAAAATCAGGGGGACATTTTCTTGTTCTGAAATTTTTATGGATAAAAATATACATGTCCAGGAGTGTATAGCAATTGGATTCACTCAAAAATTCGAAGTAGGTGATTTGGAGTGAATTTTTGAATTTCTGGTATGGTATTGCACATGTCCCCTGTCTTAGAACAGAGGAGGGGAAGATGATTTTAGTTGAAGGTCCAAATCTTCATATAATTATCTGATTTTTGGTATGCAAGTTCTTTTATGTGTCATATATGAGACTGTAAATTTTCACTGAGATTGAAGGTCTGTGTGAATTGTTATAGATTTTTAAAGTTGTCTTGTTAAAACTGAAATTTTTAGTTTCCAAAACAGGGCAGTTAGAAATAAATGGATTTGAATGGGTTAGGCACCTTGAAAAGCCCTGATTTTTGGTATGGAGGTATATATATATGTTATATACCACCCTGTAAATTTTTACAGCCAATTGAGTAGGATTGCAATTCCTACAAATTTTTAAGTCTACACTGCTCAGTGAAATGAATACAATGCCAGAATTGTTGAGGTAATGAATTTGATTATTTTTAGTGGCCAAATGATTCCAATTGGCTCTAAAAATTTTAACGAGACATGAGGTATGTGTGTAAAAGATGTCTACCCACTGGTGTGAATTTTTGGAAGTAGATAATTGTTGTTGTGAATTGTTTGTCAAAGTAAGTATGGAAATAGAGCCAAAAAGGGGGAAATATTTTACAAGTGTATGGTGACCTAAAAAGAGATTTTGTTTTATTTTTAGGTCAATCACAAGCATCGAAAAGCAGCTATACGAGGTAAGTAAGCTAACTATTCTGAGGCCACAATAAATTGTGTACTGTATGTATGTAATTTTGTGGATTGTAACACTATTAAATGCTAGCAACTTGATGCTTGAATGTGAGATATTGTGACTGTTTTGGAAGCCTGATATAGAGCTTCTTTAATGTGACTGATTGTGAATGATGAAACGTGATTGGCATGCCAAGACCTAGGAAGTTTAGCTCTCATAGCTTGAGGGGAGGTCTGGACCATGTGTTTCTCTAGATGAGATTCGGTAGCATGGGCCCGGTATCACCCGGATTATCAGACTAGCCTCGAGCTATTTCAAGTGTAGGCATCTAAATGTATTTGTACTGTTCTGTACTGTTCCATGACTTGAGGGGAGGTCTGGACCATGTGTTTCTCTAGATGAGATTCGGTAGCATGGGCCCGGTATCACCCGGATTGTCAGACTAGCCTTGAGCTATTATATGGGAACTGACTGTGAAATGAAAAGTCCTACCTTGATTAGAGAGCATTTTCCCCTAGGTGACTGTAATTGATACTATTGAAGCTTCCTCATTATGTGATTGTGATTGTACATGAAAAAGCGATGAGTAGAGAAATGTGAACTCACTTATGTGAGGTTGAATCGACCTATAGAGGTCTAGAAAGAAAATCGGCGCGGGAGCGCAAATGTAACCGAAGTGAACTCTGGGACATTCTTTCTTTAACGAGTTAGCTAATGCTTGTATAGTTAGAAATGGATAGTTTCATACTGGACTGAATTCTATTGTTATTGTTTATTACTGTATATTCACCTAGCTTACTTACTGAGTTTTACTCATTAAAGTTGTTGTGTGCCTCAGGTGATCAGTAGATTGAGCTATGGATGGAGGACTTTTGGCATTGCTGACAGAGTTCCCTTGGCAACCAAAGACCGCTGCTCTATATTAGCATAGCCATACTGTAGAACCTCTTTTGATTTTTGAATGTATCTATATACAGTGAAATGGTGTGGTTGTGATTAGAAACTCCGTTTTGTGTGATACTAAGATCAATCTTTGAAAGAAATAACAGAGCTCATATTTAAATGACTGTATAAATGCTATAATTTGTATGTCTAGTATGAGTTGTGACAGCTTCATTCTATGACACGGAGGAAACAAAATTTGAAGATATATATATAACTAGCGTTGTAATATAGGAGACATGATTCTGATATACACTCGAAAGGATGTGAATGCTTTAGGCAACTAGCATATCTGCGCAAACATTATGAGATCTCAAGGAAAAAATGCTGAGACATGCAAGCAGCATAAAGCGATGATAAGATTCTCGAAAGGCTAATATAAAACATACTAGCAGTAAGGGAGGCTACTTTATATACAAATAGAATTTAGTGACCATTATTTGAGTTGTTAGAGTCTGACAGAAGTACATTTCCCCCAAGTTACCCGCACCAATAATCATCAATTTTTTTCCGTCTTTTTTATTTACAGTGGGAAAAACGGTTCTTAATCATGTAGCTAACTGACGTTAGCCTCATCTGCCTTCAATTTTATGTCCATCAAAACATTCATGATAACCTGGCAATCCATGTGCAGCACCCCGGCCATTACTTTTCTTCCATCCATCCAATACATATAAAATTAAAGAAACACCTGTATCAGCACATGATTAATAACTAAATACAAGATTCAAAGTTGAAGAACCCAAATTCATCGATCCTAGCTCACATGCTTATATCAGCAAATATTAGTGTAGTTTATCTTCTGTCAAATTTGAACCTTTCAAATATTAACACAAAGATGACTAGTAGTTCACAGAAAAACAGGTCTTCATATCATCTCTACAAATGTTTCTGTTTCTCAGTTAAAGACATAAAATAACAATTCAGAAAAGCAAATTAGGGAGAGAAGTAAGCAAATTGGTCGGAAAATGGGGCAATGAAAGAAGATATATAATTAATCAGGAAAGAAAATTTACTGTTTTCTTATTATGAAGAGTTTTTATGTGTATTTTGGTGTTGGAATCAAAACGCATATTTCCCTATAAATCTCTTGTCGTTTTCTCTACATAAAAGTGTTAAATATGGTGGTTTTTGTGAATAAAAAAAACAGTCTTTCTCAGTTTTAGTTTCTTTGTTATATACATCCACCAACTCTTTCAATACAAAATAAAGCCAATTACTCATCGCCTTCCCTCCTACCTGTTGACTCTGTCACTCTGTCTGAGCTGCATCACCACCATGGAACAAATCCAGCACACTTATGTAGAAGTAAACGGATTAAAGCTTCACGTGGCTGAAATCGGAACAGGTAGAGCCGCCTTGGCAATCTCGTGTCATGTCAACACTATATATATGGCTTAATTCTATGTGTTTACTGATGATATATACATTGTACATGCTTATATGCAGGTCCTAAGGCGGTGTTGTTCTTGCATGGATTTCCAGAAATATGGTATTCATGGAGGCACCAGATGATTGCTGTTGCTAATGCTGGTTACCGAGCCATTGCTTACGATTGCAGGGGCTATGGACTCTCAGAACTCCCACCAGAGACTGAGAACACTAACTTTAACCATGTTTATGAGGATGTCGTTGCCCTTCTTGATTCCTTGAGCATCACTAAGGTCCGTAGCTTCTTTATGAATTACAATTATAAACGAAACCACGTTATTGAAAATATAAAATTTGAGTTCCAGAATTTTTTTCTCCTTAGTTAATTACTTAAGTGTGATAAATTCTGTCACTGTTCTACTTTTTTTTTTTTCCTAATTTTGCTCTTTACCCATCAAAGAATATTTTCCAATTATTTGTCTTCAAATTGATTCCAGTATCCTAGGGTAGTTGGGCAAGACATTTTAATACTAAAAAAGTTTCTTTTTTTTAATTTAATAAAAAAAATTATGTTAGCACAAATAGTGGACAACTGCAGAATGCAAGATGTAGAAGTCAACTATCGATATACTAAAAAAAAAAACCACGCATGAATCAGCATATTGTGTTTCATATTTTTGTAAATTATAAATTAGTTGAGAACTTCAGAAAAGGAAAAAAAAAAAGGCCTTGACCATTTGTTAAATGTAACTTGCTAACGGAGAATAACATTATAATGGTTAACCAAGGATACATATACAAATTCTTTATGTATAAATTGGTGAGGTAAAAATATTAAAAAAAAAAAAAAACAAAGAGTGATTCTTTCTAAATAATATTGTGTACGAAGTTTTGGATCTCTTAATAGAGTAGCCCTATCATGCCCTTTGAATCCCTTTGGAGGGAAGATCCGACAATACTTATCACTAAATTGGAAACATTTTTAGAATTCTAAATTACATTTCCTTAAGTTCCATCATAAAAGATCCAGAAATGTATGTAGTTCTTATGATTTCTTTCCTTAATCCAATGTTCTAAACTCTCAGTGACCATCATCGTTTACCTTCTCCTTTCTCTCGTAGTTATATTTCATCATATGGAGTTTCTGCAGCAAAGTTAATAAGTTCTTCTAATTGTTATCGATAATAGTTGCCCTGGCTCTACTTGCTTAAGATTTCCCTTCATGATGAAAGAGCCAGCAAAAGCTAATACTACTTATGTTCCACCAATCAAAATCAGGTTCTTCTTGTTGGGAAGGACTTCGGATCTTTTACAGCATTCATGCTAGCGATACGCCACCCTGAAAAGGTGGCGGGCCTTGTAACGGTGGGCATTCCTTTCATGCTACCAGGGCCAACTGTTCTCCCTGACCTTCACAAAGGCTTCTATGTAGAAAGGTTTCAGGTAAAATTACACTAAGCTGAACAGTTATTTCCTGAATGGACACAGAACGGAAGATCCATTTTCGTTTTCATATTGATCAGGAACCAGGCCGAGCTGAAGCAGACTTTGGGCGGTTTGATATTAAGACGGTGGTAAGAAGGATTTACACTCACTTCTCAGGAAGTGAGATAGTGGTTGCTGCTGATGATCAGGAGACCCTGGACTTGGTCGACCCATCTACTCCTCTACCACCATGGTTCACCGAGGAAGATCTTTCTGTTTATGCTTCTTTGTATGAAAAATCTGGTTTCCGCACTCCATTGAATGTTCCCTACAGGTAACTGATTTTATAAAATCATTGCATATAGGTAATCGTTTCCCTGTAGATTTTTTTATCCAGGGCCATTGCCAATTACCACAACCTCAAGCACACGAAAACATAAAATAAACTGGAAAATCATCATTCCAGTAATGCGGTTGGTCCTGTGCAGGTCCCTGAGAGTGGATACTGGAATAACTGATCCTAAAATCACATCTCCCTCATTGTTGATAATGGGTGAAAAGGATTATGTTTGCAAGTTTGAGGGGATGGACGACTTTGTACGGAAAGGGCAGGTGGAAAATTTTATACCCAATTTGGAAACCATCTTTATGCCAGAGGGTTGCCATTTTGTTCAAGAACAATTTCCAGCGCAGGTGAATGAACTCATCATCACCTTCCTCAACAAATGCAATATCTGATGAGATTTGGTTCTAGTGTGCGAGGTGCGCAAAAGTTCCCAACTGAGAATAAATATTTCTGTATACAATAAGTCCAGAAACTTGGAAGTGCACGTTGGGGAGTATAGCGTACTCCGTCACATGCTCATAATTTTACTAAACTTGGCTGGATATTGGTGTTGGTGAGATCTGCCTAGCGAAAAGCCTAGGTAGAATCATGTTTCTCAGCTTCTAGTCACTGGATTTTGGCTTCAGTCTTTAAGAGTTTCAAATAATATAAATTCCTCCTCTTTTGTAACCAAGATTTTTATTCTTCAAACGAGAAGTGACATCAGTCCTCTAGAAAATTAGGGCCAACACTAAATTGTTTTCCATGATGAACCGCAAGATACACGTAAAACTAACGTTAAATCCCAGAGACATTCTGATGTACAGTCAAAATCAGTAGAATGCTATATAGAGGCGAACAGCAAATCCCATCTCAGGCAATATAAACATAAAGCAATAAACTCCAGTGATTTATTTGATTATCTCAGATGCCCGTTCTAAGAGCCTTAAAAAATTACATAAAACTCGTATCAAGAGATGATCAAGTCAGAAAATCTCTATCAATCGCGACAATGTGACAGGAGTAATCATAAAACTGCTAACATATTATTTCTCCCCTTATAACATCAATGCAGTGAGCAATTTTCACCCAAGACAAATGTTGCTACTATATATGATGAAAACAAATTAGAAATATTCTCCTCTGTTCTACGTCTAACGAAAATTACAATCACGTTGTTTAAGGAGATGAGTAATAGGAAATGACATCTCTTGGGACAAAGAGAAGGTAAAGAGAGATTGAACCGTAGGCACAATAGGATCAAAATGCGTGAAACTATTATCATAAACACTCAAACGTTGTTCTGCAACTGTAACTTTTCTGTACAAATGTAACCGTATCAAGGGAGGACGTGGTTGATGCTGACGACATACAACAATCAACACTTACATTACATCAGAAAGTCCTCATACTGTGCTACACTCATTCTCCCTTGATTACTATTTGTTTTTCTTACTTCATATGAGTCTCCCTTGATTACTGATTGTACACGTTCAGCCCTCCTAAGGTTCAGAGTTCATAGCCTGGAAATCTAGCCTCCGGAGGTTCAAACATGTCCAGAAAGAGATGTGCCATACCTCCAACCCCTTCAAATAAGGAATGAGGATTATCACCCCCATGCATCTCTCCTGTTGCTATAAGCTTGTGAGCTCTATCAAGAAGAAAGCAAGCAAATGCTTTGGCCCTATATAAGAACTCTAGGTTGCGTGTTATGTGGTAGAGCGAAAGGAATACATATGAATTCCCACTAATTCCATGGCATATCCCCACTCGTTTAAGCAGCCCACGGTTCCACACCACCTCTGCAGCATCAACAGCTGCCTCCAGAAATTCTTTATCTTCAAAAACCTGAGAATTTGACATGTTTTCTTTTAATAAATTTTCAGCAAAACTATTACCAGAAAGAGGGGAGGGAAAAAAGTAAAGGATAATTCAAATTCAACTTTTATAAAATTCAGAAGCTGATACAGTAATTTCAATCATCTAACGTTGGGCAAGTCAAATAAGCTTAAGCCAAAACTCAACCATTCCGCTCAAAATAAAATAAAATAAAAAATAACTTTTTTTGTGCAGCTGATGAACTTATACCTTCACTGCTTTCACAAGTGTTATTCCAACACCGGGAGCACCATGACACCAGTGCACAAGAACATCTGTCTTTCTGTCTTCTTCACTCACAGGGTAGTTCCCACTAGGAAAACGGTTCTTAACCATGTATTTAAGTGTGGCCTTGACATCCTCAGCCTCATCTGGCTTCAATTCAGTATCCATCAGAACATGCATAATGCCTGCCAATCCATGTGCAGCACCCCAATACTTTTCTCCATACCATTTGAACATCAATGGCGGTCCTCCTTTCTTGGCCAATTTCCTTCCATTCTTGATAATTTCTTCTACAACAGCACGCTACATGACAACTACCATATAATTAATATGGTTTGATCCTCCAACATCAAAAAATTACTAAAAAACCATGGAACATGATAAGGCGGTAAAATGGGATTCTTACAATTGTTATAGAAGGAATAGTCCCCTCACCAACATGCTTGTTCAAGAACAAACAAGCCCATAAGTATCCAACTCTTCCATATAATAACTCATCAGGGACATTCCGTGAGAGCTTAATCTGTTTCATAGTTCAAAATATTCTCTTAAGTTTAACATCAAGAACTAAAAAATAGAGTAAATTGATAAATCAACCTCCATGAAAAAATGTCACTAAAACCAGAGAAAACAAAACCAAAAGCCAACTTACCTCTCTGAATTGTGATAAATAGTAGTTGAGCAACTGCTGGTCAGCAGAATATTTAGCCGCCGCAGCACCAAGGGCGCATACACCAGCCCGCCCACATATAAACGTCACGTCCCTGTTAAGCAGAAACACTTTATTTAGCTCATCTACGAATTTTACATTAATAAGTAGACTTAGACTCATGTAAAGAGATAGAGAGGAGAGTACCGAGAACCAGAAGAAGAGGCGTCACAAGCCTTGACAATTTGCAAGCAAAGATCAAGATCATTATTGTTTTTATCAACTTGATAGGCTCTGAAAAGCAAGAAAGCAGTACCAAGAGCCCCGCTGTAGAGAGTAAAGTCTTGCACATGTTGGCCCGTCAAACCCCAAGTCTCCACCACAACCTGAAAGAAAGAACGAACAATTCCACAAACAATATATCGGCATTGAAAAGGAACCCCAAAAAGAGAAAAAATGGAAGGAAAGGATAAGAGTACGGTTTCTTTGAGGTCGAGAGCAGCGCGTTTAAATCTCTGTGAAAGAGAAGGGTAGGGCATAGAGAGAAGCTTCAAGAGGGAGTCCCCAGTTGTGGAGGTAGTTTCATCTTCTTGTTCTTGCTGGTCTGTTGATTCTTCTGCAAAGTCGGGCATTACATTTGGGAAATATCGATCTGACATTTCTTACTCAAGTCCTTTTGCAGGTTCAAGAGAGAGATGAGAAGTGAAGACTAAGCAAAGCCAAAGCAAAAGCTTTCAATTTAGATTGCTCAACTCTCTCTATAGGAGAGGAGAGTACCTCAGCAAAGCTTCGCTGCCAGGACAAACTCCCTACACATAGATCAATTTTTTTTGCATGCGTGGCAGGGGCAGACAGTTCGCGACTGCCCTTGGAAATATGTACGAAATAATCGGCTGCATGTGCATGACGTCCTTAAATAGTAAGAAAAAGAAACCAAGGGGAGTGTCCCTCGAACATCTGTAAAGTAACGGGCTGGATATGTGTTCTTGGAGAAGAAGTGCAAAATAAGAAAACAAACGCAGCGAGTGTCCTTAGAACATGTGATAATAACAGGCCAGACATGTGTCTCTGTCACGTGTGTTCATAGAAAAAGTGAGAATGATAAAAAAAACTTAATATGCACCAGCCGGGAATCGAACCCGGGTCTGTACCGTGGCAGGGTACTATTCTACCACTAGACCACTAGTGCTTGTTGGCCGAATAACACTTAATGCTGACCAAAAACTATCATTTGCTGTCAATACAGAGTAATTTTTGGCCGCTTGAGGATAAGCTTAAAAAGGACTTTGTCCCTGACTGTTCTATAACCTACGATTTGCCTCCTAAGATTTGGCGACCAACGTTAAAGTTACAATGAAAGGTAAACGGTAATCTTACTTATATTCACTTAGACACACCAGTATATAAGCTAGAGTTAAACTAATTATGTAAATAAACTAGGTTAAAGTCAAATTAAACATTAATTATAATTTAAATAAAAAAAAACTCAATTAATCATCCTAAATTTCCTCAAATACATTCACGCATCTTCACCATTCCTCTTTTGAACAAACCCTAGTCTCGCCGCTCTTCACCTTTCTCTGTTGCCTTCCCCTCTCGTCAACCTCTCCCCATCATCCCTTTTATCATAACAGCACACCTCTTTTTTTTTTTTTTTTGACATCCATCGTTTAGTTGTGAATGTTCAAGTCCTATATAGGATTTAGAAGTATGTGGTTTGCAATTCCGATGAGGATTTTGTGATGTTGGGATGAAGATGTGCGTATTGGTTCGGCTTAGCGGTGGAGATGGTGGAGCAATGGTGAAGTAGGATTGTGGTGATCTGTTTTCATTTTTTAAAAATAAAATTAAGAGCTCTTAGATGTTAAATCAAGGTTTAGGATAATTTGATTATTTGTATAATAATTTAATTTTTGTACAATAATTTATTTTCTTTACGTTTTTAATAAATTTTTGTTTATTATTTGTTAAGAAAAATGTATTTTTGACTATTTGTTTTATAATATAATCAAATTATGGTCAACATTATTTTTTCATTAACTTTAATGTCAGTCACCAAATCCCAAAGATCAAATATAGGTTTCAGAAAAATAAGGGACGAACTCTTTAATCTCGGGGGTAAAAATGGTTATCCATTTTTAGTAATATGCTAGAGATGTGTCACTGTCATGTGTGTTATTAAAAAAAGTTGAAAACAATTAAAAAAATTTAAAAAGATCACATATTGTGCACCAGCCGGGAATCGAACCCGGGTCTGTACCGTGGCAGGGTACTATTCTACCACTAGACCACTGGTGCTTGTTGGGAAAGACCTTTATGAACTGATACTTGTCCTCGACAAAAACACGATTTTAGCGGTTTGATTAATTATCTATTTATTTCACCTTAACAAGCCGCCTGCTCTGAGCTTTTAGATAACACATACATTAAACATAGATCAAATCCAAATATTCAAACTTGATGAATCAATGAAATGCATAAATTTGTTCAAGTATTTGTCTACTCCAAGAGTGTCTGATGAGTTTTACCATCCTATTCCCAACAAAAGATTTATGGGGTGTTTGGTACGGTGGTTTGATTGCTTGGGAATGGGAATGTGAAGGTTAACCCGTGTTTGATTTGGTTAATGGGCTTTTTTATCCCTGGGATCTTAATAACATATGGGTTTCAAATGCCCACTTTATGAGATAATCTGAAACCCGTCAAACACGAGAGTTTAAGATTGCTGGGAAAGTCTGCTCCTCTACAAACAGAAACGTGAAATCCCTAATCCCTTCATTCCTCTTCTTCAACCACAACGCAAAGTTATCATCAAAATTTCTAACTTTCAATAAAGTATGTAGCCAAAAGTTCCATCCACGTCACAATACCATCAAAAGGTTCTAAAGTCATCACTACAAAAATAGCCAAAACGCCATCAATATCAAAGTTTGCCAAAATACCACAAAAGTTTCATTTAAAGTATCTCATCCCAATAGTCCAAGAAGAAAATCAAGCTTGAATTCATCATCCAACGTAAAGAAATAATCTATATTAGCTTGATTTTGGACAAGAAGTTGTCCAACTTTAATCACCTTCCTTTGGAAATAGAATCATGATGCCTTGTTTTGGAACTTTTATTACACTTTTTTTAATTTTGTAACATTTTTCTAGCATTTCTTTATGATCAAAGATTTGTTGTGGGCTTGTAGTTTGTTTCATTTTTTGCAGTTTGTTAGAAGTTTGACAATGAAAACATTTGCTATGAAATGTACAACTTTTAGGGATGTAAATGTACAACAGAGTGTAAATACTGGTCTACATGTTAATTATTTTTTTTATATTTAAAACTGATTTTTTTAAACACTTTTTTGTGTAACCTTTATAATATAGCTTATAGAGATTTATTAAAAATATTTTATAATAAATTTAAAATTATTTTACAAAAATTAGTCATTTATATTTAATTTTAAAATATTCAAAATTATTATTCTCATAATTTTTTTATTTTTTTATTGCATACTAGAATATGAAAAAAAAAACCTTTTACATATTACAAAAATTTTATTTCTACTCATTTTTTGATCAAGTTTATCATAATCCTGTGTGTAACCAAACACAATAATCTGATTACCTTAAGAATCAGGAATAAGATTCTCATTGATAACCAAACACAATAATGTTTCTTTTCCAGGAATCACATTCCTATATTTCATTTTTCCAGAAATGTGAAACCTGTTCTTATGAAGCTAAACACCTAAACCAAACGCCCCCTTAACATTACGGATAACTTAAAAGAGCGTAAAACTAAAAGTACGTACAAGCGTTAAAGACAAATTTTGTTGGATGAAATAGTCAATGATATATATTACTCGTTTTTTTAATTAAAATATAAAGATAAAATAATTATTTCAGTATTCAAAATAATCAAAACTGAAAAGTGAGATTAGCTCAACTTATTATAATTGGGTTTGGTAGGTAAATAAAAGATTGAATACATTATTTAACAATTATAATTAAAATTTACAATGACATCATGAATAAAAAAATATTTTCAAATCTTATGTTGGATATAATTGTCAAATTTTAAAGGATAAAAAATTCTATTTTTCTTCTTTAACAGAACTAAACAAAAGTATTTCTTAAGATAAAGAATATCAATTCTTGAAACATTATATATACATTGATTTTATGATTACGGTAAGTGTCATACAAACATTAAGCAAAATATAATTATAATTCAAGATATATAAAAATCAATCAATGTCATGTCATGTCACTCTTTGAAATTAAAAGCTTAGAGAACCAAAACCCCAGCGGCCAATGGGCCAAATCCCCGCTTGTCGCGCGCAACTAGTAAATTTTCAAAGCGTCCCCTCGTTTTGTGTCGTTGAAAGCAACATAATAGCACGTTGGTTAATGTTATCTGATAAATAATAATAATAATAATAATAATCTGTTTTATCATGTCCCTACGCAGAGAAAGACGACTTTCATCCATCTTGCCCTCGTTGATCTGAACAAAACAAAAACGATCTTCAGTAAATTAAACAGAAGCAAATTAGCCCCGAGAGAGAGATGGATATGGAGTCATTCGACACAGTGAGCCACGACGGCCAAGACCATTCATCCTTCGACTACAACGTGGATAATGATGAAAGCATCCTCCCTCCTCAACCCTACGAGTCCTCCTTCTCTTCCTCCCCTCGTGCCCCGGCTTCTATGGACTTCGTCTCACCCTTTGAGACAGATGCATTTGACACAAATACAAATGCTACGTTTGAGACAAGTACAAATGTGATCAGTGATATTGGTGATCCTGACAGCATATTCGTTTCTCATGATGATGAGCCCATTTTGCCTCCGCCTGAGATGATGCGCGAGGAAGGCTTCGCTCTCCGTGAGTGGCGCCGGTTAGTTATTTTCTTTTCTTTCCTAGAATCTATTGTGCTGATGATCTTGATCTCTCCATTTATAAATTTATGTTATATTTTATATTTATTTATTTATTTATCCACTGCAAATACATTTATATATTTTATATAGAAGAGATGATGAATTGATGATGGATTCAGTGTTTTTTTAATTCACCAATAATATAAACTTTTTGATCTGGGGCATATTATTTTTGATGAATTAAGTTAAGAATTTAATTAATTAATTTTCATGATCTTGAAGCTTATATAATATTGAAAGAAAAGATTACGTACTACTCAAACATCGTTTTTCACTTTCTCTTCACATTAGTTATTAATACATTATAGCTTGGCATGCATCAAATCTTTATATTCTGAGACCTTTGATTTCTAATGGTGCAGTCAAAATGCCATCCATCTTGAGGAAAAGGAGAAAAGAGAGAAGGAGATGCGGAATCAGATTATTGAGGAAGCCGAAGAGTTTAAACGAGCTTTTTATGAAAAAAGGAAGCTCAATATGGAAACTAAAAAGAACATTAACAGAGAAAAAGAGAAGGTACAACTTTCGATGATCAATTTTCCTTTTAGTTTAGACAATGTTTTAGTATCCTTGATCTACATTCCATTTTCTGTAATTAATAAACGAATGTGTAGCTCTACTTGGCGAACCAAGAAAAGTTTCACAAGGAAGCTGACCAACATTACTGGAAAGCAATAGCGGAGCTCATTCCTTATGAGGTTCCAAATATTGAGAAGAAGAGAGGGAAGAGAGATCCTGACAAGAAGCCTTCGATTGTGGTCATTCAAGGTCCAAAGCCTGGGAAGCCAACTGATCTTTCACGAATGAGGCAATTGTTTCTGAAGCTGAAACAGAAACCACCACCTCATATGATGCCTTCCCCACCTGGAAAGGATGCAAAAGATGGAAAGAACGGAAAGGATGGAAAAGAAGCAAAAGATGGAAAGAACGGAAAGGATGGAAAGGATGCAAAAGATGGAAAGAACGCAGAGGATGCAAAAAACGCTAAGGATGCAAAAGATGGAAAGGATGCAAAGGAACAGGAGGATGATAAGAACCGGAAAAGTGAGACATCAACTGCAGCCGGCAATGCGTCAGAGGGTGCACCTGATAACGATGCAGCAAACTCACACTCTTCACTTCCTAAAGTCGGTTCGTCTGAGGCGGGTACTCCAGCAGCAACTGAGGGTGATGAAGCTGCTCAATCAAAGGCAGCAACCACTGAGTGATGACGCATCACATTCTTTAGTAGCTAGTTTCTTTGCATTGTTTGACTACTCTACTTAAACCGATATTTGGTATGGAGAATAAGAGCAGCGATATGTAGATGCTCCGGAACCTGCACCTGCAGCATGGGCTATGATGAGCTTTCTTCCTAACCTGCCTGAAGATTTTGTAGACTAAGTGATATTCTATAAAATTTTGTTTATTTATTTCGACTTTTAGGTAGCTAAATTCTGTATAAGTTTGCATATTCCAGATTATTTTCCTTCTACCTAACTATGTCCTCTAGTGAATTTTTTAATTAGCCTTTGAATTTTGTTCTTGCCACCAATTATATTCAGACAGAATGCAGCAGGGCGCTCGGTGAGCAGTAGTTAACAATAGTCAAATTCTTATCAGAATTGAGGGCATCTGGGGTTGCGGAGAAGCTCTAGTTTCAGTGTTGAATAGTCCAGGACTCTAGGCGGATTATTCAACACTGACTCCAGTCCAGTGGCAGCACACTAGTTTGCTGGTGATGGCCTTTGACCTCGTAAATTGCGACCTATTAATTTCAGAAAATACAAGACCAGCTGTAAGGATTTGAACTTTTGACGCAATCGGAGGATTATCTGATATAGTTCAATTGGGTCTCGCATTGTGAAGCTAACGCATGACTATAGGGCTTAAAAGCATTAGGATACCCTTATTTACAAGTTGATTTTTTAAAAGTCACTTGAAACTAAATACATGCATAATATCATCACATGCCTCTTGCTGAATTGGGAAAGCGCTACAGCATGGCAATACAATTGTTGATCCTGTTAATATTACATGAAAGATCCAAGGCCAAAATGAGTGTTGGGCGACTAATGATTACATACAATGTGAGTTTTCGTGTAAATTCAGTTTTAACTTTATCATTATTGGTCTGCTTGTGATGCAAATTAGTTAGATCTTCCCATCGAACCCCTCAGTCATAAAGGAGAAATTTTATGTCAAATTGGTTAGAATTTGAGCTTTCCAGAGTCCAACCATATGCTTGCTATCAGATTATCATAAAAATTAGTTAGATCTCATCTACCCATCAAATTTGGGTCATCCGGGAAAAATTCCGTTTCCAATATCAACAATAACGTGCTTTTCAAGAGCTTGGCAATGGCCCATCAACTTGGCAAGAAAGAGAGACACTATTAGTTGTCCTTGATGCAACCATGCATGTTATGTGAAAAAGAAAAAAAAAATACAGAGAATCCAGAATCAAATGATCGTGTAATCAACAATGGTAATTTAAAAAAAAAAAAACAGAGGAATAAGTGTAAATTCTGTAATAAAATCCTAAGCTTCTGTCATCACGTGGAAACCACTTTGATGCTGCATTTTTGTTTTTGTGGTGCTTGGTTGGATCAAAAGTTTTATTTATAATTTTATCCAAATGGGATTCCCTCACATGACAGGAAAGGTGATGTTCCAATCAGTGTGGATTGGGATCTCCTTCACGTGCGGTGGTCACAGTCTTCTGGTCACCACCCACCGTAGTAGCCCGTTAGCAACTTAGTGTTGGTGGGGTTTGGAGTCACTTGACATGTGAGAAAGGTAATGTATCTGTTATCCACAGCATATGCATTTAAGGAGCGCTAGACACTTCCAGCTTGTGGGACTGGAAATTAAAGACCCCAACACTAGTGGAGGTCAAAGGACAACAGTCAGAATTATTAAATAATAATAATAATAAACAACTTTAGGATTCCTTATGGCATGCTATCAACCACGCAAAAATATTTTGATGTTAACTCTGTTAAATAATGGTGGTAAGGACGTTAAGAAAAGCAATGAAAATCATGAGCAGGACAAAAACAGATCTATTTATGTTAAAAATTAAATTAAAAGAAAAATTAGCAAAAATTATAATCATTGAACCTAAAATTTAAATTATCTATTAAGGTTAAATCTACATATTTTCACATCTTACACAAGTTAAATGCAAAATTTTTGAGATTGTAAATGACCCACACCGGTCACCCATCCTTGAGATTGTCAATAATGAAAGGTCTAAATCGTGCTATAAAGTGCATAACAAGGTCATAATTTTTTAGAACATGATCATAATTATTTAACTGCGAAAACAGAGAGCAATTAATAATGCTTCAACTGATTCAACTGAAGAAAGCAGTAATAAGGGCCCGGCTTGTTTCCAATTACCACTCAACCGCACCGCAATAAATGGCACAAGCCAACAGCATCCACGAACTTACACCAATTGTACTACAGCATAAACACTAATCACTAACCTTATACGCTCTCTCTCCTTTGGAGAGGGCTACAGAATCTACACACAGCCAACACTACAAAACAAACACCCAAAAACAGAAAGAAAAAATTGACACAAGACAATAAAAGAGAAAGAAAGAGCATTGGATGCTATTATGCTGTCCAATGCTGCTTTTCTAAAAAAAAATGGTAAAAGAAAACCCAACAAAGAAAGTCTTCTTTTGTGCCATAATGAAGACTACTACTAGGGTGCCTTGCTTTTTGACATAAAAAAGAGCTTATTGCAGTAGTCTTTGTTAAAGACCAAGTTGTGGTGATTAAGTATTAAAAGTTGAAGTTGAGGCGAGAAGTGTAAGTTGCCTTTGGAGACCAATTTCTGGGAATTACATCTCTTGCAGAGAGAGCTCTTCCTGTTGATAGCGTTGTTATCTTCACTGAAAATGGTCCCTTTAAGGGTCCTCCAATAATGCACCAATTTGCTCCCCATAGATGGTTCATTTGTAACCACTCACTAGAAGTCGCCTGCATATTTAAGAAATTGATATCATTTTTGACATCATCAGCAACGTTTGTCACGTCACAGTTTAGAAATGTAATTCTGTGTAAAACACTTCATTTGAAAGCATTTGACGCAAGAATATCTCAAACACTCAATACAAATATCACATGCGAGTGGGTCAAGAAAACGGTTGTTGAAAGTAAGAAAAAGCCATGGAAAAAGTGCTTTTGAGCACATTGCACATTGGCGCCATATATCACTCAAGATCAGCATAACAATAAACAAAGTACATAAAATATAATTCTTTAGTAAAAGTTAAACAAAGGCCATGTTTTCTTAATAAAATGCTGATGCATGTTGAACAATGGCATATGGTTAGGAAGCAACGCATCCACGATAATAGGATTTGTCTGCTTTTTAATGAAGATTAAAAAGTTTAATCCTTCCATACTACAAATCACCTTTCATGGTGTGGTTACTGTTCTGATAATCTTTTTTTAATTACCTCTATGCAGTTCCTTTTAGGGAAATATGCAGTTCCTTTTAGGGAAATGAGAAAGTGCATCACTTTTGAACTCGCACAACTTCAAAGCATGAATTTTCTTTACACTTTATTGACTTGGAGCGTGTCTGATATTTAATTTTCCATTAACTTTATATATACGAGATGGGAATTTTCTTTTTATTTAACCCATAATGATTTGCTGGGGTAAATTGTGAATCTAATTAAGATACCTTCTGTCCCATAAATTTATTAAAATTATTAATTTTTGTTTAAAAAAGTGCAGTGAAATTATCAAAAGAATTAAAGAAAGACGAACGTACTTCTCTTATATGCATTGATCCCACATCGCCATCTCCATCCTCAAATTCTACCAGAAGTGACAGCCAATAATCCGTCGAACCTTCATTAACATGGAATGCTATGTTCTTTCCAGGGTATTTACATGGTGTCCTGAAATAATAAAAAATAAAAATAAAACAATTTAAAAATCACTTCCTGTTTATAACATCAATTTATTGAAACGCATCTTTTAGAGTAAAAAATGATAATACATAAATAAAATTACAATGAATAATTAGATGATAAATATATATGTCATTTTACAGAAGTAATTATATGGCTGAATTGAATTGTATATCCAGTTTACTTTTATACCCCTATATGCCTATTATTACTAGCTTTATGTATAAGGGGCTAAGGTGACAATATAGAAGTGACAAAAGAAAGAAGCCAGTGGTTAAAACAAACCAAGAATAGAATAGTCAAATACCGTCTATAGATGACGGGGAGCTCGCCTCGGTTGCGGAGCTGAGCATTCTCGCCAGCAATAGCCATGCGACCAAAGGCTGCACCACTGAGGTCGAAGTGGGTGCGCCCATTAGCGCAGTACCCACCGGGGCACTCGTCCGTCACAATAATGGTCACGGCCCTCCTCGAGCATATGCTCTTGTCCAAGCAACGAACCTTGTAGCATGCCCCACATCCCTCTCCGTTCTTGAAAAGTATTGGGCTAACCGCGCCCACCCTGGCCCTCAGTGGCTTCACGTCTACTAGTGATCCATACCCACATGCCCCTCCTGCACCCAACACGTACATTTCTTATCACATAATTGTATACCTCTTTTTCCCAAATGATAAATTTTAATCACTCAAATTAACATTTTTTTTTCTAAAAATATCTTATATGTTGGTAAAAAAATAGAAAAAATAATTTCAACTGCATGGTAAAAAGAGGATTTAAGATGAATTGTTGTAAAGGGACCCTGAAAGGCAAGTCACATGGGTTTTTTTTTTCTGAAAAAGGAAAGAAAAAAATGGGTGGAAATGCAACGATAATTGGTCGGAAGACCAGCGGTTAATTTTCACTGGCTGAATTTGACCGAAATTACCCAACATCATTCAACAATCCGGGTTGACACAGGCGAGTCCCGAGTCAACTCACATAACTTTGACCAGAAATACACAAAAGAAAGCTCACTAGCTTGGAGCAGATCTTGACTCAGAACTCTTACAGTGAAGTAACGAGCAGATGGGTATAATGAGAGACGTACCGTCACTACCGTCGCCTTCGGGGCTGCCATACCAGGTGGCAGTAGCCGGCTTCCAATGCAGGTCGGTGACAAGGTGTTTGACATTCGCCGACACGAGTAAACACTCGAAAGCCAGCAGCAGCAGGAAGAAGCTGAGGAGTTGGGTGAAACCGCGGCGGCACTGCATTGTGTGAGTGAAATGAAGAGACGGCGCCACCAGCAGGTCCGTCACTTTAGTAAATGGAGAAAACAAGACAGCTTTAGTAAAATGTAAATGGAGAGGTTTGCGTTTGCCGACACTTTCTTTGCATTGACAAGTGAAGACAGAAGCTATTGTGTGAAGCCTCGTGTGTCAGGTTCTATAAATAGAAGGAAGAGCAAAAGCGAAAAATTAAATTAAAAATAAAAATAAAAATAAAGTTTTCTGAAGGTGTTTTTTTTTTTTTTGGGTGACCATGTGACACATTAGCGTTGGGTTTATTTACGAAGAATGACACTCCGGTGATGGGCCCCACCGACGGTTAAGGCGTTAAATCCGCATGACCGTACGTTGAGTGTCGTTCTATGAGAAGCGGGGTTTCGGAGGGGGGTATTTTGGTCATTTGAGTAATGGACCGTTAAGATTGTTCCGTTCTTGGGTCATGTGCGGAAGCGGAGGAAAAGAGTCGTTAGATGTTGACACAGCAACAGATTACATACCAATAATTTTATATATCTCCAATAAAATAAAATATATATCAATTAATATGAGGGGTGCTTATTAAATCTATTATTCAACTTATCGGTCACAAAATATATTAAAGATTTTCGTATTCCTAATATATATAAATCTCTTTGTATTTTTCTTCATATATTTATTGAATATTAGAAAAATAAATATTTTACAAAACAAAAGAACAGTATTATCTCATAGTTTTTTTCGGTAAATACTATAGTAACCCTAATTATATAAATCAAAATGCATGTCATAAGCATAAATAAAGTATATTATCGTTACTAAGTATTTTTTCGAAAACTCATTTGTATGTGCTAGTGTGAATGGGTTTAGCCAATTTTGCTGACCTACTTGTTTGTTTGATTCATTTAATTGGAATATATTCCCAATACACAATATTAATTAAAGTATTTTTTTTAATACTTGTTACAATTTCTTAAAGAAAAATTGTTATTGAAATGGGTTGAATTTAAGAATCTTGTTTCCAACATGAAGTATCAAACATTTCTTGAAAAGTTATGAAAGAAGGTAATATTTCAATTTATGGAAAGTAAACCAAATGGTTTTCTTCTGAAAGATTGTATGGTATACCAAAATCTTTTATATATATTTGGTTTTGTTCTACCAAGAGATTTCGCAACAAACATGATGGCACGATCAAGGAAGAATGGGGGCAAAACATAAAAGCGATAAATTATTGGCCTAAAGAGTAAGTGGCCCAAAGAGGCAAAATCTTGTCTAGTGTTTGCACCTTATCCATCCAACACGTGGACAACCCATTGAATGCATTATCATATCAAGAAAATCGTAATGCTCATGATCACCAATGATGTAATCTTAATCACATGCAGTGGTGTTTTGTGACATGACTCAAACGAATAATAGCACCATTTATCGGAATAGACACACATGCAAATTCCAATTTAGTTCCACTTTCTCCATCGATATCATTTATGATACTTGCCATTGCGAAGTGTTAGATATATTTCCACTAATAATTATAATGCTGCCTCCACTGACGTGTTTTGCCCATAATTTATTGATACAATACAAATCAATAATCCACCTTAAATCAAGCCCTAAAATGACCCAGAAAGAGAAATAAAGCAAACCTTAATTGGTGGAGGGTGGAGCTAGAGATAGCAAATTTCAATGACCCGAAAAGTGAAAATATATATTTTCATTTTGCTTGTTTGTTTGTATATACTTTATTACATATGTGACTGATCCAATGCTCTTAAATTATATAGAAGAAGATGACAGATTTGAAAAAGAATCTCCACAAATTTCTCCAACCAAACAAAGTAGAGAGAAAATCTCCACAAATTTCCAAGGAAAGTATTGCACAGAAGTCTTCTTCTGCCTGGAGCTAGGACATTGCATGTGCCGGCTTGTCGGCAGATTATCTTCTCTATGTTCAAACATTTCAACCATGTAAAGCTTATCTTACATATTTTAATTTCTGATGCAAATCCCGCCATTAATATCGAACACTATTGCTTGTTATAATTCATGAAATTTCATATATAAAATTAAGTTGGTGCCTAGTTAGGTCTGCCGAGTTTCGAAATTCTTTACATACATGGCTTTGAGTCTGTTCAAAATTAAACTGCTAATGAGTGAGTGTAGGAGTTTCTATGGAGGGTTGAAAAATTATGCTTATGTTCATACTTCGTTATACCCATTTCGAGCTATAGCAACATATTGGTATTTTATATACTTATTGCAGCCTGTGGTCATGCTCACATTTTCATGATATGTTATTTTATTAGGAATTTATTAATAATATTATTAGCTAAGTGGGCGTATATCATAAAGCTTACATACAACGCATTGATCGAAGAAATAAAAGGGATAGTGCTCACATTGTCATTATAAGAAGATTTCAATGAATAATCTTATTAAATACAAGGCATTTTATCTATTTCTTTGACTAAAAGTGAATAATGTAGCACAATTACGCACGACTCCTTGAAAGAAGTGTAGTTTAAAGCTGAACCGAACATGGGTTCGACAATGTTTAATAAATTATGATTATTTTTGGTAGTTAAAGTAGCCACAGTTGGAAGAAGACACTTTGTGATTTCATTCAGCCAACAGCACAGACTCCCTCCATTAATTATAATAATAAAACCAGTTAAGTTACTGAATTATCTGGATTAATTTTATGTGTATTTAAAGAACTATAATATGGGTGTCCGAGGAGAATCATAATCACCTGAATCATGCTTTAGAAAAGGCAATCAAAATCAAGCTTTTCAGTAAGATATGTTGTGGTAATTAATTGCTTTATTTATTTTTTTGGTTCCCTTTAGGGTTTCTCTTAATTGCTTGCGTTGTGATAGAAGTTGTCAAGGCTCTTTACGGGTTGTTGAAGTCCATGCAAGGCTGTTAGAATCGTTATACGATGAGTTGGTTTGCACATGCTACTTAGAAAGTAAAAAATTTGGGTTGATATACACGCTAAGCATCAATTGTATTAGTTTATGTACATAATTATTGAACAAGTATATTAGCGATTTGATAAATTTATGTTAAAAATCAATAAATTTATGAACTTGCTTGATGCATTATTGAAATGTGAACTCATAAATGCCATAGTGTATGATTATGAAAACAGCAAAGTAAATAACATGCATGTTTGCAATTAAATCCACATTTAAATCTCAAAAAGGATTGTTTTTTAGAACCTTTAGAAAGTTTTGTTCAACAAGTGTTAGGCAAAAATATATTCGACAGATAACTGGAAAAATGATTGTTTAACAATCTAATCCTGTTATTAAACCGTTATTTTGATAAGTATTTGCGAATTGACTACTAAAAAAACGATTGTTAAGTATAATCAACACCACCTACCAAGAGTTATTTATTGGGATTATTATATAAGTATCCTCAAGTTTTGGTTTAATTATAAGCAAAAAATAACTATATATTTTTCATCAATCACACGCATAAAGTTATCTTTAAATCATATTTTCACCTCTCAAAACATTATTTTTAAGTGTATCGATCCTTTTGACAAAAACGAATAACTCAAGAGTGTCATTAATAAAAAACGTATAATCGTTATTTACTTAAAATTAAATCGAAACTCGAGAGTACTTATTATATTGTATCGTTATTTGGGTGCAGAAAATGGGCCAAGAAGTTAAGTTTCATGGGCTTCTTAAAGCAAATGAAGAAATTTTGTTGGGCCTAAAGAAAGATCAACAAGTCCAAATTTAATTAAATTTATAAATAGCAGCGATATTGTAATAAAATTATAATTAATATAAAATAGCTGGAGGTTAGTTGCAAAATAGTTGCCATCTCAGCAAGCCACGGAAATAACGAGCCAATAAAATTCATTTAATTCCCCTCCAAAATAAATAGAAGACTTTAAGAAAAGTTCTTTTGTTCAAGTTTTTTTTTCCCCTCCAATCTCAATTTTTGCTGTTAGGCTAACATTTGAACTATTATTGTAATTAATTCAACAAATTACCCTGTTTATATCACCTTTTGATTTGAAATTTTTGAGAATAAAGAACAATGGATGGTAGTGAGGACGTTGTAATAATGGAGCTACAGAGAAACTCAACCAATTGGACAAAGGTAGTGGAAGAGATTGTGAAGATGGAGAGAAAGATTTTTCCTAAACATGAATCACTTTCTAGATCCTTTGATGAGGAACTCAAAAAGAAGAACTCTGGCTTGCTTTACGCTCAGTTGAGTGGTCAAGTTGTAGGCTATGTCATGTACTCTTGGCCTTCTTCCCTGTTTGCTTCCATCACCAAGCTTGCAGGTTCCACTACTTTCTCACTCTGCTCTTCTGCTTTATTATCATATATATTTGACGACTGATTGGTGTAGATTGTGAGCTATGCTGCGAATTTGTCTCAACTTGAACATGTCCATAACCTGTTTGATAAATGTCTTCTTAGAAAATGCTTTAGTCTGAGTGTTACTATTTAGAGGGTGTTTTTGAAATTTGATTAGGTCCTAATTTCTTTTAATTGCTTAGTCAACTCACAAGTTCGCATGTTGACATACGAGTGAGTCACGAGTAGTTTCTCGTCAAAAGCGTATTACAACTCTATTTTTGACCTTAAACCTGATTAAACAATCAAATAAAATATTGAACATTTTAAAAATTAAAACAATCTTCTCAATTTAGTTATTTTATTTTATTCTACATATACATTTTAAAATTCTTAACATCCTCTTTCTACTTGCTGGTTGATGGAAAATGATAATTCAGTT